>JANAVB010027099.1:0-43451 GCA_029216955.1 Iris pallida
AAGCTAAAGTCCAGTACTTACTACTTTCTCAAAAGTATTTATAGTAAACTGAAGTTGGTATCCATCGGAACATTTAAATGTACGTGACAAACAAGATAAATCTAAGATAAAATAAAATAAAACACTAAAAGAGATCTGCTGACAAGGCTAAGTATCCAGGATGTGTCAAGCAATCAATTGTTTTTTCATTTAATACCATGAAACATATTGGGTAATTTCCAACACGTGTCAAGACAAGGGTGTCCCTACTCATGAGTAGTTGTGCTATCTGGATCTAGAGTCAATGTTTTGCTCATAGGACATGCCAATATGTCAACCAAGAAATTGTTAGTGATTTGGACGTGCTGGTAATGATTTGCTCCAATGAATTAGCACAGGACAGTTTTTTCAACATATAAAAAAAAAAAAAAAACAATACATTTTATTCTCCTCGCATGAAAGACATGGCAGGCGTCATTTCCAACTGTATCATACCAGAAGCTACTAAAAACCTTGCATGTAATATTCACAAAGCCACTGCTTTAACCCACAATCTATCTTTACTTAGCAAAATACTCTAATAACTTATTTTGAGTGCTGAGATTTATGTATTACTATTACGTTGTTGCAAGTTTATAGCTCATCATTTAGAACTCTGGTTCATTAATATTTCTTTGCCGGAACAAGGTAAAATATGCCTCACACTCTTATATCTCACAAGAAATCTTCTTGTATAGCCAACATTAGGGGTCGGTACTAAGTAACGAAATCATTTATTAGGGAAAGAGAAACAATCTCTATCAATGAATAGTTTTGGAGTGTAGAGAGTCAGAGACGTCTATCTCTATCAGTGGATAATCTCAAATGGTAGAGATGCCTGCTGCTACAAGGTTTTAGTAATCCTATTTATGAAGTCTTCCTTAACCTTTAGCTTCTAAGTGTGCTCTGGAACCATAGTTGCCAGAGGCAAAAGGCAAACTTAGGCGTCAAGGTCATTCAGGGCCTAGGCAAGCGCAAATGATGCGAGGGTGAGCCTGAGCAAAGGAAAGCACAAAAAGGGATCTTTGGCGAGCAAAAACCCTAGAATGAGATGGTCAATGAGGCAAGTGGATTCTTATATAATAAGGTTGCACTTGATCGCACCCCCCCCCCCCCCCCCCCCCCCCCCCCCCCCCCCCCCAACCCAAACACACACCCCACCACAAAACAAAAACAAAAAGATGCAGTCTCCCTTATCATTGAGCTTCTCACCAAGGCAGGCGCCTAGGCTAGGAGAGCTTTAATAATTATGCACTCGGTATATTCTAGAAGTAACATTTCCTGCATGCACCTTAGAGATAGATCTACGAGGTTCTAACTCAAATTCTCGTGTATTGGAACACCATTTGTTACATGCACAACTTCTTGTTCCAGTAACACACTATTTGTTCATCGCATTATCTGTTTTTCGGGGTTCAGCGGTATTGGAATTGCTATCGGTCCCTTCCTATGAGTATCAGAGTCTGCAATTTCGGATCAAAGTACCACTCTCTTTTTTGTACTGGAAAGCAAAAATTACTAATAAATTATTACAAATTTAGAAAGAAAAAAAAAGAAATATTTACATTTAGGCATAATTTTAAGTATTTCTTGTGTTGTTTCTTAGTAATTTTGAAAATAAATGAAATAATAGTCACATTTTCTATTTGGTTTACCTACGATAAATAAGTTATCTTCATTTACATGTTTTTGCATCATACTATACTTTTACATCCTTCTTGATTGGTCTTTTTCGTTCAATTTTCTCTGCCGAATTGACTAGGAAAGAGACCCCCAACGTTGGTATCGGTCAGTATGTGTAGCGTATCAGTATCGGCCATATCCTATAGGTATCAGCCATATCATATTGGTATCGGCCGATACTGCAAACTATGGTTTTTCCATGAATGTGACGTAGTACCATAGTTTGCAGACAGCAACATTATACTAAAAAACAGAAAGTGACATAGTACCATAGTTTGCAGACAGCAACTATTATACTTAAAAACAGCTCAATGTAGGACAGCTTGAGAAACTGAATTGGGCATCATTTCTGGAACAAAAATATTGAAAAGTTCCAGTGGTATATGGGTATTGTGGATACTAAGATTGACACATAGGAAAATGAGAGAGATTGATTTGGATGACTATTTTAGGGCTTTCATAATAAAAGAAAGTTTACTGCATACTTTGGACACTGAGGTTTGAAATAGAGTTTTCGGACAAACCGTAGGGTTCAGGGCTTGAATGTGATAGCACTTAAGGTAGGCAAGATCAAGGGTTGTTTTAGAGGTATTTGCAAGGAGTTTATATGGTTTTAAGGGTATTTTGTGATGTTGAAACACCAAAAATGGGATCTGGCTTCTATGTGGAAATAACAAGTATTGATGTTTTTATGGTAAAGAAAGAGGGAAAGAGTAACGATCCTGAAGGAGAAGATCTCAAACTGTTCGGTTCTTGGAGTCGCAATGAGAGGTGTAGACCATTTATAGAGGCTTTACAAAATATATTACTTAAGCCTATCCAAATTCTAATAGATAAACTCCATCAAAACTAGAGATAAAGTATAATTTCAATTTTAATCTAATTCAAATTCTGTTACAAAATCTGAAATAAATTTGAATAAAAACCAAGGTCCATAGTAATGGTTTTGGAATCGGGTATCGGACGATACTGTCCTTACGGATATTGGAGCACTTTCAATGGTTTTGGATCAGATGTTCAAAGGGTACATTTTCAAAAAGCCAAAAAACAATAAAGAAAATAAAGAAATAAAGAAAATCATAAAAGGTTCAAGACATTTTAGACATAATTGTATGTACCATTTATGTTGCTTCTAGTTAGTTTAATATTTAACATTCTTGAATTGCACACCCACTATAGATTCTATTTTATTGTTTCGCTACTGTTTTTTTTATGTCGATATTAGTTGGTATTAGTCGGTATGAGCCGGTATAAGCCGATAATATAAGTTCTGGACCAGTGCTTACTGATATAGATTGAACCCACTAATTCGGGTCATAATTGAATTGCATATGCCAAAGTCGACATGACTCGTATGTATCGGTGTCGGCTGATATGTGCAAACCTTTAATACAAGAAATAAACTTAAAACATAATCTAAATTTGGTTTCTGAAATAAATCTAAACAAAATATAATTAAAATTTGTGGTAAGATACATATGAATCGAGCACGAGTGCACGCTGTCACCCCCAGTTTTCACAAACAGGGGTATTTTGGTAATTTTCCACTTTAAAAATTATTTTGGAATTATTTAATTATTATTTGTATTATTTGGGGTTATTTGAATCGGGTTCGAATTTCGACTCATTCCGACTTGTTTTGACTTGTTTCGGGGACCCGGGTAGTTTTGACCTTAGCGGGCCCACACACTAGTTAGCCATGGCCCACATGTTAGATATTTTGGTTAGAGACTAGACTAATTATTTTTAGTTAGTATTAGTTAGAGATTAGTGGTTTCGGTTTGACTAAACTACCCCCGACTTAACCCTTTCCAATTTTTTAGCTAATTAAACCATTGGAGGGCAAACTTGTAATTACCAAATAGGACAAAAAGGACATGTTGTGGCCGGCCACTAGGAGTAGGGGGGGGAGGAGAGAGAAATCACTTTCCTTTCATTCTCATCCACTTTTTCTTCTTCTTCTCCAAAGGCTCCTTCCACTTTTGAAGCTCACCATTGATTCCTTCTCCAAAACTTGGTAATCTCTTCTCCAAATTTGTTCCTCTCCTCATGTAGATTGGTTAGGAACCCAATAGGAATGATTCCCATGGTGGAGTCTCCATTAGAGACTATTTTTGTGTCCTTTGGATATTTCTAGGGGTGTCCACATGTAGGTTTGTATCCCAATAGGAAAAACCCTCTTTTGGACACATGGATATTAATGTATATTGATTTTTGTGTTGTTCTTGTTTATATTCCAGATTTTTGACATGTTTTAGAATGAGTTCTCCATGTATCTTAAAGTATCATATTCATTTTTTCCATTTGATTATATGTGGTTATATATATATTTCTATATATATATATATATATATATATATATATATATATATGGCTTATATATATATTGGTGAGTATTTTTTGGTGTTGTTGTGTGCTTGGGCATGGGGCCAGGTTCGGCCAGCAAGGGGATTGGGTGTGTGTGTGTATATATATAATTTCATATCTAGTAATTCTCTATATATATGTATATATATATATAGTGGCATATATATGGTTTATATAAGGGATATATATATGAGGTTGTGGTGTGGTTTTGTGTTTGTGTGGTGGGGGAGAGCAGCCAGGTTCGGCCAAGAGAGGCCACAGGTGTGTGTGTGGGGTTATGAGAGGGGAGTTTGAAATAGAGAGGATTAGAGTTTTGTGAGTGTGTGAATGAAGTGAAGGAAGGGAGGAGGAAACCCAAACCAGTCCAACATGGGTACATGTTTGCTGTCCCAAATGACAGCCATGTATTCCCCAAAACCTGTCCTGTTTTGCCTCCCCATGGCTGTCCCTAACAGCCCTTTAACAGCCCCCAAATCCTATATGACAGCCCCTACAAATTGCCTTCACAAAACAGTCCAACATGCCCCTTAAAACCCATCCAAAATCAGTCCAAAACACCTACTTGGCTGTCCCCTTTTTGCCTAATTTTCTGTCCATACAAATCACTAAATAACAGCCATATAATCCCCACTTTTCAGTCCCCACTTGCCCCTCAAATCTGTCCATTTATTTCCAATGTGTGTGTGTATTGTGAGATGTGTGTGTGTGTTTTGTGAGGTATTTTGAGTGTAGTCTAGTATCCTATAGCATAGCCTATATCTAAACTAGTAGGGAACCTATTAGGAAACCTATAGAGAAGTCTATGAGAGGGAGAAGTGTCATGTGAGTGTTGTGTATGAGTGGGTAGAGGAGTGTGGTATAGAAAAGGGTAAATTCATGATATAGGATAGGTAATAGGGTAAACCTATACCCCGTATCCTAACATGGCCTAGATACTTAGGATACCCAAATTTCTTGGTAGGTAAACCTTAGATAGGTTGATATCTAGCAACCCTAAGGAGCCTAGGCTAGTATCATGGGTATTTGCAAGGTTTCATTGGTATTGGACAAGGTATCGGGATTTACCTTAGAAGGGTAAATGCTAGTTTTGCCTAGGAATAGGGTATTTGTGTTAGAAGCCTAAGATAGAGTTAGGACTTGATTCCCGTGGTTGGTAATGATCAAATATGGTACTCAAAGACTAGTTTTGACGTCGGTTGACCTTTTTGACCAAAAGTCAACAAAAGTCAACCGAGAGTCAAACTTAGCCTTTAAGCGACCCGATTTGACCGAAACCAACCCAGAGTTGACCAGTTGACTGAAAGTCAACAGTTGGTCAACATTAGACTAGTTTGACCTAGGGTTGACCAGAGTTGACTTTTTGACCAAAAGTCAACTGTAAGTCAACCGTTGATCCCGATTGACCTAGTTTGACTTGGAATGACTCCAGTGACCTAGTATGACCTAGTATGAATCAGTATGGCCTAGTATGACTCAGTTTGACCTAGATTGACCTAGTTTTGACTTAGACTTGCATTCATGGATTATATTAGTTTCCTTTTTCAGTGTTAAGCCCTGTTTGACTCATAGTATCTTATTTTAGGTCTGTGATCACTCTGAGCGTCTGTTCACTCTATCAGCTTAGGACCACAGGCGAGTACATTCACTGATAGTTTTCATTATCTTGATATCTACTATATCCGATTCAGTGGTAATGTCTTACTTGATTCTCGACACGATAGTTCACGGACTAGTATTATCGGATTCCGGTCATAAGATGTCATTCCTGGATTTCTTGGAATACTGGTACTTGTTGGTCTTGATTCTTGTACTTGTATTGACGCCGATTTCTGAAGAGGACTTGCTCCCCTCTTAGGGAATCCCGCGTCATGACGTGCTATGACCGGATCCGTAATACTATTCGGGGATGGGAGAATTATTAGGGGTTATGTGATCAAGCCTTCCTGTAACTATACATTGCTAGCGTCACCCTCACCTCACGTAGGGTGTTGCAGACACCCCATTACCAGTTATCCAGGTTGGACGACATGATTCTCCGTTGAGTACACCGCGGATTGCCGGGCCAAGTGGATAACCATCTCTTGCTTCCCTAGCCGATCACATATCGCTCTAATAATTCAAAACACCTTTTTACTTTATTTGTCATCTCTTATATTCCAGTTTCAGCTTTACTTACTGTACTTTCACCATACTATGATTCATTCTCATTTTGCTCTATCTGTCTTTTATACTGTACCATGGTTATGGGACTAAGTTCCGTTTGAAAGAAGGGTTACAACCCCGGTCCTTGTTTGGTTTAAGGATTGTAACTCGGCTTTCAAATGGTTCCCAAGTCGCCGATATCTTTGTCTTGTATTTCATTATTACTGTCTCTTATAGTATTTCTCAATTCACATGGAACTGCTGTTGGTGTTTTATACTTGCTCATTTTTCTGACAGGATACCGTTGATAAATTTTACAGATGACTCTGAGACTGACTGCCCGACCTACTACGGGGTTGAGTCGGATGAGCTAGACTTAGACCGTGGCTTATTGGTAGAGCCACTGGATTTCGCTCACCCTGAGTAGCTTAGTTAGTTAGGTTTGCCTGGCCTGCGAGCCAGCTAGTGCATTTTCAGTTTGTAGTATCTTATACTTATATTATCTGAGACTCTGGATGTTGTGTTAGCTATAACTTGTGGATTTTGGACTCGTTTCCTGTTTTTTATCTATCATATCTCTGTTCCATGCTATCTACCTTAGTTTTGATATATGTGATTGAGACTGTATTGCTATGTCACCTCCGTTCGGAGTGTATATACTGTACAGGTACATTTATCTGTTTTAGTCGTAGTATTTACAGACCCTATATACAGCGTTCTACCGCCGATTCTGCGGCGTAGGTTGGACGTAACCACGTGCTCGTGCCCCTCTTCAGGGTGCGGGTCGTGACACGTTTTTGTGGTGGCCCATGCAGGTCTGTGTCGCAACTAGTGCGAACTCGTAATGGTGCTCGACTTAGAGTGCTAATTACGAGCCTGCAATTAGGACGTAGGATTAGGGTATGGTAGGAGTTACTCAATCACATGTTAGGGATTCTGATCTTTTGATTACCATGACAAATTCTTTTTGCATTGAATTTAATTGTCCGTCTTTGATATTCCTATCATGTGCCATATTGATTCCTTGTTTCAACCTATCCTCAGGATGACGATCACTCGCTCTCAGGCAGCGGATTCTAGCGCTGTACCAGGGAGGCCAGATCCGCAGTTCTTCCACCTCCGGCTGCGGGAGCAGCAGTGGCAGATCCGGCAGGTCTTCCACCACCGGCTGCAGGAGTAGCAGTGGCAGTCCCAGGAGGTCTTCCACCTCCGGCAGCGGAGCCACAGCTGAGGGAGCTGCTACCACAGTTCCTGCCCTTCCGGTGGGAGCAGCAGCAGCGACGATTCCAGGAGGTCTTCCACCTCCAGCAGCGGGACCGTCTATGGTTATTCCTGATGTTCTTCCACCGCCGCCTCCGATACCGGCAGATGCTCAGGGTATGATGGCCCTACTGCAGCAGATGCTGCAGACGCAGAGAGCACAGGCAGAGGCACAGCACCGTCAGGCAGAGGTGCTGCGACAGACGATGGAGAACTCGCACCAGTTAGCTATGGCAGCAGTGGAGAGAGGTGCACCGGCTACAGTTCAGGGAGCACCAGCACAGCAGCAGGGCCAGGGGAGGCCCGGTACGCATCTCGACTTCAGGAAGATGAACCCGCGGGATTTCAGGGGTACCGAAGGTATCCTATACGCGGACGACTGGCTAGAGGATGTCCAGCGGAGTCTGGAGTTGGCAGAGGTTCCGAGAGCTCTGTGGGTGACTTCTGCAGCGAGCCAGTTCTTTGACATAGCATTGACTTGGTACCGCACGGATCCGCGTGCGTCGGTGAGAGGTATATCTTGGGAGGACTTCAGGAAACTCTTTAAGGAGAAGTTCTACCCAGATGTAGCCTTGACAGCTCTGGAGGGGCAGTTTGTTAGTTTGGTGCAGGGGAACTCGTCAGTAGACGAGTATGCAGCGGAGTTCTTCCGCCTGAGCAGGTTTGCACCCAGTTTGGTTCAGGATGAGGGGTGCAAGGCCCGGAAGTTCAGGAGGGGTCTCATTCATGCAGTGCACACTCGCACATCTGGGCGACGAGACGCGACATTTGAGCAGATCTTGATGGAGGCTCAGATTGCAGAGGACGACTTCGGCCTCAAGCCGAAGAGGAGCAGTGACGCCCTGGGATCCAGTTCGAGTGCAGGGCCAGCGAAGCGCCCACATTTCCAGCAGAGGCAAGTTCCAGCAGCATCAGCCTCAGTTGCAGATCCAGCAGGCACAGGCGCGTGCCCAGCAGCATCAGGGTCAGGGTCAGGGTCAGGGCCAGAGGCCAGCTACACAGTGCAACTTCTGCGGGAAGCCAGGGCACACTAGAGAGGTGTGCAGGAAGAGATTGGGCGCCTGCTTATACTGTGGGGCGTCCGATCACCAGCTGAAGGACTGCCGTATTCGCGGAGTCAGAGGAGTTCAGGACAGAGCACAGCCAGCCAGAGGACCAGCAGTTCAGCAGAGGGGTCCTCCACTTCAGACTCAGCAGCAGCGTTTTCAGCAGCACCAGAGGGGAGCCCCTGCGGGCAGAGTGTTTGCCCTGACAGCAGGAGAGGAGGCAGAGCCAGTAGGCGATGTAGTGGCAGGTCATGTTCTTCTCGATTCATTTCATGCATTTACCTTATTTGATTCCGGTGCCTCGCATAGCTTTGTGTCTGTCTCCTTTGCTCTGAGACACAATATTATTGCTGAACCCTTGGGTAGGACTTGCAAGATATGACCGGGGGAGGCATCATCCTGGTCAACAATATCTGCAAGGGGCGGAGAGTTACTGTAGGAGGCCGAGTTTTGGGTGCGTGCTTGCTCGTAATGCCCCTTCCGAGGTACGATGTGGTACTCGGAATGGATTGGTTAAGCACGCACCATGCTACTATAGATTGTAGAGGTGGTAGGATTTTGTTTAGGCCGCCGGGAGAGCCAGAGGTTGTGTTTTCCAGAGGAGCAGCTGAGCCGGTAGATGGGTTCTGCGGAGCTCTACTGGCGGGGCAGGCATTGCCGCATCCGTTGATTGCTGAGTTCATGGATGTTTTTCCAGAGGAGTTGCCTGGGATGCCGTCGGATAGAGACATTGAGTTCTCTATAGACCTAGTGCCAGGTGCTGAGCCCATTTCACAGCACGTCTATAGAGTCAATAACAGCGAGTTGGCGGAGCTGAAGAAGCAGGTCGACGAGCTGCAGGACAAGGGATTCATTAGATCCAGTTCATCGCCTTGGGGAGCGCCAGTCCTGTTTGTGCCGAAGAAGGATGGTACGATACGTATGTGTATCGATTACAGGGCGCTCAACAACCTTACTATCAAGAATAAGTACCCATTGCCGAGGATCGACGACTTGTTCGATCAGCTGAGCGGCGCCAAGGTGTTTTCGAAGATAGATCTGAGATCCGGCTATCATCAGCTGAAGGTGAAGAAGGAAGACGTTTCGAAGACAGCTTTTCGAACTCGGTACGGCCAGTACGAGTTCACAGTGATGCCATTTGGGTTGACCAACGCCCCAGCTGTGTTCATGAACTTGATGAACAAGGTATTCCATCAGTACCTTAACAAGTTCGTGGTGGTCTTCATAGACGACATCCTGGTTTACTCGAAGACGCCAGAGGAGCACGAGGAGCATCTGAGGATTGTGCTCGAGACCTTGAGAAAGGAGCAGTTGTATGGGAAGTTGTCGAAGTGTGAGTTTTTCCTGGACCAGGTCGAGTTCCTGGGTCATGTTGTGACCGAGCACGGGATCTCAGTAGACCAGAAGAAGATTGCTGCGGTAGAGTCTTGGTCTACGCCCAGTACAGTTGCCGAGATTCGGAGCTTTCTGGGATTAGCGGGCTACTATCGGAAGTTTGTCCAGGATTTCTCGCTTATCGCGGAGCCGATGACTAGACTCACCAGGAAGGACGTGGAGTTCGTCTGGACTGAGGAGTGTCAGGCCGCCTTCGATGAGCTGAAGAAGAGGTTGACATCAGCTCCTATCTTGACATTGCCGTCTGGGACCGGTGGTTTCTCGATTTACAGTGACGCTTCTGGCCGGGGTCTGGGTTGTGTACTTCAGCAGCACGGGAAGGTGATTGCCTATGCATCTAGGCAGTTACGTCCTCATGAGAAGAACTACCCGACTCACGATCTGGAGTTAGCCGCTGTCATCTTTGTCCTGAAGTTGTGGAAACACTATCTGTACGGAGAGCGGGTTGAGATCTTTACTGACCACAAGAGCTTGAAGTACGTGTTCACTCAGAAGGAGCTGAACATGAGACAGAGACGTTGGCTCGAGCTGATGAAGGACTTTGATATCACCTTGCAGTACCATCCAGGGAAGGCCAACGTAGTCGCAGATGCCTTGAGCAGGTATCCAGTGGCTATGTATCTGACATCAGACCGTCATCTTTTGGCCGACCTGGATAGTTTGGGAATCGAGGTGATCATTCCAGGCATGGAGGTGCAGATGTGGGGTTTACAGATTCAGTCTGAGTTGATGGACATGGTCAGATCAGCGCAGTTTGATGATGTTGCCCTGAGGAGCATCAGGGAGCAGGTGCTGAGAGGGTTGCTTGATGATTTCTCCATTGCGAAGATGGGTCGCTGCGGCACGGTGCTAGACTGTGCGTTCCGAGTGGAGAGCTTCGGGAGGAGGTTCTTCAGGAGGCTCATCGCTCTCAGTACTCTATGCATCCTGGTACCAACAAGATGTACAGAGACCTGAGAGAGCACGTTTGGTGGTACGACATGAAGCGCGAGGTGGCTCAGTTTGTATCTCGCTGCTTGGTTTGTCAGCAGGTGAAGGCCGAGAGGCAGAGGCCTGGTGGATTGCTACAGCCACTACCCATTCCCGAGTGGAAGTGGGAGCACATCACCATGGACTTTGTGTCCGGACTTCCACGGTCTCCAGGAGGGAAAGATGCGATTTGGGTCATAGTTGATAGATTGACCAAATCGGCCCACTTTTTGCCTTTCAAGGTGGGTTTGTCTACGGAGAGGTTGGCAGAGCTGTATGTTCGTCAGATCGTGCGATTGCATGGGGTTCCTGTGAGCATAGTTTCAGATCGAGATAGCCGTTTCACTTCCACTTCTGGAGGAGTTTGCAGGCTAGCTTGGGCACCTCGCTCAAGTTCAGTACTGCTTATCACCCCCAGACAGACGGGCAGTCGGAGAGGACTATCCAGACCTTGGAGGATATGCTTCGCACGTGTGTGCTAAATCTCGGGGGTTCTTGGGAGGACCATCTCCACCTGGTAGAGTTTGCTTACAACAACAGCTACCAGGCCAGTATAGAGATGTCGCCATTCGAGGCTCTATACGGACGGAGATGCCGTACTCCCTTATCTTGGGACGATGTTGGCGAGAGGGTGCTTCTTGGGCCAGAGATGGTGGTGGATGCAGCTGAGAAGGTCCGGCTTATTAGAGACAGACTTTGGGTGGCTCAGGATAGGCAGCGGCATTGGGCCGATAGCCACCGGAGACCGTTAGAGTTCGAGGTTAGTTTCAGTTCCTGTTTGTGCTTGTTTGTGATTTGTCTGTCCTGTGTTCTGAGTTTGTTTTATGTCTAGGCTGGCGCTTTGGTGTTCCTAAAGATTTCTCCGACACGGGGCACGATTCGCTTTGGCGGGGGCGGGAAGCTTAGTCCGCGCTACATCGGACCTTTCACTATCCTTGAGAGGGTCTGTGCAGTAGCTTACCGGCTAGACTTGCCGCCTACGCTAGAGGGGGTACACAACGTGTTCCACGTGTCGCAACTGAGACGGTACGTGGCGGACCCCAGCCATGTATTGGATCATTCAGCGATCGAGGTGGGGCCTACTCTTCACTATCCAGAGCAGCCGGTTGAGATTCTGGATCGTAGGGAGAAGGTGCTCCGGAACCAGGTTATACCCTTGGTTCGCGTTGCATGGAGGCATGACTCTCCAGGTGAGTCTACCTGGGAGAGAGAGGACGACATGCGGGAGCATTTCCCTTATCTCTTCGAGCCCTGAGGTATAATTTCTGTTTCTGCATTGTGATTCAGTGTATGTTTGTTTTAATTTTGAGGACAAATTTTTTTTTAAGGTTGATAGATTTGTCACCCTAGTTTTCACAAACAGGGGTATTTTGGTAATTTTCCACTTTAAAAATTATTTTGGAATTATTTAATTATTATTTGTATTATTTTGGGGTTATTTGAATCGGGTTCGAATTTCGACTCATTCCGACTTGTTTTGACTTGTTTCGGGGACCCGGGTAGTTTTGACCTTAGCGGGCCCACACACTAGTTAGCCATGGCCCACATGTTAGATATTTTGGTTAGAGACTAGACTAATTATTTTTAGTTAGTATTAGTTAGAGATTAGTGGTTTCGGTTGTAGAACCCTAGAGGGGGGGGTGAATAGGGAATTAAAAAATAAACTATAACAAATGATGCAATAAAGAGTAAGGAGTAGAAAGATCAAACGCAAACGCAAGGATGTATCCTGGTATCCTCTTTTGAGGCAATCCAGTCCCGGAACTCTCTCCGGCTTTAATCCACTATTATGCAAATAGTACACACGAGTTTGGATCCGAAGAACTCGCCAACTTCAACACGAGTTTGGATCCGAAGAACTCGCCAACTTCTACACACGAGTTTTCTTACGAAGGCTCGCCAACTTCAAAGAAAAGGAAAGGATGCTTTGATCTTCTAAACACTTGAAGATCGAAAGTAAAAGCTCTTGAGACACTCTAGTACTTTGGGTTGGATGACAATTGAAGATTAGGTAGAGTAGTAATGGTGAAGCTCTTTTGGTTGTTGAGAAAAATTAAAGCTTGGAAGAGATAGCCTTTAAGAGGAGAGACAAAGCCTCTTTTATACAAATCCAACATCATAAAGGCAATACAGCCGTCGAGCGGATTATCCGCCGGATTTCCGCGGAAATCCGTCGGATTATCCGTTCAACAGTAACGGTCACAAAAAGAGCCGTTGGATGCATTAAATGCATCTGTCAGATGCCGTTGGATTTGAATTTCAAGTTGCAAAAAGGTCAGGCGGATTATCCGTCGGATTTCAGCGGAAGTCCGGCGGAATGATCCGAACTGTGGTCTCACAAACTTGCTGTGAGGGGTTCGGATGATCCGCCGGATTTCCGCGGATTTCCGTCGGATTATCCGAACTTCTCCTCACATACTTGCTGTGAGGGTTTCGGATGATCCGTCGGATTTCCGCGGATTTCCGTCGGATTATCCGAACTTCTCCTCACATACTTGCTGTGAGGGTTTCGGATGATCCGTCGGATTTCCGCGGATTTCCGTCGGATTATCCGAACTTCTCCTCACAAACTTGCTGTGAGGGGTTCGGATAATCCGGCGGATTTATCCGGAAATCCGTCGGATTTTCCGTCTCCTCTGAATGACTTCTTCACCATTTCTATCTTTGTAAATGTCATCTTAGCAAAGTACGTACATGGATTCCTAGTAGAATACAAACTCTAAGGGAGCAGGAAGCGCCATCTTCTATGTAGACTTTAAGCAGGCTTCATAGTCTTTGGCAAAGCTGATGAAGGAGATATCCAGAGCTCCATGGTCTTTGATTAACTTCATTGAAAGGAGAGACATTCTTTTGTTTCCTGAGAGAAAAACAAACTAACGACGTACAAGGGTTATTGTGAACAATAATCAAAATCGATGTGCCAACAAACTCCCCCATTTTGATAATTGACAAATAATAAGAATGTAAATGGCTCCCCCGTAATAAAAGAATCTCCCCCTCAATAACTCAATATGATTTCTCCCCCTTTGTCAGTTAATCAAAGATGGAGAGAAGAACAGAATAAAATATGTAATAGAACAGAAAAACATACGAAAACTTTATTTCATAAGAGAAGAACCAGGGGTACAACCGAGGCTTTAAAAGCCCAAACTAGCACATAACTAAAAGACAGATTTCCAAAAGCCCCGTAGGACCACACAAAACACAAAGTAAAAGTCCCCGAAGGACCACACAAGACAACACTAAAAAGCAAGGCATCATCAACTGTCAGGCGCCTGAGACGGGCCGGCCTCCTGATCCTCATCATCCCCGGTAGCAGAGGTGAAGGCGCCATAAGGATCGACGCCATCCGGGTACATGAAGCTATACACGTTCGGATCAGTGAAGCGAGGCCCCGGAAAGTCTGGATGAGGAGTATTAGGGTTGAGAAAGGGAGTGTGTTCCTCAAACATACGTTGTATGTAGTAAGCCTGGTCCATGAAGCCATGGTGGATAAGAGTGCCAAGTCCCCTAGTGTTGGCCTGAAGACGCTCATGGGTAGAGAGAGAGAGATCGGCAAACTTGCGATCAATGTAGCGGCGCAAGTCAGGAGTGAGGATAGTCGCCGGAGGAGATGTAGGGCCGCCAGCAACAGCAGCAGGAGCAGGAGTAGGGGCAACAGCAGGAGCCGCACGACCACGTCCCTTGGATTTTGCAAGAGGGGTGGGACGAGGATCGCCAACCGGACAATGAGTCAAGTCGATACCATTTGCTTCAAGGATCATGGTGATGTACATACCGAAGAGTAGGGAACGATGAGGGGATTCCCTAATAAGCATCATGGTATAGATGATGGACTTGGATAGTGAAAAGGGTTGGCGTGCCACCAGATAATACATGCAAATAAGCTCCTCAGCCGTCAGGCTGTCCATATTCCCAGATTTCGGGGTGAGCGTATGGCACAGGATACGATGCATGTCATGGAAGAAGGGACTCAGATCCTTGTCCTCCGGTCGTTGAACGAGGGATCCGCCACAGATGTTAAAAAGGAACTCTTCATAACTCATGTCGGGAGAGAAGGAGATGTGGTCGATGGTGCCGGGAAGGGAGCGATGGACCTTGCGTTCATCGAGACCAAGGATGGTGGCCAAGGAGGCGGCTGTGACAGTGATCTTTACGCCACCAACCTTCGTCTCGAACTCCGGACCTTCCTTGGCGGGAACGAGATTGCAGTAGAACATGCGGATAGCATGTGGATAGAAGTCGACCTGACGCTCAAGGAGGGCGTCGATGCGGGAGAAGCGGAAGTAGTCGCGGTGGTCCTTGAAGTTGAGCCAGGAAATAGGTTTCCCGGAGCAAACAGGAGCTTTGTGGTAGAACGAAAACCATTCCCGGGAGTGGGAAGCAGATTTGAAGATGAGAGGGTTGTGGCCTTGCGTGGGAGGAGGCACAAACATAGCAAGGGTAGGAGGCTGAGTGGAGGAGGAGCTCCCGTCATGGCGTTGTCGTTTGGTGTGAGAAGCCATTGAGGAAGAGAGAGTGAGTTAGAGATGTTTGGAGAAGAATGGAGGAAAGGAAGGTGAGGGGATGAAGTTTATAATGGGTGGAGAGGTGTAAATGAAGGGGTGTAATGGTTGGGAACGGATAGAGAGGAATGGGATCGGATAAAGAGGAAGGGAGGTGAAGAGAAAGCAGCCGACGCTTCGTTTTCTGCGCCTGTACCACGCAACCGGAAAATCCGACGGATTTATATGGAAATCCGGCGGAAAATCCGGATGAAGATAAGAACGAATTCAATGCGGGTAGGTGAAGGGTCATGTCTAATTAATACCATAGCCGTTCGCGGCCGGGTTTGGCGGAGAACAATAAATGCGGAAAATCCGCCGGATTTCCGCTGAAATCCGTCGGATTTTCCGAACTCGCTCAAGAAAAGCTGCTGGAAATGAACGGAAAATCCGGCGGATTTGATCGGAAATCCTCCGGAAAATCCGAGAAGGTCAGAACAGTTTCAAATAGAGAAATCGAGGAGTCCGATTTCTCGACAAATAAAAGTGAAACGATCTTCAGAGAGAGGTTTGGTAAAAATATCAGCAAGTTGATGAGTGGTGTCAATGAATTCAAGACAAATGTCACCCTTCAGTTGATGATCCCGTAGAAAGTGATGTCTTATCTCAATGTGTTTAGTGCGAGAGTGGCAAATAGGATTCTTCGTGAGATTAATGGAGCTAGTATTATCACATTTAATAGGAATGCAATGAGAAGAAATACCATAATCTACTAGTGTTTGTGTCATCCAAAGAATTTGTGCACAACAACACCCTGCCGCTATGTACTCAGCTTCAGTGGTTGAAAGAGCGACAGAGTTTTGCTTCTTACTAAACCACGATACCAAGGACTTCCCGAGGAATTGACATGTGCCACTAGTGCTTTTTCGGTCAAGCTTGCATCCGGCAAAATCCGCATCCGAAAAGCCGTGAAGCTCAAAGGATGAGAATTTCGGATACCAAAGACCCATGTTAATGGTGCCTTTGAGATAACGAAAAATGCGCTTAACGGCAGTCAAATGTGATTCCTTTGGATTAGCTTGATATCGTGCACACAAGCAAACACTAAACATGATATCCGGACGGCTAGCAGTTAAATAAAGTAAGCTACCGATCATACCTCTATACTTACGAATGTCGACCGATGTGCCATCTTCATCATTGTCAAGCTTGGTCGTTGTAGCCATAGGGGTCCTCATTGATTTGGATGATTCAAGGTCGAAACGCTTGAGGAGATCCCTTGTATATTTTGCTTGATTGATGAAGGTTCCTTTAGGTCCTTGTTTGATTTGGAGCCCCAAAAAGAAGGAGAGTTCACCCATCATACTCATTTCAAACTCTTCCTGCATAACTTTGGCAAATTCTACACAAAGTGTGTTGTTAGTAGAACCAAAAATGATATCATCAACATAAATTTGAACCAATAAGAGAGTCCCATCATGGGATTTAATAAAAAGTGTGGTGTCAACTTTTCCCTTTGAAAAATTGTGAGAAACAAGAAAAGAGCTAAGACGCTCATACCAAGCACGTGGAGCTTGTTTGAGGCCATAAAGGGCTTTATGGAGTTTGAAAACGTGGTTAGGAAATTGAAAATCTTCAAAACCGGGAGGTTGTTTAACATAAACTTCCTCCTTAATAATACCATTAAGAAAAGCACTCTTAACATCCATTTGAAATAGCTTAAAGTCATTAAAGCAAGCAAAGGCACAAAGCATACGAATGGATTCAAGACGTGCAACCGGAGCATAGGTTTCGTCGTAGTCAATGCCTTCCTCTTGGTTATAGCCTTGAGCAACCAATCGGGCTTTGTTACGAGTCACTAACCCATCTTCATTTAGCTTGTTGCGAAACACCCATTTAGTTCCAATAATGGGATGATTGCTAGGTTTTGGAACAAGTTCCCAAACCTTGCTTCGCTCAAATTGATTAAGCTCCTCTTGCATAGCTATCATCCAAAATTCGTCAAGAAAAGCATCATTAACATTTTTAGGCTCTATTTGAGAGATGAAAGCCACATTGGCACAAAGATCACGAGTGGCGGATCTTGTGCTAACACTTGAGGAAGGATCCCCAATGATGAGCTCCTTAGGGTGATTGGTGACAAATCTCCATTCTCTTGGGAGATCCTTTGGAGGAGGCTCGAGAGGAGGAGACTCTTTTGATGGGGTCACAACTTCATTGTGAGATGAAGAAGGACGATCCTCAATAGAGGAGTTCTCCAATCCAAACGAGATGTCATCAATATCCTCGGAGGAGGAGAATGTAGAAGAGTTGAGTTCATTAAAAGAGACATTGATTGACTCTTCGACAACAAGACTTCTTTTATTAAAAACACGAAAACCTTTGCTATGAGTAGAGTATCCAAGGAATATTCCTTCATAGGCTTTTTCTTCAAACTTGCCTAGGTTATCCTTGGTATTCAAAATAAAACAATTACAACCAAAAACCTTGAAATATTCAATAGAAGGAATTTTGTTAAACCAAAGCTCATAAGGGGTCTTCTTAGTAATAGGTCTAATTAAGACCCTATTAATAACATGACATGCCGTATTAACGGCTTCCGCCCAAAAATATTGAGGGAGCTTATATTGGTTTAACATGACCCGGGCCATATCGCCAAGGGTTCTATTCTTTCTCTCCACAACACCATTTTGTTGAGGAGTACGGGGACAAGCAAAGTCATGTCCAAAACCATTCTTTTCACAAAATCTTTTGAAATCAACATTATCAAATTCACCTCCATGATCACTCCTAATTTTGTTAATAGAAAAACCTTTCTCATTTTGAACACGTTTACAAAAAGCAACAAATTCACGAAAAGTATCACTTTTGCAAGCAAGAAAAATAACCCAAGTAAATCTTGAAAAATCATCAACTAAAACAAAGGCATAGAGTTTGCCACCAAGGCTAGCTACTCTACTAGGCCCGAAAAGATCCATATGAATAAGTTGAAGGGGTCTTGTGGTACTCACAGAGTTGATGGATTTGAAGGATGACTTGGTCAACTTACTTTTCTCGCATTCTTCACAAACCATATCCTTCTTGAAGGGGATACTAGGAAGTCCTCGTACAAGCTTCTTGGAGGCGAGGCGAGAGATAGTATCCATGTTGGCGTGTCCAAGCCTCATGTGCCAAAGCCAACTCTCATCGTTCTTTGCGACTAGGCACCTGTCATTGTTAGTACCTTCAACAAGATAAAGAACATAAATATTGTTTTCTCTAATGCCTTCATACACAATAGTTCCATTGGAGCTATCGGTAATGTAGCATTTGAGTTTAACAAACTTGATATCATAGCCATTATCGGTAAGATGGCTAATACTAAGGAGGTTATGCTTGAGATTTGTAACAAGACATACATTATTAATACAAGGATAAGGAGGAGAACCGATATTACCATTTCCAATAATATAACCTTTTAGATTGTTACCGAAGGAGACGTGTCCTTCCTTCTTCATCGATAGCGTTGTAAAAAGTGAAGCATCACCGGTCATGTGCCGTGAACAACCGCTATCGAGAATCCACTTGCTTCTAGCATGAGAAGGATTCGTCACCTACAACATAAGTTGAAGATGAACAATTTGGTACCCATGATCTTGTGGGTCCTTGAGTGTTAGTCTTAGGAACCCATTTAAGAACTCTCATGTCAACTTGTTTTCTTGTATAACAAAAATTAGACGTATGACCAATCAAACCACAATAGTTGCACAATAAAGAGGATCTAGAAGAAGAAGTGTGAGTGTTGTGCATATGTGAGTCTCTAGTGTGAGATGTTCTACCATGAGTGTTATGATGATAGTAAAAAGCATGATGAGGAGTTTTCTTTTTAACAAAAGGTCCTTTTCTAGTGTTAGAAGAGGAGTTGTGTGTAGTGTTCATGTAATGGTTATGCCTAGCATTGTGATGAGTGTGAGGGTGTCTTGGAGCATGCATGTGAGTGGTATTCTTATTACCTAAATTCTTACTTCGTGTAAGAAGATCATTAAACTTAATAGAGGTGGAATATTCTCTTCTATTAGCATCTTGACATTTGCGCATGGCAAATTCATAGGAGCTTCTCATGGATTGAATCTCATCATCCTTTTTCTTGATGGTGTCAAGAGATTCTTGAAATTTGAGTCGCAAAGACTCCATTTCATCCGTGTCGGAAATAGGAGATTTTCCCTTCACATCAATGATGATGTTTGAGAGCCTCTCTACTTCAAGTTGAAGAGCCTCAACCTCCTTGAGAGATTTCTTGTATTTATTCCGAACACCTTTGTGTTCTTCATGTAATTCAAGAATGGCTTTCTCCAAATCATCATAGGTAAGAGTGTTTAAAGAAAAATCATCAAGTACCTCATCGGTTGCCATGAGACAGACGTTGGCATTGTGTTTGCACTCCTTGTCGTTGTCGGAGTCGCTAGCGTCGCTTTCACACCAAATGCTAGTGTTGGCGAACTTTCTAGAGGATGAGCTTCCCTTGCTAGGTTTCTCGTACTTGCTTGAGTCTTTTCGTATCATCAGACAATCCCTCTTGATGTGTCCGGGTCTTCTGCATTGATAGCACGCCGGGTCTTCTTCATTGTCCCGTCTAGAGCGGTTGGCCTTGTTGAACTTTAAGAACTTCCGGAAGTGCTTAGCTGTGAGAGCTATTTCTTCATCGTCATCCGACTCATTGTCGTCGGAGCTATCCTTGGAGTAGGACCTTGAAGCTTTGAGAGCGAGAGTCTTCTCTTTTTCTTTGGTCTTCTCCTTCTCCTTCTCTTGAATGGAGGATTCCTCTTGATCCTTCATGTCGAGCTCGTGAGTCATTAGCTTACCCATGAGGGTCTCTAGGTTCATGACGGTTAGATCGTTCCCCTCAATGATTGCGGTAGCTTTAGGACTCCAAGCTTTCGTCAATCCTCTAAGAATTTTCCTTATCTTTTCATGAGCGGGATATTCCTTTCCAAGAGAAGAGAGAGGGTTAATAATGTCACCAAATCGAGTAAACATGCTAGCAATAGATTCATCATGCTTCATTTTAAAAGACTCATATTCTTGCGTGAGTCTACTAATCTTGGATTCCTTCACTTGTGAAGTTCCCTCGTGTGTGACTTCAAGTAACTTCCAAATCTCATTGGAAGTCTTGCAAGTAGAGATCCGATTGAATTCACTACTGTCAAGGGCACAGTAAAGAGCATTCATTGCCTTGGCATCTCGACAAGCAAGCTTCTTAATGTTTTCGGCAAGTGGTTTCCCGAAGGGTGTCAGAAGCAATATCCTCAATAGCTCTGGAAGGAGTAGGAAGGCCATTTATCACGCAATCCCATAAATCGAAATCTATGGACTTGAGATAAATGCCCATCCTAATCTTCCAGTAGTTATAGTTGGTACCATCAAATAGGGGAGGCCTATTTGTGGAGTGTCCCTCATTGTGAAACGTGTTGATGCTAGGGTTAGAGGCCATGGATCACTCAAGGGTGTAAATCCAAATCAGAGAACGAAGCTCTGATACCAATTGTAGAACCCTAGAGGGGGGGGTGAATAGGGAATTAAAAAATAAACTATAACAAATGATGCAATAAAGAGTAAGGAGTAGAAAGATCAAACGCAAACGCAAGGATGTATCCTGGTATCCTCTTTTGAGGCAATCCAGTCCCGGAACTCTCTCCAGCTTTAATCCACTATTATGCAAATAGTACACACGAGTTTGGATCCGAAGAACTCGCCAACTTCAACACGAGTTTGGATCCGAAGAACTCGCCAACTTCTACACACGAGTTTTCTTACGAAGGCTCGCCAACTTCAAAGAAAAGGAAAGGATGCTTTGATCTTCTAAACACTTGAAGATCGAAAGTAAAAGCTCTTGAGACACTCTAAGCACTTTGGGTTGGATGACAATTGAAGATTAGGTAGAGTAGTAATGGTGAAGCTCTTTTGGTTGTTGAGAAAAATTAAAGCTTGGAAGAGATAGCCTTTAAGAGGAGAGACAAAGCCTCTTTTATACAAATCCAACATCATAAAGGCAATACAGCCGTCGAGCGGATTATCCGCCGGATTTCCGCGGAAATCCGTCGGATTATCCGTTCAACAGTAACGGTCACAAAAAGAGCCGTTGGATGCATTAAATGCATCTGTCAGATGCCGTTGGATTTGAATTTCAAGTTGCAAAAAGGTCAGGCGGATTATCCGTCGGATTTCAGCGGAAGTCCGGCGGATGATCCGAACTGTGGTCTCACAAACTTGCTGTGAGGGGTTCGGATGATCCGCCGGATTTCCGTCGGATTATCCGAACTTCTCCTCACATACTTGCTGTGAGGGTTTCGGATGATCCGTCGGATTTCCGCGGATTTCCGTCGGATTATCCGAACTTCTCCTCACAAACTTGCTGTGAGGGGTTCGGATAATCCGGCGGATTTATCCGGAAATCCGTCGGATTTTCCGTCTCCTCTGAATGACTTCTTCACCATTTCTATCTTTGTAAATGTCATCTTAGCAAAGTACGTACATGAATTCCTAGTAGAATACAAACTCTAAGGGAGCAGGAAGCGCCATCTTCTATGTAGACTTTAAGCAGGCTTCATAGTCTTTGGCAAAGCTGATGAAGGAGATATCCAGAGCTCCATGGTCTTTGATTAACTTCATTGAAAGGAGACATTCTTTTGTTTCCTGAGAGAAAAAAACTAACGACGTACAAGGGTTATTGTGAACAATAATCAAAATCGATGTGACTTGTTTCGGGGACCCGGGTAGTTTTGACCTTAGCGGGCCCACACACTAGTTAGTCATGGCCCACATGTTAGATATTTGGTTAGAGACTAGACTAATTATTTTTAGTTAGTATTAGTTAGAGATTAGTGGTTTCGGTTTGACTAAACTACCCCCGACTTAACCCTTTCCAATTTTTTAGCTATTAAACCATTGGAGGGCAACTTGTAATTACCAAATAGGACAAAAAGGACATGTTGTGGCCGGCCACTAGGAGTAGGGGTGGGGAGGAGAGAGAATCACTTTCCTTTCATTCTCATCCACTTTTTCTTCTTCTTCTCCAAAGGCTCCTTCCACTTTTGAAGCTCACCATTGATTCCTTCTCCAAAACTTGGTAATCTCTTCTCCAAATTTGTTCCTCTCCTCATGTAGATTGGTTAGGACCCAATAGGAATGATTCCCATGGTGGAGTCTCCATTAGAGACTATTTTTGTGTCCTTGGATTTCTAGGGGTGTCCACATGTAGGTTTGTATCCCAATGAAAAACCCTTTTGGACACATGGATATTAATGTATATTGATTTTTGTGTTGTTCTTGTTTATATTCCAGATTTTTGACATGTTTTAGAATGAGTTCTCCATGTATCTTAAAGTATCATATTATTTTTTTTCCATTTGATTATATATGTGGTTATATATTATATATTTCTATATATATATAATCTATGTATATATATATATATATATATATAATATATATATGGCTATATATAAATATTGGTGAGTATTTTGTGGTGTTGTTGTGTGCTTGGGCATGGGGCCAGGTTCGGCCAGCAAGGGGAATGGGGTGTGTGTGTATATATAATTTCATATCTAGTAATCTCTCTCTATATATATATATATTTTTTTTTTTTTTTTCATATCTAGTCTCTCTATATATATATATAGTGGCATATATATGGTTTATATAAGGGATATATAATATATGAGGTTGTGGTGTGGTTTTGTGTTTGTGTGGTGGGGGAGAGCAGCCAGGTTCGGCCAAGAGAGGCCACAGGTGTGTGTGTGTGGGTTATGAGAGGGGAGTTTGAAATAGAGAGGATTAGAGTTTTGTGAGTGTGTGATGAAGTGAAGGAAGGGAGGAGGAAACCCAAACCAGTCCAACATGGGTACATGTTTGCTGTCCCAAATGACAGCCATGTATTCCCCAAAACCTGTCCTGTTTTGCCTCCCCATGGCTGTCCCTAACAGCCCTTTAACAGCCCCCAAATCCTAAATGACAGCCCCTACAAATTGCCTTCACAAACAGTCCAACATGCCCCTTAAAACCCATCCAAAATCAGTCCAAAACACCTACTTGGCTGTCCCCTTTTTGCCTAATTTTCTGTCCATACAAATCACTAAATAACAGCCATATAATCCCCACTTTTCAGTCCCCACTTGCCCCTCAAATCTGTCCATTTATTTCCAATGTGTGTGTGTGTTTTGTGAGGTATTTTGAGTGTAGTCTAGTATCCTATGCATAGCCTATATCTAAACTAGTAGGGAACCTATTAGGAAACCTATAGAGAATCTATGAGAGGGAGAAGTGTCATGTGAGTGTTGTGTGAGTGGGTAGAGGAGTGTGGTATAGAAAAGGATAAATTCATGATATAGGATAGGTAATAGGGTAACCTATACCCCAGTATCCTAACATGGCCTAGATACTTAGGATACCCAAATTTCTTGGTAGGTAAACCTTAGATAGGTTGATATCTAGCAACCCTAAGGAGCCTAGGCTAGTACATGGGTATTTGCAAGGTTTCATTGGTATTGGACAAGGTATCGGGATTTACCTTAGAAGGGTAAATGCTAGTTTTGCCTAGGAATAGGGTATTGTGTTAGAAGCCTAAGATAGAGTTAGGACTTGATTCCCGTGGTTGGTAATGATCAAATATGGTACTCAAAGACTAGTTTTGACGTCGGTTGACCTTTTTGACCAAAAGTCAACCGAGAGTCAAACTTAGCCTTTAAGCGACCCGATTTGACCGAAACCAACCCAGAGTTGACCAGTTGACTGAAAGTCAACAGTTGGTCAACATTAGACTAGTTTGACCTAGGGTTGACCTAGAGTTGACCAGAGTTGACCAGAGTTGACTTTTTGACCAAAAGTCAACTGTAAGTCAACCGTTGATCCCGATTGACCTAGTTTGACTTGGAATGACTCCCAGTGACCTAGTATGACCTAGTATGAACCAGTATGGCCTAGTATGACTCAGTTTGACCTAGATTGACCTAGTTTTGACTTAGACTTGCATTCATGGATTATATTAGTTTCCTTTTTCAGTGTTAAGCCATGTTTGACTCATAGTATCTTATTTTAGGTCTGTGATCACTCTGAGCGACTGTTCACTCTATCAGCTCAGGACCACAGGCGAGTACATTCACTGATAGTTTTCATTGTCTTGATATCTACTATATCCGATTCAGTGGTAGTGTCTTACTTGATTCTCGACACGATAGTTCACGGACTAGTATTATCGGATTCCGGTCATAAGATGTCATTCCTGGATTTCTTGGGATACTGGTACTTGTTGGTCTTGATTCTTGTACTTGTATTGACGCCGATTCCTGAAGAGGACTTGCTCCCCTCTTAGGGAATCCCGCGTCATGACGTGCTATGACCGGATCCGTAATACTATTCGGGGATGGAAGAATTATTAGGGGTTATGTGATCAAGCCTTCCTGTAACTATACATTGCTAGCGTCACTCTCACCTCACGTAGGGTGTTGCAGACACCCCATTACCAGTTATCCAGGTTGGACGGCATGATTCTCCGTTGAGTACACCGCGGATTGCCGGGCCAAGTGGATAACCATCTCTTGCTTCCCTAGCCGATCACATATCACTCTAATAATTCAAAACACATTTTTACTTTATTTGTCATCTTATATTCCAGTTTCAGCTTTACTTACTGTACTTTCACCATGCTATGATTCATTCTCATTTTGCTCTATCTGTCTTTTATACTGTACCATAGTTATGGGACTAAGTTCCGTTTGAAAGAAGGGTTACAATCCCGGTCCTTGTTTGGTTTAAGGGTTGTAACTCGGCTTTCAAATGGTTCCCAATCGCCGATATCTTTTCTTGTATTTCATTATTACCGTCTCTTATAGTATTTCTCAATTCACATGGAACTGCTGTTGGTGTTTTGTACTTGCTCATTTTTCTGACAGGATACCGTTGATAAATTTTACAGATGACTCTGAGACTGACTGCCCGACCTACTACGGGGTTGAGTCGGATGAGCTAGACTTAGACCGTGGCTTATTGGTAGAGCCACTGGATTTCGCTCACCCTGAGTAGCTTAGTTAGTTAGGTTTGCCTGGCCTGCGAGCCAGCTAGTACATTTTCAGTTTGTAGTATCTTATACTATATTATCTGAGACTCTGGATGTTGTGTAGCTATAACTTGTGGATTTTGGACTCGTTTCCTGTTTTATTCTATCATATCTCTGTTCTATGCTATCTACCTTAGTTTTGATATGTGATTGAGACTGTATTGCTATGTCACCTCCGTTCGGAGTATATATACTGTACAGGTACATTTATCTGTTTTAGTCGTAGTATTTACAGACCCTATATACAGCGTTCTACCGCCGATTCTGCGGCGTAGGCTGGACGTAACCACGTGCTCGTGCCCCTCTTCAGGGTGCGGGTCGTGACACACGCATTGACCAAGTTGGAGGCTCTTAGTAATGAAGGTAATCGTGTTTTTTTTAGTTTCAAGAACAAAATTTTTTCCTAGTGATGCATAATGTTATACCTCGTTTCCGCTTTGAGTAGTATAAGTTGATGATCTTGGTTTTGGCTCCACGTTGGGGTTTCGTTGACTTTTAATTTTGTATGGCATTGGTTTGGTTATGTCTAACCCTTGGGTTTTGGTTTGGTCTTAACCGGTACGACCATGACTTGGTTTGGTTGCCCCTTGTGCTTGATGGATTTGGAATTAATTGTTTGGATATTGGGTGAGACCCATTTAGAGTAGATAGATTATTAAAAGGCATTTGGAATGAAATGGGATAATTTCACATGAATACTTGTGTTAGATTTAGGTGAGTTGGATTTTGCAACTCACCGATACATGTTGAGTACTGACCCACCACAAATTTCAGGTGCGAGAGACAAGACATGAGTACCAAGGCAATAGACCCTATTGATTTTAGGTTTGAGGCATTTCATTTTCATTTGAAGGTGTTGCAAATATTTTAGCTATATGGACGTAATGTACGAGATCATATTTGAATAAGTTCTTTGGTTGTAATGACTAGGAAATTCTTAAATGTTTCAGTTACTCTTAAATACTCCTAAGTTTGACTTACACTGTGAAGTCTTATTATTATTCAGCTTTATTCAGCTTGACTCTATAGTTGTTTCGATATTTACTTGATATTCAATTCCACTGTATTATAAGCTCTTATTGAGAAATGAAATAATAGGTTTTATACAAGTCAACTTAGACTTGTACGGCATCACGTCCAAATAACTTGATTATCGAGATCGGAACGTGACAGATTGGTATCAAAGCTCTAGGTTTCGGACTCATTGGAAGTTAGTTTTGCAATCTATTTCTTGGGTCAATACTTACCCTGAAATTTTTTGTCTTCCTTTTATTTTAGAGTTCCATAAAGTAAGTCCATATATATTTTATGATGCTAACGTTTAGCGATGGTACCGAAGAACAACAACAAACAATTCAAGATTACATAAAGGTTCGACGTGCATAAACATCAACGTATTGCCCGAGAACCAGGATGCTACAAATGTGGTTACTATAGCCACCTGACAGGACCTGTTGTGTTGCAACTCAAGCATGCTATAAATGTAGTCGCTATGGCCATAGGAATCGTGTGGTATTGAAGAATGCTACAAGTGTTGTCTTGGTCACAACGCAAAATATTGTCCGAAATGCTACAAATTTTGGTGTTATGGTCACAAGGTGGAAGTTTATCACATTATGGACAGAGTATGCTACAATTGTGGTTGCCTAGGCCACCATGCTATGAATTGTCGGAATGGAAGACCGGTGCCATTTCCACCAAAAAAACACATTCATGGGTAGGACACATTTGACTCGAGCATGAGTGCACACATTGACTCGGTCAGAGGCTCTTAGCAATGAAAGTAATTGTTTTTCTTTTAGTTTCAAGAATGAAACCTTTTCCTAGTAGTGTATGATATTATATCTCATTCCCACTTCGAGTATTATAAGTTGATGATCTTGATTTTGGCTCCACGTTGGTGTTTCATTGGCTTTTAATTTTGGATGGTATATGTTTGGTTATGTCTGGTGGGTTTGATTTGGTCTTAGCTGGTTGGTCCATGACTTGGTTTGGTTGCCCCTTGTGCTTGATGTGTTTGAAGGATTGGCTTAATGGTTTGGATATTGGGTGAGACCCATTTAGAGTAGAAAGATCACTAAAAGGCATTTTGATTCAAATGGGATAATTTCACATGAATACTTGTGTTAGATTTAGGTGAGTTGGATTTCGTTACTCACGGTACACGTTGAGTACTGAACCATCACCAATTTTAGGTGTGAGAGACGAGCCAGGAGTACCAAGGCAATATACCCTATTGATTTTCAATTTGACACATTTCATTTCCATTTGAAGGTGTTTTAAATATTTTAGCTATATGGACATGATGTGTGGGACCATATATGAATAAGTTCTTCAGTTGTAATAACTTGGAAATTCTTAAATGTTTCAGTTGCTTCTTCAATACCCCTAAGTTTGAATTCCGCTGCGAAGTCTTATTATTGTTCACCTTGACTTTATAGTTGTTAGATATTTACTTGATATTCAATTCCACTGCATTGTAAACTCTTGTATTGAGAATCGAAAATAGTTAGGCTTGTGCAAGTCAACTAAGGCTTGTACGGCATTACATCCCAAGGATTTGATTATCGGAATCAGGGCATGACATCAATCTTCAACACGACTGAGTTATTGTGTAATATTGTTTTTTCATACTTCTTTTTTCTTCTATAAATTTTTCTTTGCCAATATTCTTGGTGGTCAGTATCGAATTAGGACATGTCAAAACTGATACAATAGGGTCAAGATGTATCTCTATCAGCCGATTCTAGGAAGTTTGAAATGTTGATTAGCACATAAGTAATGCAAGGTTTAGGATTGTTTTGGAGGTATTAGGAAAGAACTTTCTAGGATTTTAAGGACATAACTTTGTGAAAGTCCATACACATTGACTTCTCTGGCACACATTAATGTAGAGTATCGAGTTTGCAGTATTTTTATTTATTTTTTCTTCCGCTTGAAATTAATGTGTGCCAGAGAATTCAAACCTGGTTTGCTTTGATACCATGTGAAAGTGCCAGTCATTTGCACCAAAACTCTAGAGTGTTGGTGAAGGTTGAGGGTTAATATTAATATTATTCAACACAATTGTAAGTATTGATCTCACACCACCCTCTAGTAACAAATGATCTCACACCAGCCTTTGGTAACACGAAGGATCTCACACCTCTCAGTTCTTGGAATCAGGAGAGATTTAGGCCCTTTATATAGGATTTACAAATAATATGATAGATTCCTAACTCCTAAGCCTATCCAAATTCTGATAACCTCTACCCAAACTAGAGAAGTATAAATTTTAATTCTAATCTAATTCAATTTCTATAGAACCTTTAACAAATATAAGTCAAAACTAACAAAACCTTATCGAGGTATGGACCCATTACATTACAGCCTCCATTTAACAATGAGTAACCAAAACTGATACTGTATATTGTAGAAGTAAACATACCTGGATAACATATATCACACTATTAATGGAGATGTAGACAGTCCTTAACTTGTCTGTTGGAAGGCTCCTTGCCTGCCCGCAATTTAAAGAAAAAGTGAGAATACTTGGTGACATAATCTGAGCCATAGATTATAAGTAACTCGAGAGCAGAAGTACTTCAGATATTTACTTTAAACTTGCCTGATGATATATCTCTGCCCAGAATAGAACAAGTAGCGTATATGTGGAGAAGAACAATATTCCAGGAAGGTTCAATAATACTAGAGTAAATACCTGATCCAAGCAAATACCATTCAAGATTACCCATTGAAACTCTATATTTACAAATAGATTCTAGCATGATAACTGATCCTTGCTTATCACCGACCATTAACAATTGACAACAAAGAAGAGGGGAAAACTTTGGCAACGTAAAATATCACACAAGTTATTAGCTGTTCCCATGTATTGTACAAAAATGGACTAATCACTCGAAGAATTTTGAAAAGTTGTGATAGGAAGGTACAACAAATACATAGTTTGAAGGATCAAGCATCTATGATTTGTCCTCTATAATTTCCAACAAGCAGGAACAGCAAATTAAAAATAAATAAAAACAGGAAACCTGAGAATAACAAGTTACCAATCCATAATGTTTACAATAAGAAAGTTCTAGGTCAAGCAACAGATTAGCAAGAACTAATAGTAAGCCCTCAACCCGCTACAAAATCTCTAGCCTGACAAAAGGAAATAAAAGGTTACAAATGACAGATACAGCCTATGAAAAGAAAATAAAGTTTAGAGATGATTTGATCAATAAGGCATTGGTTGGAAATCTAACACCAACGTAGAGGGTCGACGTCAGGTCGACAGATATGGTCATAATATAATCGTGTACGGAGCTTTCTTATGCTCAATAGTCGACCCCATGAGGCATGATATTTGGATCTCTATACCATCTATGCTATTTTATAAAATCTTATTAACTATACGATGTGGGATGAAAACTATTATCTAACTAACTCCCCTCATCCACACCAAACTCGTGTGCACGATCTTGAAGAAAAAAAGATGCCGAACTCAAGTGACCCTTGTGGTTACCAGAGAGA
The DNA here is from genome assembly GCA_029216955.1 of Iris pallida. Classification (NCBI taxonomy): domain Eukaryota; kingdom Viridiplantae; phylum Streptophyta; class Magnoliopsida; order Asparagales; family Iridaceae; genus Iris; species Iris pallida. Next base: position 29,970 of record JANAVB010027099.1, read on the forward strand.
GTCATAATATCCTGACTGGGTAGCGCTGCGGATCGAGCCACATGGGCATATTATTCCTTCCATAGAAATGGTGAGAGTTGGGGGCAGTGGGTCCAAAAGACATGCAATGCACAAGGCCCGGCATCTAAAAAAAAAAAAACTTACTTTGGGCTTGAGAAGGAAAACTTGGGCGTGGAATCCAAAGACCACAGCGCGCACTGCAGAAACAGAATCATATCGTCGACGATCAAGAACAGAAGACATTTAAAAAAAAAAAAAAAAAAGGGAGCGCATCGATCGATCGATCGGTCGTACCTCCGTTGACGATGAAGTTCATGAGGTGGAAGATCTTCTGGGTAGTCCAACCATATTCCGGCACCCGCGTCTGGATCCTGATCAGTTGTATCTGCGCCGCCGGAACAACAACAACAGCAACAACGACAAGAAGAGAGAAGAATTAAATCGAGTGTTGTTGCTCTTACTCCTAATAATAGTAATACATATGTTCAAGAGAGAGAGAGAGAGAGAGAGGGAGTATGAATTGTTACTAGGGCTACGGCGGAGACGAGGGCGAAGGCGGCGCAGAGGGAGTAGAAGACCCCGTCCTGCCACTGCTGGGACTCGTTCACGTCGGACCACCAGTCGGACACGTCCGCCGCGGCTGCCGCGAGCGCCAGTGGCGATGCCAATCTCCTCATCTCTCCTTCTCTCTCTCTCTCTCTCTCTCTCCTTCTCTCTCTCTTCCTCCCAAGTTGGAAAAGAGGTTGGAAAGGAAGATGCTGGATTGGGGGCTCTTTCTCTCTCTCTCGAATTGGTTGGGGAGTGGGAAAACAGAGTGACAGATGGGGGCCACACCGGGCACTTCTGTAAGATTTATTACCGAGTGTTGTTTTTTCAGTTAGTTAGTGGCGGTGTCTTAGAGAAAAAAAAATTGTGACACAATTTTTGATTTTCAAGTGTCTTTGGCCTCATTGTGGTTGTGGACCCTCCTTCCTAATCCTCGACAAATAATTAGATTTTTTTTAAGTGCTAATTAATGTTTCTTTAGATGCCAATATATCGGATTTTGTACACGTTGTATTATATATTTTTGAGTCTACTGTCTCCAACTTCTATCATTTTTATAAATAAAAAGAATAATACGTCCCGTGACTCAGTCCACTGATCTTCCGACATCTTGTTAGGATCTTACACCTCTCCACGATAAACACAAAAGTCACTCGAGTTCGATAGTGTTAATTAGTGTTTATATTCTGGATTTTATAACAATTTAGAGTTTAAACTCCGACATGTCCAATTAAAAAGTTTGGACCTTAAATTTTTATTTTTTATTTTTTATTTTTTTCTTTATACTAAACATGGTACAAGGTCAACAACCAGCAAATGCTAGAAAGAAGGGTATAATGGGTAAAAGGAAACCAAAGACAAAAATTCAGATTCCAAAATTTTCAATTTGACATGTCATGACTTAAACTCTTGCTATAAAATTCATGGTCTAAACACTAATTATCCATTTTCTTATGTCTACATAGTGTTACTTTAAAATATAATATTTTATTTATTTTTATAATTATATAGTTTACTTTAAAGTATTATTATATATTTTCTTATCAATTCAAAGTACATTACATATGTATGATTGATCATTTTGCATTCAAATACTATAGCATTATTTTAACCACAAATTTACTAGTAATAAATATAAAATTATTATATCATCAAATTCACCTTCAAATAACAATAAAATCAGAAATTATTTAATAAATTAAAAACTAAATTTTTTTAGCACAGAAAACTATTAACTATTAATGTTTTAAATCAAATATTTATTTTGGGTACCGAAAATTATTTGAACTAATTTTTTTTCCTAGAACTAAACAAAACGGAAACAAGAAGAATGAATGGTGCTTGTGTGGACATAATTTATAGTACATGCATGCTAAGTTGTAAATTATAAGCTCAAATACCAATTATAAAGACTTCTCTATCGTATAATGATGAGCATTTTATTAAGTGTCTGACTCGGTGTTTAGCCTCATATAAATTTGGGCTTACTAGAAAAAATATTCGCCTGACAAGTTTGAGGTTTTGATGGAAACTAAGATCGGTTGCCTGACAAGTTTGAGGTTTCGATGGAAACTAAGATCTGTTAATCAAGTAGAATTAAGCCAGGATGATGGATAATGATATTTTTACACCACTAGTAGAACAAGACAAGTATCAAAGAATGTGGTTTATATGGAGTGGACACGAGAGACTTCTAGGTAACGGATGAGCGCTTCGAATTTTTTTTTTTATCCTGAAAATTCTATTTGGCACCAGCATGTGCTCAGTCGGTGAACGCACGGATCCAGGGCCGGCCCGTAGGTAAGCCCGACAAGAGCACGGACTTGGACAACCCCCCTGTCTGGGGCAACCCCCCCCCCAGGCTGAAAGAAAAAAAAAGAAAAAAAAAAATAAGCCCAATTACCACTACCAGCCCACCTGGCTAAAGAAGAAAAACACCCTTCACTATACTGTACACCCTCTTTCCATAAATTTCATTTCTCAAATCCCCCTTCTCCTTGGCTGAAGAAACACTCCGGTCATTTTTTTTTTCCTTCTTCTTTTTAATAATCTTCCTTCTTCTTCTTCTTCTTCTAATAAAGTTTGATCCTTGGACCTTTGCATAGGTTGATCTCTATTCGTTGTCTGAGAAAATGGAAGGAGTTGGTTGACAAGGCTCGGGCAAAGCAACTGCAAGTATTCTATTTCCGTCATTTTTTTTTATTGTTGCTTGAGGTTTATTTCTTCTCAATGAAAATATTTTGCAGATATTGTTGGAATAATTCGTTGTCTGAGGAAATGGAAGGAGTTGGCCTTCAATTGACAAAATTGGTGTTCCAAAATCCAAATAACAACTATCTAAGAATTTAGTGTACTGGTTTGGTATAAAATTAATTTTTTGGATGTGTTTACTAGGTTGTTGCTGCAAAAGTTATGTCATCATGGTATTTGATGTACCCATCTGGAAATGAACGAAACTTTTTGATGGAGAAGTTATGTTGTTGTTGGAATTGTGGTATCTAATGTAGCTATTAGGAGAAATTGTTAGCCTACATCTAGAACACTGGATGTATGATAAAATTTAGATAAATTGGTTGTCTTTGGATATTCTTATTAGTTATCGCTGCCGAGATTATTCACTTCTTTCCACCTTCGTTTTTAGGAGAACTTTTAAGTCATAACATTCCCATTTGTATAACTTTGTTTCTTAATTGTAATGTTTGCATTTGCATAGGTAACCAAGAATGAAAATGATAAAGATCGAATTAGATTCCAACAACAAAATTACGGTCACGGTTGCTTCGGCAGAAAGGAGAATTTCTAAGTTAAAGTTGATCAAAAATTATCTTCGGACCATCATGTCACAAGAAAGATTAGATGGATTAGCTATGATCTCAATTGAAAAAGAACTACTAGAGAAGCATGACTATGATCACTATTTGAAGAATTTGCCTAAAAAAATGCAAATAGAAACATTTTTCTTTGAGCCAGATTGTGCTAGTTTACAAAGTATCATGATCGGACTTACTTTTTGTTGTTATTCTTGTAATCAAAATTTTATGGTATAATTCAAGCTAAAAGTACAATGTAATCTTGATTTTACCAAATTTTTTTGTATATCTATATGCTTTTATTGCAATTATTTTTTGGTAAGGGTTGGGGGCAACCAAAATTAGCTTCGGCTAGGGCAACCCAACATGCTGGGTCGGCCCTGACGGGATCAAGGATGATGGTGCCACCACTGCCAACCCCCTCCTACTCAGCCACTGCCTTCCCCCCCAAGCTCCGCCATTACCACCTTCGATGATGACGACCTCTCCCATGCTGCTCTGCCCTCCTCCGAAGTTGGCAGCACCGGCGACGCCTCCTCCGACGTTGTGCCCTCCCCTTCCTCCCCTAGCCATTGCGTGCATACAAAACGTGTGCGCACACACACGGGAGCCAAATAGTAGGGTTCTTTTGATCCTTCCCACTACCAAAATACAAGATTTTAGCGACGGCACTATCCGTCGAAAATCCGTCGGTAATTTTCATTACCGACGGATTTTCGACGGATACGAGCTGAAAAAATCCGTCGAAAATAACCTCGTCGCTAAAACTAGCTCGTCGCTAGTCCGCCGCTCTGCGACTAATTAGCGACGGATTTTCGTTGGCAAAATAAAAACTTTTAGCGACGGCGTACCGACGGCTTCCCGTCAACTACGACAGTTTAAATTTTAAATATATTCATAAAATTAGCGACAGAAAAGTTGTCGCTAAATCGTCGCTAACCGTGTATCCGGGGATTTCTGATACGCAATATCCGTCGCTCAAAGCGTCGCCATCCTCGACGGATTAGCGGCGGAATAGCGACGGATAAAACGTCGCCACCCTTCTGGAAATCTTCCATATATTCCAGAATATGAGCGACGGAACGTCCGTCGCTCTTCCGTCGCGTAATTTTTCTAAAAATAGGCCGACGGACAATCCGTCAGGAAACCGTCGCTAGCTGTAAATGTCAGTTGGTAATCCGTCGCTACCTGCAAAAGTCCGTCGGCAAGTCGTCGGTAATCCGTCGCTAACTGAAATATTTTTGGAAAAAAAATTGCAGGAAAGAGACTATTCCCTATAATATAACATATTCAACATCCACCAAAAAATATAACATATCCGACATCCAATATATCCAACAAATTCATATTGCCAACATAATATCTCCAAACATCCAATATATCACAACATACACAAAAATATCCAACACAATGACCAACAAAATATCCAACACAATATCCAACACACTATCCCAACATACATAGCAAATATCCAAACATAAACAACCCAATACAAATACGAAGGCTCAATCTGGTTGCGTTGAGACATGTATCATTCTATCAGCCACTTTGCAAAATATCCAAACATAAAAAATCCAACACAATGCCTCAGAAAAGACCGCAAGTCAGACGATAAATCCTCACAGCCAGGGATCATAGTTGCGTTGAGGCATGTACCATTCTATCAGCCACTTTGCATACGAAGGCTCAATCTAGTTGAGGTCTTCTGTAGTGTCACACCTCAGAACCAGAATACTGGAGAGCGGAGGAATGACTCAGCCAGCTACGTATTACGGGTAGATGAATACCGTATAATATGATCAATGCTGTCTAACCAGACGAGGGGGTGCATACTACATGAAAGTCTTACTATGGTCACTTCACATCTATTGTCTCAATCATTCAAACAAGAAGCAAAAATAGAGAACATGTAAGATAAAGCAGTAAGGCGTCCCAAACGCTTAGTCAAAATGTTCTTGAGATCTGGCTTTACAAAACATAGCCAGATGGTATAGTAACATATACACAATTGTTATCAGCTGCAGTCTGACTTAATTACAATTATATAAAAATAAGTGCAAGACAATCCGACTAACATGTCGGTGCCAAACGGCTAAGTATGAAGTAAATAACAAACGAGCGGTGGAGTAAGGAACCCACTCGAGTCCTCCTGCGATCATTCCCCTAGTATTGACCATCTTGGAGGTGGAAGTAAGCTGAGTCCTCGGGAACCGACTCTAAATCTGGCCATGCAAAACCAGAGAGGTTAGACCTCTAATAGCAAGTACCACAAGAAAGCACGATATAAAGGATTAAACCAGTAAGTAAGAGAATATAATAGATCTCTGCTTTCCACTAGGATTCACATAACATCACGACACTTCGAACCAACCTCCCAACCAAACAAGGACAGAAGTTGGCCCGTCATGTCCTGACCTTCTGATCATCTCAGTTAGGCAACAGAGTAGGTACAGCACACAAACAAATCATCTTGAACGGCCAATCAACTACTACGGCTTGCTATTGTGAGTCCCAAGTTATCCTGGAATTATGCAATAAAGATTCCTCAGTTCTTACTATGTGCGAGCAAGGCTAGTCTATCCAGTCAATCAATTGCGCCAATCATGAATTAGACGAGTCCCAGCGGGACGCCCGTCATCAATATACAATATACAGTAATAATATAAGCAGATACAGCTCCCTGTCCGTGTGGCAGGTTTACAGTATCTGTGGGAACCAGCCGGCCTGTCGGGCACTACTAGTCCCAAGAGGGCTGCCATGTAAGAACTCGGGAATCCATTCTTTCCATGCCATCATATTTTATTTGACTTAATAGTCTCTACGTTGAGTGAAGTTCCATGCCGTGGATCATGGTCATTCAGAATGAGTACTTCCGTACAAAGTACGATATGCCTGACCCTACAACGATACCCGTGCGGTTAGGTTGTAGGTCTTACATAGCGTAATACAACAATTAAAACTAACCACGGAATAATCATGCCTTGACCATATAGTACACATGCTGCTCTGTAGAAAAATAAATAAATTGAAGCCTGCACATGCCTGTATGTCAATATTCGGGATCGACTAATCGATTACAATAGTTTATTACATGAACGTGTCTCATTCATTTAATTCAATAAGACGACTAGCCAGCCTCTTAGTTCCAACTAGGAACACATGATCAATTTTAGTCAAGATAACCATTATTATCAATGGTGACAAGGCATGAAAGTCAATTAGTATTAAATGGGGTCGAGTCTATAACTCTCAGGGTTAAGTTCCAGCCTTACTGGGTATCCATAAACCAGTCAAGACACAAGGCACGTTCTACACAACCATATGTATCAAAAATATTAACATGCTTAGATTATTGAGTTCATAAAAAGGCGTAAGGATATAATAGAAGAATTATCATGCCACCATCAAATGAATAAATTATAGAACAAATAGAAACACTCAGGTCAGGAAGTCACGCCAACAAGTCTATGCTAAGGCCAACAAGTCACGCCAAGTCTAGTAGGTAGGAGTGAGCGTATAAACAGCGTGAGCATGAAAAGTGGTTCACGTTGGCACGCACAGCGTGAGCGTGAAGGGTAATTCACGCACTCGTAACGTGAGCGTGAAAAGTAACTCACGCACGCACAGCGTGAGCGTATGAGCGTGAAAAGCGTGATACGAAATCCATGCACGCACGCAAAGACGTGAGCGTGATAAGTAACTCACGCACGCACAGCGTGAGCGTGATAAGAAATCCACGCACGCACGCAAAGACGTGAGCGTAACTCAAATGTCACGCTGACACGTAAAGACGTGAGCATAACTAAAAATTCACGCTAACACGTAAAGACGTGTGCGTGACTAAAATTTACGCTAACACGTAAAGACGTGAGCGTAACTCAAATGTCACGCTAACACGTAAAGACATGAGCGTGACTAAAACTCACGCTGACACGTAAGAACGTGAGCATGACTCAAAATTCACGCTAACACGTAAAGACGCGTGCGTAACTAAAAATTTACGCTAACACGTAAAGACGTGTGCGTGACTAAAAATTCACGCTAACACGTAAAGACGTGTGCGTGACTAAATTTCCTGAACTCCAATCTTATGGAGCCTTCGTTCCAAGCCAGAAATGAGGTTCCCATGGTTCAGAATGGTGTGGAATGAGAAGCTCTACAACATGAACTATCTATTCCGAAAAGCACGCCAGTTTGGTGGATCAAAACCCATGAACAACCGAGAATACTGTTACTTAGATCTAGAAGAAACAAGCCAAAGAAATAAAAAATGCTAAGTAGTAAACTCTCTTAGAATCACAAGAGAAAGACAAATGAACCATAAAAATGGGTGAAGGAGAAGCAAGATGTACTTGCCTTCTCCTGGTAGGTGGAAGAGAGTGATGAGGAAGAAGAAGAAGTAATTGGTGAAGGAAAGTTATGGAGAGAGAAGGAGATGGGGGCTTTAAATGGAAGGGGTGGTGGTAGGTGGGGGTTTATTGGGTCGAGTTTATTCGGATCCATCCAAGGCCAACCCGAAAGCAAAGCAGAGAGGTTAAAAGCAGAAAATAAAATACAGAAAAAATACAGGAATAAAATTGCAGGAAATTAATTAACATAAAATTAAAGGAATTTAAATACAGGATAATATTATAAATACTAAATAAATATATATGAGTTATGTATAAAAATACGCATTCTGGGAACGGGGAGTGACATGTAGGGACAGGAGGGTCGGTTCCGATATACTACTCTTTGACGGTGGCTCATCCTTAATTTCAATCTTGGGAGCAATCTCTTCCCTGATGGTCATCGGTTCTTCCTTGACCTTGACCTTTGGTAACACCTCCTCCTTAACAGTCACCGGCTCTTGTTTGATGACGGAGACTTCCTCCGTGTCGACCTCCAACGGTTCCTTGCCTTGGTCCCTTCCTCGGCTAGCAGCACCACCTCGGGGAGTCTTAGGAGCCATCTCTCTGACAACAGAAATTTTCATATAGCGTAAAAATTTTTACTCAAATTAAAATAAATAATAAGTTTATCAAAATTTTCAGCCACATATGATATCCACCTCGGGGATTGGGAGCCTTCTCCTCTCCTCCACCATGGCTCTGGACCCATCTGCTCCTCCCTACTTCCCTTCTTCTTATTTGACTCTCTCAGCCACATATGATATCCAGCTCAAGTGTAGAGTCGGGGGAGAAGAAGTGGGCAGGAAGAGGAGGGGGAACCAGCACAGCCGACGGCATGACCTGGAATAAGTACATAGGTTTTGCTAGAGGTGCTGGCGATTTTTTCAGGATGGTGTTGAGGAGCAAGTGTAGAGTCGGCCGAAGGAAGCCATAGCTTCTCAACACCATCATGAAAAAATCGCCAGCACCTCTAGCAAGGTTTTGAGGAGCAAGACATCTTCCACACCGCGGTAACGTGATATTCACATTAAGGGTCTTTGACAAGGTGACATATTGTGAAAATATATATCCTTATAGTTCTCCTACGGATGTTGAAGAAAATCTATGTACTTCCTCCAGGTCATGCCGCCGGCTGTGCTGCTTTCCCGGCCTCATATTCATGTCCACTTCTTGTCCCCCACCTCTACACTTGAGCTGGATATCATATGTGGCTGAGAGAGTCAAATAAGAAGAAGGAAAGTAGGGAGGAGCAGATGGATCCAGAGCCATTGTGGATGTCACGACCTGCACCCGGATATACGGGTACGAATACGTGGGCCACGTCCAGCCTACGTCGGGTATCGGCGGTAGAACGCTGTCAAGTATACTATACTAACTACAACATCTAAGATCCATAACTAGAAGTGTACTTATGTCACATCACGAAAACTAAGGAAGATAATACAAGAATAATAACAATATCTCTAGAACAACTAGAATCTACAAGGATCATAAGACAGGAAAATAAAGAAGGAACAACAAGACTAACTAAGGATAACTACCAGGCAGCTCACATAGAAGAATGGTGAGATCCACCTCAGCTAACAACATCATGAAGTCCAAAACTGAGGGCACAACTACTCCTAAAATTTTGTCAACATATCCAGTCAGGATGGAACGAGCACAAATCTCAAATAACAGTTCTAATTATACGATATTGAAAATGTAGCAGTAAATAGAGAGAATATACAAAAAATCATGAAATATACATGTGAGTATCATGGCAAGGTAAGCTGTAAATCTAGAGCTAGAACAAGGCAAGTAAAACTGATCATGGCATGTACAAGAATCAAGAATCATCTGTCTAAGTGTGTGAGTACTAGTTCAACATGTGGCCGGCTTGGGTCTGCACAAGGTCTACTGATCAGCCAATCCTACGTGGAGTGTAGGATTGGTAGCATTCAAGGTCTACAAGAATAAACAAGGTGGATAATGACCCACATCTACACTAATACTCTCCGTCCCCGACTAGTATAATGGATCCAACCATGACACATCATGATACGCGATTCTCCGAGAGGGTAGCTAGCCTTCGCAGGAATCGTGTCTATACAATGCACAAGGAACAAGGAAGACTTACACAAGATATACCAAGGAAAGCGAGGAATAACATCTCATGACGGGATCCAGAGAAATACCAATCCGTGTGAACAATGTGTCAAGAGAACAAGGGTATCTACACTAAATACAAGAAACATAAACGATATCATAAAACAGAAATATTATCAGAGAATGTACTCGCCTGAGATCTGTGTGGAATATGTCAACTGGTCCAAGAACAGTGCCTCGAGGACCTATAGGTGGAATACTGTATCAATATAAGGGTTTGAAAGTAAAATCAAGTCATACTAAGTCAAACTAGGTCAAGACAAGTCAAAGCAAATCAAACTAAGTCAATCTAAGTCAATCTAAGTCAATGGTCGACTTACAGTTGACTTTGGTCAACTGGTCAACTCTGGTCAACTCTAGGTCAAATTGACTAACGTTGACTAATGTTGACTTTGGGTCAACTGGTCAACTCTGGTTCAGTTCTAGTCAATCTTAGGCTACGGTTGACTTCCGGTTGACTTTTGGTCAAAATAGTCAACTGTGGTCAACCAGGGTCAAAACTAGTCTAACCTAGGTCAAATGTTGACTCTACTTCGACGTTCAGTCAAAGTAGTCAACCATGGTCAAATAGGGTCAAAGCTAGTCTCTACAAACATCTACAGGATCAATACATTCAATTTCAGTGGTTGTGAAATCACTGGATTCGATGGATCTCAAATACCACAAAGGAAGGATTATAATAATAGGGTAAAAACCTACAGATGTTGTCGGATGATAAAATAAATATCACCAACGTATCCAGAATGGTCAAATTAGCTAGGATAGCCTGTCCAAAAGTCCAATTTGGACACAAGGGCAAAACAGTAATTTTGGGCCAAAATGATGTCCGCCGTTGGACACACTTTGCACCAAAAAATGTGTCAAAATAAAAGTGCATAAAACCTAACAAATTATATGTCCACGAATCCAGAATGACGATACGATCCCAACGGTATATCCAGAATTGGATTCCGTTGACCCGATCTCAAATTGGTCCGTTGACCAGGACATTAAACTTTCGATTTGTACGGAAAATCGTGTCGGAGCCAATGTCCTCAAAACTCAACAATTATATGTCAACGAGTCCAGAATGATGATAACGAACGCAACGATATATCCGAAATTGGTTTCTGATGAGCCGATCTCAAAATGACCCGTTGACCCGGATACTGGTATCCGACTTGCACCGAAATGCGTGCCGGAATCAATGTCCACTAAAACCTAGCAAATTATATGTCAACGAGTCCAGAATGACGATACGAACTCAACGGTTTATCCAGAATTGGATTCCGATGAGTAAATCTCAAAGTGACCCGTTGACCCAGAAAGTGGGACCCGCTTTGTACCAAAATGCGTGCCAGGACCCACGTTCTCCAAATCAAGCAAAATTTATATAAAAACATGCCAGAACGATGCCACGAGTCTACTGGTGGTGTTAGAAATTGAATCCGGAGTCCCGAGTTCAAAAATGGAATTTAACAAGTGTAACACTAAGAATTCGAACGACCAACTTTGGCGTCGAATTCGACCGACCTAACAAGCTCAAACTGAAATAAATCTAAAGGGGACAGGAAGAGGTTATACCAGCTGTGCACCGAAACTGGTGGTGCGTAAAACGGAGCTGCGACGACGAAGATACGAATCCGCGAAGTTGGCGTCATGAAACTGTCCAAAAACAGTACAATTTAAAACGGCAACTTGGTGGCTGGTTTTGATGTATCAAACGACAAAAATAAAGGGTGAAATTTGAGAAGAGTGAAGGTGGATATATCGAGATTGAGACGGAGTAGAGAAATCGTCGATCCAACGGTTGGATTCTCCAAAAAATCGGCACAAAGTTGCTGTCCCGGGTGCGAATTCTGAAATTCGAAACGCGCACGCAGCGACGAATCCCGTGCAAAATGCACGAATCGCCTCGGCGACGCGTCATGGGAGATGACGCGCGCCACGTGGGAACTCGCCGGGGTCGTCCAGTCTTGGGTGGCCGGCCACGCGATGGTGCGCGGCCACCCGCCGACGGCGGCAGCCGCTGCTGCTGCTGCAACTGCTACTTGCTGCTGCTGCTGCGCCTGAGCGCGCGGCCAGTGCGGCGGCGATGCGGCACTGCGACGGCGGCATGCGGTACTGCGACGGCGGTGCGCGGCACTGCGGCGGTGGCGTACGGTACTGCTGTTTTCCATAAATAAATTCCTTTATTTAATGTATCTGGGAAAATTACAACTGTGGAAATCTGATCTAGAAGACGATCACTTTATCCCTTGGACTATGCGAAGAAGAAAAGCTCTCAAAATTTTGACAGTAGATAACTATGTATCCGTACAATGAATAAGAAAAAGAACTCTATTTATAGAGTCAAAAATAAAACTGAAAAGATAACTGTCTTCACAGCCTGTGCTTAGTTGAAAATCACGCAGGATTTAACATACGCAAGGTTCTGAGAAGTTACTGGACGTGGCCTGTAACTGTTGGACACATGGCGATCATGCATGAGTCGTGTGCAAGTTACAGGACACGCAGGCGAGAGATCAGTGGCATGGCTGCCACGTACTCCAATTTGATGAAATCCACGCAGACTTGTTGAAGACGAAATCCACGCAAACTCGGGGTAGAAAGCTTCAAAATCCACGCAAACTTGGGGCAAGAAGCTTCAGAATCCATGCAGACTTTGTGAAGACGAAATCCACGCAGACTCGGGGTAGAAAGCTTCAAAATCCATGCAAACTTGGGGCAAGAAGCTTCAGAATCTACGCAGACTTTGATGAAGAAAACTTCAGAATCCACGCAGACTTGGGATAGAACTGCCAGCTGTCTTGATTCAGCGTGCCTCGACTGACACAAAATCTCTGGTAGTGATTGCTTTTGTCAGTCACATTAAATGACAAAAGCTCTTTTGGTACGCCAACTTGACGAAGGTTGAGTCTTGCTAAAGAAGATTTCAAAAATCACGCAATAGACGGCTGTGATCCCTCGAATTCTGTGCATACGTGGCATACGAAGAGACATTCTTCGGTTGTGCTGTCAGTCATAATTACTCTCTGACAAATGATGAACTGTATCCCCAGCGTGATTTGTAAATATTGTCTGGATCAACTGAACGTGACTTTTGACTCTGTCCTGATCAACTCAGCGTGTGTCATTTTTAAAGGCCTACAAGACCCCCTTCAAAGTTTTCGAAAAATTGAAAAGACTTCAAAATTTTGAAATACTTTGAAAATAAGATGATAAAATGAAATCAGTCACGCTGTGATGACTTTTAAATTTTTCGGAAGTCAGAAAGACTTCGAAGTTCTTTGAGAATATCCAAATGAACTTATTAAATGTCATGATGACTCTTCATTTTCCGAGACTGATTATATCCAGTTTATGGTGGAATATGAACCGCCGGCGAGCTCTGTTATATAAACAGGGAGAGGATTCATTTAATCTTCATCTTACGTCAATATGACACCAAAAGAGAAAGCTGAGGAAGAAGCACGCAAGTTGGGCTTTTGTTCCCATGGTGACCCCACTTTTGGGGGTGAAGAGCCAGAGCCCCTTGTCTTCGAACTCAAAGATGATCCCTTGCAACTAGCCAAGAATTTCTTGAGCTATTTTGGCTTGGATGGCTC
>JANAVB010027100.1:0-69729 GCA_029216955.1 Iris pallida
CCCAAGCGCGCCGACTAGCCTTTATACGACACCGCGAGAGAGAAAGAGAGAGAGAGAAAGAGAGAGAGATCGAGAGAGAGAGAGATTGAGAGAGAGAGAGAGAGGGGGTTACCTTCGGAAGAGAGAGAGGAGAGGACGCCGATGCCGACGACACCGACGCCGATCACCGAAGTCGACACCGGCGAGAGAGAGAGAGAGAGAGAGAGAGAGAGGAGAGAGAGTGACTTTGGGGGGAATACGAAAAGTTTCTCCCGCCGTTTCTTTTAAAGTCTGGAACGTATATATAGCAACGGACGAGCGACTGGTAAAAAACCGTCGCCCGGCAGTCGCCTTTTTTGGTAAGTGTCGACTGAATATCCGTCGCTACGTCGTTCGAAAATATGTCCCACCAATTTTCTACACAATTCCTGCCAAATATACGACTGTGTAGCGACGACGGTAAATCCGTCGCTATATCACCGTCAGTCTAGCGACGGATGCGCGACCTTTCCTCCTCCTAAAATTAAAATAAAAAATGGCAAAGGCTTGTAGTCGAAAATCAGTCGCTGAGCGGCCACGAAACCGTCGCTAATACCGACGAAAAAATTCCGTCGCTAAAAAGCCGTCGCTAAATGAGTGTATTTTGGTAGTGGATATGGTCATGTCATTTGTTTTCTCATAGAATCGTTCCAGGAACATTTGTTTGAACCCTACAAAAGAAGTTTGTGCAACCATCTGGCAAGCTGTGATACCAGTCATAGGCTGCACATGCTAAGCATCCGACGAACACTTTAGTAAGTAGAGCATCATTTGGTTGGAGCTGATCGATCATTACCTCGAATTGATTAAGGTATTGACTTGGAGATAAACTGTCGTCAAACATCATGATGATTGGTGGTTTGTATTTAGGTGGAAACGGGACTTCCTTCCATTTTATAGGGTAAGGTTGCTTGATCCCAAGCTTCTGCAGACTGTCCTTCTGCTTGAAAGCTTTGAACTGACTACGTAGAAACTTCACCGCCTCATTGGTATCCCCTGATGCTTGGGGAGCAGTAGATTGGTTCGATGCATTAGGAGACGGGACTGCATAATAAGCACCAGACCGATGTTGGCAGGAGCTGATGCTGCTATCCCTCGGGCGAGGCTGGGAACGCACGCTGGCATGGTGGCGTTATGAGAAGGTTGTACCCCCAGATCGATGTTGGCAGGAGCTGATGCTGCAATGTGTTCTTATAAAACCCCCTAAATTATTATTATTATTTTTATTATTTAAAAAAACTTAAAAATGAACTTATGCAATTTATGGTTTTTTTAATTATTAAAGATGACCTTAGCCATTATTGAGTTTTGGAGCACTAGACGACCATGACTTTTAGCACGAAAGTTGTAGCAGTGTGCCTTGACTAGTATATTAACCATGCTAGGGGAAGCCCAGCCATGGTGAAGTCCGAACTAGGAAAACCTGACCAAGTTGTGAAATAACGTATTTAAAATATATTTATTTAGATATTAATTTATATATGATTTTTAGGTGACCCGGTTTGTCCAAACCAGCCCGAACTAGGCCTGGACCAAACCCAAGCCCAAGTTGACATATGGTGTGACCAAGGTGGCCATGTGAACATATTTTATGTACTTAGAAATATTTCCTAAATTATTTCAAAATTTCACGTACAATTTCTAATTATTTAATTATTTGTGCAAGTATTGGTATTTTATTATTTAAATAATGTTTTACAATATTCGTACAATTTTTGGACCGGATAAGAGGTATAATATATGTCCACCAAAAATTATCATTTGATTATTTTATTACTTTAATTTATTATCAATGTATTTTGAGAACTAATTCAATATATACTTTGTTTAGTTAATTATAATTTTTGCCAACTAAATATATGTAGATATGTAAATATGTTTCAATACACTATATATATGGTTAGATAAGATTAAGGTTTTAATTTGAATTTGTTGAGATTTTTGGAGTGAATATATATATATATATATATATATATATATATATAATATATATATATATATATATATATATATATATATATATATTTTGATCAAAAAGTAAGAGTACAGTACAAAAACCGACATTAAGCATGGCTACACTTAAGAGTGGCCTTCCCCACTTGTCTATGGACCTCTGCCACCAGCTTATCAACAGAATATGAGTAATTCTCATATCGCATTTTGTTCCTATTTTTCCATAGCACCCATAATACAGCCACAGCAGCAATCTCCTTCCTATGCTTCTTTTTTTTCTCCACCAGTCATGTAGGCGAGCAAGAAGGGTTCGACCGCGCGACTTGACAGTATAAGCTTGTTGAAGAGCGCCCCAAACTTCCTTGGCCATATCTCCCTGATTCAAAATATGTTCAAGAGATTCCTCCTGACTTTTGACACAACAATGGCACTTAGAAGCAAGACTATATCCAAGATAGGCAATGTTATCGTCTGTGGGTAGCTTGTTGTGTAAAATTCGCCAAGAAAGCACTGACCATTTGATTGGTATGCAAGTACTCCATATGTGAGTGAAGTCTGGACAAATAGGCCTGTGCACTCTAGCTAAGTCCCATGCAGATGAAAGAGTAAAGTTACCTGATTGATTATTCCCCCATTTCCAGCTATCATCAACTTGTAAGATATTGTGATGAGCCATATCCCTTCCCGATAGTTGTCGCTTCCACACATGAGAAGCATTTGATGTGATACCCATATTCTCTGGAGAAGTTGTCGAGCAATACTTGGCATTGAAATAATTTGTCCATAAGCTGTCTTGCGTCAAGAATTTCCACCATAGCTTTATCGTAAAAGCATTCATCATCTCCTCAAGCCTTTTAATACCCAATCCTCCTTCCTGTTTTATTCTCGCCATCCTGTCCCAACCAAGCCAGGTTCTTTTCGCTATCCCATCTTGAGCTCCCCAAAAGAAGGTCGAGAACATGCTCTCCATACGATACAAGACTGCAATGGGTGGATTGCAAGCCGCAATCGTGTAGACGGGTATAGATGTGAGTACAGATTTGATTAATACTAGCTTACCGCCAGGAGAAAGGATTTTATTATGCCATCCTTCTAACTTGCTCCGAACTTGATTGAGTAGTTCCTCATACATAGCTCCGTTCATGTGTCCAGCCATTAGGGGGCATCCAAGGTATGTAAATGGGGGGGATCCAATGCTGTATCCTGTCCTCATCGCAAGCTCTGTTCCTCTGTCCTGAAGAACAACTTCAGGCATAAATATCGAAGATTTAGTCTTATTAATGCACTGGCCAGAGGCAAGCTCATATCGAGCTAGTAACTCTGTAATTTTGGTTATAGACCGAAGATCACCAGAAAAAAAGAGGAGTATATCATCAGCATATGCTAAATGAGTAATAGGAGGGCAACCACGAGGAGAGGTGAAGAGTGTAAAACCATCTGACTCTGGTAATCTCTTGAGATTACGCGACAATGCCTCTGCTGCAAGAATGAACAAAGCTGGGGAGAGGGGATCTCCCTGTCGGATTCCTCGAAAAGCCTGAAAGTACTCCGTCGACTCGTCATTGATCAATGGAGCGTACCAAACATTGTTGACAAGCCGAAGAATCATATCCACCCATTTATTGTGAAATCTAAACTATCGAAGCACCCTCATCAGGAATCTCCATTCAACTCTGTCGTAAGCTTTCATCATATCAAGTTTTATTGCAACATTCCCACCTCTATGTTTCTTGTTCATCTTGGCCATCATCTCCTGGGCAAGAAGGATATTGTCTACTATTTCACGACCCTGGACGAAACCGCTCTGCTCAGGAGATATGAGACGGGGCAGCAGAGGAGCTAGGCGACCTGACAAAAGTTTTGATATAATCTTGTTCACCACCGAACATAAACTAATGGGACGATAATCCCCAAAGGATTTAGCTTGCTTTGTTTTCGAAATCAAAACCAGAGCAGTATTAGTGATCGATCGGGGCAATGCAAAGCCATCAACAAAAAGACCTACTGCCTCAGTCATATCCTTACCAAGGATATCCTAGCAAGTAATAAAAAACAAAGGAGTAAACCCATCAGGGCCCGATGCACTATGCTGATCAAGCGACTTCAAAGCATCAAAGATCTCATCCGAGGAAGGAGCAGCAATCAATCGATCATTCTCCTCATCTGACAATAGCCTAGGGATACTCGAAAGAAGGTCATTGTCCTCCTAAGTTTCCCCTCTTTGATATAGATTAGAGTAGAACTCTTTTGCATAAGCATGAATAGATTGCTTTTCAGTCAGTTTAGACCCATCCTCCCTGGTGATTGAATGTATCTGAAGCGAACGTTTTCGATTTGTCACACATCCGTAAAAATAGGCTGTGTTTTTGTCTCCTTAAAGATCCCAAGTCACTCTAGATTTCTGTTTCCAATAGGCTTCCTCAATATTAACCCTTTGTTTCAGATTAGCAGTGGCCTTAGCTAGCAGTTGACGACTCATCACAGTGTTATACTTCTCATGCTGTATTTTCGCAGCCAGCACGTCATCCTCCGCGTGCTTCACTTGCTGAAATATGTCCCCATACGTCTGACGGCTCCAAATGGATAATGCCTTCCTGCAAGCTTCGAGCCGGAGAGCCACACGAGTAAGACCTAGGCGGTGATCGACGGAATCCTAAGCTTATTGAACCAGAGGCTTGAATTCTTCATGTTTAACCCAGAAATCAAGAAATCTAAATTGCTTCCTTCCCATAGCCGCATTAGATTTGAAGTGGATCAACAATGGTGCATGATCCGACTCCGCTCTATTCAGATGCTAAACTGAAGATAGAGACGCCATATTCAACCAGGCATGATCCACCAAGACTCGGTCAAGTCGAGATCCCCGACGACCATCCTCCTTCGACTTGATCCAAGTATAGCAACTCCCCGAGTATGGTAGCTCAACCATACCAGTCTCGAGCAGAAAATTAGCAAACTCTTCGATAGAAAGCTGATCAGGAGGCCTCCCCCCAATTTTCTCCCCCGACCTGAGGATAGCGTTGAAATCACCCCCAATGGTCCAAGGCACTGTAATGGAGAGCTGCATATGAGTAAGCCTTTCCCAAAGTGTGCGGCGACCTTCCTTGGTGTTATCCCCATGGATAGTAGTAACAAGAACAGGTGTAGGAAGCATATGATGGTGAAGCGAGACAGTCAGAGCTTGATCGAATGTATCATGCAGGAATATATCGCAGTTTGATTTAGCCATAACCCAAATATTTCCTCCATCGTTCGAGTAGGCCTTGTCAAACCCTAGCTTCAACTGATAATGAAGAAGTTGACTTCTATCCACCTTCGGTTCGATGATGCCAAGAAAGACAATCTTATGAACTCTAACCAAAGACTTAACTCTTTTTAAAGTCATGGGATTATCAATACCACGAACATTCCAAATAAGAGTGTTAAACATTAGAGGAAGATGTGGGTTTACCAATGAGAGCGGAGTTAGCGGATTGCCGTGTAACTCGGTCTGAAGGAGCCACCGTTTTCTGAGATTTCTGCTTCTTTTGGGAGGCTGCAGTGAGCTGTAGACCCCCGACTTCTGTGTGCTGAAGCCGCTCTTCGGCTCTAACCGCACTCCCATCGACTTCCTCCATTCCTTCGTTGAGGCAGTGTTCGTCCGGAGCACGCTCGACTTCATCCGCCCAGCTACCTTTGTTGGCAAGAGGAGGAGGAGGTGTATCCCCTACAACCAGCTCACCCTCTTCGTGTGTCCGCTCAGCGTCAGGGTTTTGATGAGTGACGATCGCTGCCACCTGGAAGTTAATGGCAGTAACCGCCACTTCTGAAATCGCCACATCTGGCACAGATCCCGTCGACTTTATTATATTAGTTATTTCAGTTGGCAAATCATGCACTGGGCTGAGAGCTTCGTTAATGAGTGTGGTGGGGTCCGGAGTGTTTTTTGGCTCATTAGTAGGCAAATTTATAAGAGTGTTCTCCTCCCCTTGAGCAATAGTGGCAATTGGATCCTGAAGTGGGGGAATTAATGTCGAGGCAGTTGTATGGGTTTGTGCAGGAGGAACGTCAGGAGCAATACTTCTTCTCAAAATAGATGTGACCTTCAATCCCATCGGCCCTGGCCTGCTAGTCTCCCCTTCAACCCCATGGTGATGCTAAGTTTCATTATCCGCTACCTCTTTTCCTTTGTTTTTCAATTTGCAAGTCGACATTTGATGGCCTTGATGACAACAGTGAGAGCAGTACAAAGGAATATATTTATATTCTACATTCTGCCAAAAGCTCCTCCCACGCGAGCGATTTATCCGAACTCTGTGTTGTATAGGCTTGCTCGCATCTACTTCAACAAATACTCTAGCCCTACTAGGACGAGAAAGATCTATCGTGGCTCTGTCGAGTTTTAGGGGAGTACCAATCAATGAAGCAATCGCAAATAGTGCCTCCTTCGCATAGAGATGATGAGGCAGATCAGGTAGATCTACCCAGACAGGCATGAGCGATGATTCATACATCGGAGAGAAGTCAGGATCCCATTTAAAAACACGCATCGGGGCGCGCGAGATGAACCAAACGTCCTTCGAACGGAGTCGGAGGAAGTCCTCCTCCAATGAAGGCCGAATAAGGATGTGCTTACGATCGATGATGCCAGCTTTGATTTCCCCTTTAAACTGGAAACCTGAGAGGGCCTTACGAATCGTCTCAATGGAAGGCTTACTATGGGAGAACTTTCCCACAAGAGCAAACCGGAGAGGAGAAGACAGAGTCTGTTCCTCCTCATCTGAAAAAGCGATCGCGGGAGCGCCTTTGTATGATGATACCTGTCGCGCGTCCAGGCGAGGGGGTTCCTCGGCCCGGCCAACGACCGCATCGACAAAGGACTTTGCCATCCTTTGTTGACGCCGGCCCGGCCAATGGCCTAGCCGGAGTCGGTAAGGGGCAAAGCTCTACCAGGATCTCTAGGTACAGCGTTCTAGGGCAACGCGCTCCTCATATATATATATATATATATATATATATATATATATATATATATATATTATATATATATATATATATATATATAAGAGATAAGAAAAGAAGTTAAAAGATTTGAAAAAAAAGAAGAAGCAATGAGTGGTCGGCCCCACCATGTGGGAACCGACCACCCAAACGAAGGAAGTAGCAGCACTTGGCCGCCCAGGCATATTGCCCAAGCAGCAGCAACAAGCTTGGCCGAAACCCCCCTCCTCAATATATATATATATATATATATAGACAGACGCTTCCACGATCTGGCGGCCTCCTGGGGTTCTGTCTCCCATGGCCACCAGATCGTCGCAGCGGCCGCTACGTGTGTGTTATGAAAAAATCGCAACAAGGCGAGATACGAAGGTCACCATTACCTAGCCGATCAGCTCACTCGGGAAGTCTTCCGTCAGTGTCGCAAATGGAGCACCCTTTGCTCCCACACTCCGAGATCTTTTTGGTCTCCTACCCTCCTTTAGCTTTGCTGGCGGAGGTCCCACCTTGTCCCTTTTGGTAGTATACTTGTATAGGTTTTGTCATTTTGTGTCTTGTATACTTGGGCCGGCTTTAGCTTTTGGAGCCTTTTTAATAAAAGGAGTGGGGTTTAAAATATACATATATATATATATATATATATATATATATATATATATATATATATATATATATATATATATAATAGCTATATATGTATAAGTTGTAAAAAAAAACCTAAACTCCTTCCTCCTCTTTCCTCCTTCCTTTCTCCTCCCCTTCTTCTCGGCGTGCGTGCCCAGCCTCGCCCGAGGGATAGCAGTCCCGCCTCGCGGCGACAGCGGCAACAACAACAATAACAACAACATTTAAAATCAAGGTACCCAACTTCTTCGTTAGTTTTCTCTCTCGATTCTAGTCCGTTTTTAGATCCGTAAATTCGTGTAGAAAGCTGACATGACCCTCTTCGAGATCCCCCAGGTGGATTTCGACGTGTCCATCCAACTTTCTCGAAAAATCAAGGCGAAGTTGGAGAAAAACCACTTTTCTAGAATATTAAAAACTGTTTTAAAACACCAACTTGTCGGCCACTTTTCATTCCATACAATGGGATTTTGTAGAGACTAATTAAAGATAGTCAAAGACAACATAACCAAGATTGTAACGCACCTTCTGGAATCACTTTTCATCGAGTGTGTAAAAAGTTACACGTTGTCAAAGTTTCACGAAAAATTATAAATTCTGTTTTCGAAAATTAGAAAAACACCCCGATACGGCGTGCGCCCCGACAAACCGGGCGACGTGGTCGTGCACTATATGCATCTAAAGGCGCGTATGGATGTTGTCGACGTGTGGGAACTGACGAAATCCGATTTTGTTGCATGTGCGCGACAAAATCAGTACGTATCCGTCGAGATACCCCCGTATCAACGTTTCACAAACTTGGCCATAACTTTGTGCACACTTATCAAATTGCGACAAAACATGCGTCATTGGACACAAAATACTTTTTTGGTCCTGTGAGCCCAGTTTCGTTCAATTCTGAGGAGGTTGACTGGGACGCCATTTTGGCGGGCCCACAATCCTACTCAACAGGCGATTTTGTGCACGGCCCACCGGAATCCAAAATTGGACATACCATTGGGTTCGTCTCATCAAAACAAATATGTAAACATATAGTTGGATGAGTTTAGAGACCGTGGATATTGGCACGTATTTCGGTGCAACGCGGGTCCAACGACGGACATCGTTTTGACACAAAATTTCGATTTTGCCCCTGTTCCAGAATTTAACTTTTTGACAGGCGTTTCCCAGGCATATCTTTTATTCCAAACTCATTTTTGATGTTTGTTGCCGCATCCGGAGTCATCTGCAGGATTTGGCTTTTCTTGCTTCGTTTATTTGTCTGTTCGAGCTACTGGATTATTCTTTTTTGCACATAACCTCAGGCAAGATACCTTACCATTATACTATTTATATTCGATCTACATTTTATTACATATTACTGTTCATTATTTCCAGTTATTACAGTTCTTGATTTACTACATGCTCAGTGATTATTAGTTTACTTTGTTAATATCCTTTGATTGCATATGAACCTAGAGTTAGGGGACTAACGTTTGTAGTGTATTGTATATGCCTCGACACTGTTGTACCTCAAGGATGTGTGAGACGAGTAGCAAGTAAAGGTCCTTACGTATGGACTGATCCCCCATGTGCATGCGTTAGGGCTAACTGCTAATAGAGGCCTGTTAGAAGACTTAGCAGTTAGTAGAGGTATATGAGACATGGATGTGATTCTGTTAGGCATTGGGTGGGAAGAACAGTTCCTTAACGTATGGGTCCCTTATGCACTTTCCTATTACTGATCCTGCTGGCCTCTGACATTCAAGAAATGTTATGCTTTGAGGTCCCTGGTAACCTGATGGGACCATACCTGAGATTACTGCTCCTGAGCCAGATGCCCATGCGTTGGAGGTTTGTTCTTAACTGCATGAACACAGTAGCACGGTTAGATTACCATATTGTTGTCTTGTCACTTATATTCTTTGTGGCATATTTTGTATTCACTATTTATGGTATGTTCTTCATGTATCTTGTTACGTCCCTCTGAGGACCTGGTTATCTCTTCAGGTGTGTGCTTCTGTGATATTACAGGTGTTCTAGCCGAGGCCGTGATCTTCTCCATCCTTTCGAAGATGATTGCACTTGGCCTGTCCTGTTATTTCATTTATTCCTTCTTGTACATTTTATTTGAGATAGTTGGTAGTAGACCTTGTCTCCGTCCAACTTTTGTACAAATTATAATTTTGTGTTGATTCCTATTTTATATTGATTCTTTTATTGTGGATGGGATTAGTATCATGGATTACTTCATTTCATAACTTATGCATACATACGATGGTTCCATATATTGGAGTATACTTCGTATGTATGTAGCTGGCATAGATACGTACCTAGTCCTAAGTATTTGGGACTGGGGCATTACATGTTTTTGTGGTGGCCCATGCAGGTCGAGTTTGTCACCTCGGTTACGTTACTGTACCGATGTGAGCCTGCAATATAGGATTAGAATCTAGGATTCTCATCCATACAGCCTGACCTCTTTCCTTGGCTTTAAATTCCGAACTCTCGTTCGACTTCCTTGAATTGCATCTTGCTTGATTCCTTTCTACCGTTGATTCTTATTTTCGTGCTTAGTGTCAACTAGGAAGATGACTACACTATTATATGCTCATAGGTCAAACACATAGCTAGAATGGTTATATTGGCAATTGGAATACATTTAAGTAGCTAGAATGGTTATATTGGCAATTGGAATACATTTAAGACTATAATTGAGTTAAAAAGGTTTTTTTTATAAAAAGTGTGATTTAATGATTAGTAATTTGTAAGGTAGGATATTACCAAGGAAAGTTTTAATCTTGAAATTTTTAAATAGTAAACACCATAGGATTGATACTGTAGGAAGGAAAAAAATAGCTAGAATCTTTATACCATTGATTTAAGAAATTGATTGGATTTTTGAGTTTTGATATTTATGAATTATGGAGTTATAATTATACATCTTTTGAACAAATATAAAATTGATTTAGTTTTTGAGTTGTGATATCTATGATTTATTGGGTTATAATTATACACCTTTGAACAGTTATAAATTAGGTTTGAAAATGATCTTAGAATTCAAATGTGGTTGTAGAAATTATTTAAATTTGCGTCGTACAACTTGCGATTTTCGTGTTTAGTAAATTTTGAATTTTAAGTGGAAGTAATGATGGTGAATTTTGGTTTAAAATATTTGAAAGTTATGAAAACAATTTTTGAGAATTTTTATTTTTTATTTTAAATTGTGTCCTATGATGGAGGATTTACAAAACTATTTAGATTTTTTGTTTTAAAAAAAAATTTATGACTAATAAGATTTTTAAAATTTTAGTTTAATGTTGGATTGCTAATATTAGAAATTTTTGGAAAAAAATAAAAATAAAATAAAAATATATTAATGATGTGATAATGTTGTTTTGATTGATCAAATAAAGTTACCATTTAAAAGTGGTGATTATGTTGGAATGACTTAGTATGAATAGAAGTTATAATTGATGAGTGCATTAGAATATTGAGCTAAAATTTTGAGATTGCTTTGTAATGTGCTTGAAATTTTATCTGGGGAGCTATTAATTTTTGTAGAGTTTTAAAGTTATGATTGATTATGGATATTTTATATAGATTCATGATTTATGAACTCTTGGGTTTAAAAGTTGAATTGAAAATGTAAAATTTTGAAAAGTCAGTAGTAACATGATAATAATTTGCTTTGAGATTTATGAAAGTGATTAAAAAAAAATTTCATGATGAATTTGAACGGCTTGGAGTGAATACAAATTTTGGTGGTTTATTTTTGAAAGTTTATTTTTGAAACTTTTGGAGAAAACTTGAGCTAAAATCTTAATGGTAGGCCATCAAGATAGCTCTCATAAGATAGATGTACTCCACACTAATTGCCATATCACTCATGACCATGATAGTGGTATGTACACAAGTGTTGTTAGTCATCTACCAAACTATACTGTATCCCAATCTTGACTTACTCGACCTTTCCTCGTGACCTACTAATCGTTTGTGGATTGAATAACGAATTGATCGCTCCTTGACTGTATTCATCTAGATGACTATCTTCTCACTAGAACTGTGTCCCTAAATTATTATTTTACTGGATTCCTTAAATAAATTTTATCTCATGATTTAACTTGATCTCCTTTATTTTTGTGCATAAATTGTCACCGCATGAACTCCCACTTTCTATTTTTGATCTTTTGGCGTCCCTTACTGTGACTTGGATATTAGGAGTACAACACTAGACTTTTCCTTCCAATAAATTTCATATGTAAGACCTAGACGGGCACACCTTCAGGTAGATATATCATGTCCCACTAAAATACGTCTCCTTGTACTCTATTTCTTGATATGACTTTATGGTCAAAATGGCCAAACTATAACCTCTACCATGACACCAAAATACTTTTCGACTTTAATTAAGAGATCCAACCTTGACTCAATCCCTTAACCCGATAGGTGAATTTTGTTCTACTTAGTTCCTTAAATGCTTAAATTTGTGCTTTATCTTGATCGCTTAACCCATTGTCCCATCACACTACTAGTTTAACTCTTGTAAGTTGGGTAGAATACCTCACGGCCCAACAAAGCCTTTGTCCTTGTGACCCATGTTGATAAGTTTGCTCAGACTATAATTTCAGAGGACCCTAACTTAGTTAGTCAACCAAGACAACTGTATAGGCCCAAACTTCGGGTGAGCCTTGATTTTAAAAGATCTTGGAAAATTTAAAATTTCTTTCATCAGTACCACCCTTGCTCATATTTTGACTATCTCAGGCAGCTAATGTAGCTTCAGTTTTGCAAGCTTATTTCGTTATCAAGCTTGATCATGACATATTTTATTGGGTGCACCCACTAACATATTGTCTAATCAGAACCGGTGCATGAAGGTCTGATCTACCTATTGCACTTTGGTACGCCCTTATATATTATTCTATGTGGATGGAGACATAGTTAAACTTGCCCTAGAGTCTCATCCGCGACAGCCTTGGCAATTCTCTTTGAATTATTTTCGTCGCCTATGGACCTCGTATTCGTACTCAATAGCCTCGTCTTTGAAACCTTTATTGTTCTTGTCTTTTACTTATTTCAGAAAGACAAGACACTGTACTTGATAGATAGACCCAAGGTATCACTTTAGTCATGTGGCTATATCCACGCCTTAAACTACTCTTCCTTTCCTCAACCCTAGAATTATCATCGTTCCCTTTCCAATCATTCTTGAACACACGAGAATGATTCTGATCACCACTTAATCAAACCCTCAACCAAGACAATTAGTATCCAGCTCTCCCTCAGGGAACCATACCTCCCAAAGGGTTAAATTATTCTCTTCGATCTACTCAAGTCCTTACAGCTCTCTAATTGGGATTATCCAAAATTTTGTTACCTTCACTAACAACCCTTATTCAAATCCATAACCATGATATATCTTGTATATATCGACTTCACCATTTTCTAATACATGGTTGTGTTAAACGCCGTTTCATCGCCTCCTCCAAAATTTAATTGTATTTTGGTATTGACGAACTCTTCTTATTCCTCAACCCTATCTACCCTATTAATCCTAAATTTCGAGGACAAAATTCTTGTAAGTTGGGTAGGATGTAAAATCCTTAAATTTTTATTATTATTATTATCTTTTTATTATTTAAAAAGACTTAAAAATGAACTTATGCAATTTATGGTTTTTTTTAATTATTAAAGATGACCTTAGCCATTGTTGAGTTTTGGAGCACTAGACGACCATGACTTTTAGCACGAAAGTTGTAGCAGTGTGCCTTGACTAGTATATTAACCATGCTAGGGGAAGCCCAGCTATGGTGAAGTCCGAACTAGGAAAACCAGAACGAGTTGTGAAATAACGCATTTAAAATATTTTTATTTAGATATTAATTTATATATTGATTTTTAGATGATCCGGTTTGTCCAAACCAGCACGAACTGGGCCTGCACCAAACCCAAGCCCAAGGTGACATGTGGTGTGACCAAGGTGGCCATGTGAACATATTTTATGTACTTAGAAATATTTCCTAAATTATTTCAGAATTTCACGTACAATTTCTAATTATTTAATTATTTGTGCAAGTATTGGTATTTTATTATTTAAATAATATTTTGCAATATTCGTACAATTTTTGGACCGGATAAGTGGTATAATATATGTCCACCAAAAATTATCATTTTATTATTTTATTACTTTAATTTATTATCAATGTATTTTGAGAACTAATTCAATATATACTTTGTTTAGTTAATTATAATTTTTGCCAACTAAATATATATAGATATGTAAATATGTTTAAATACACTATATATATGATTAAATAAGATTAAGGTTATAATTTGAATTTGTTGAGATTTATGGAGTGAATATATATATATATATATATATATATATATATATATATATATATATATATATATATATATATATATATATATATATATATAAATATATATATATATAAAAGATAAAAATATATATATATATATATATATATATATATATATATATAAAAGATAAGAAAAGATGTTAAAAGATTTGAAAAAAAAGCAACGAGTGGTCGGCCCCACCATGTGGGAACCGACCACCCAAAGAAAGGAAGTAGCAGCACTTGGCCGCCCAAGCATATAGCACAAGCAGCAGCAACAAGCTTGGCCGAAACCCCCCTCCTCAATTTATATATATATAGCTATATATGTATAAGTTGTAAAAAAAAAACCTAAACTCCTTCCTCCTATTTCCTTCTTCCTTCCTCCCCCCCTCTCCTCGGCGTGCGTGCCCAGCCTCGCCGGAGGGATAGCAGTCCCGCCTCGCGGCGACAGCGGCAACAACAACAACAACAAAATTTAAAATCAAGGTACCCAACTTCTCTGTTGGATTTCTCTCTCAATTTTAGTCCGTTTTTAGATCCGTAAATTCGTGTAGAAAGCCCACATGACCCTCTTCGAGATCCCCTAGGATGATTTCAACGTGTCCATCCAACTTGCTCGAAAAATCGAGGCAAAGTTGGAGAAAAACCACTTTTCTTGAATATTAAAAACTCTTTTAAAACACCAACTTGTCGGCCACTTTTCTTTCCATACGATAGGATTTTGTAGAGACTAATTAAAGAAAGTCAAAGATAACATAACTGAGATTGTAACGCACCTTCTGGAATCACTTTTCATCTAGTGTGTAAAAAGTTACACGTTGTTAAAGTTTTACGAAAAATTGTAAATTCTGTTTTCAAAAATTAGAAAAACACCCCGATACGGCGTGCGCCCCGAGAAACCGGGCAACGTGGTCGTGCACTATACGCATTGAAAGGCGAGTATGGATGTTGTCGACGTGTGGTAACTGACATAACCCGATTTTGTTGCATGTGCGCGACAAAATCAGTACGTATCCGTCGAGATACTCCCGTATCGACGTTTTACAAACTTGGCCATAACTTTGTGCACACTCATCAAATCATGACGAAACTTACGTCATTGGACTCGAAATATTTTTTTGGTCCTGTGAGCCAAGTTTGGTTCAATTCTGAGAAGGTTGACTGGGACGCCATTTTGGCGGGCCCACAATCCCACTCAACAGGCGATTTTGTGCATGGCCCACCGAAATCTAAAATTGGACATGCCGTTGGGTTCGCCTCATCAAAACAAATTTGTAGACATATAGTTTGATGACTTTAGAGACCGCAGATTTTGGCACGCATTTCGGTGCAAAGCGGGTCCAACGGTGGACATCGTTTTGACCAAAAATTACGATTTTGCCCCTGTTCCAGAATTTAACTTTTGGACAGGCATTTCTTAGGTATATCTTTTATTCCAAACTCGTTCGTGATGTTTGTTGCAGCATCCGGAGTCATCTGCAAGATTTGGCTTTTCTTGCTTCGTTTATTTGTCTGTTCGAGCTACTGGATTATTCTCTTTTGCACATAACCTCAGGCAAAATACCTTGCCATTATACTGTTTATATTTAGTCTGCATTTTATTACATATCACTATTTATTATTTCTAGTTATTATAGTTTTTGATTTACTACATGCTCAGTGATTATTAGTTTACTTTGTTACTATCCTTTGATTGCATATGAACCTAGAGTTAGGGGACTACCGTTTGTTGTGTATTGCATATGCCTCAACACAGTTGTACCACGAGGATATGTGAGACGAGTAGCATGTAGAGGTCCTTGCATATGGGTTGATCCCCCTTGTGCATGCGTTAGGGCTAACTGCTAATAGAGGCATATTAGAAGACTTAGCAGTTAGTAGAGGTATATGAGACATGGATGTGACTCTGTTAGGCATTGGGTGGGAAGAACAGTTCCTTAACGTATAGGTCCCTTATGCACTTTTCTATTAATGATCCTGATGGCCACTGACATTCGAGGAATGTTATACTTTGAGGTCCCTAGTATCCTGATGGGACCATACCTGAGATTACTGCTCCTGAGCTAGATGCCCATGCGTTGGAGGTTTGCTCTTAACTGCATGAACACAGTAGTACGATTAGATTACCTTATTGTTGTCTTGTCACTTATATTCTTTGTGGCATATTTTGTATTCAGTATTTATGGCATGTTCTTCCTGTATCTTGTTACGTCCCTCTGAGGACCTGGTTATCTCTCCAGGTGTGTGCTTCTGTGATATTACAGGTGTTCTAGTCGAGGCCGTGATCTTCTCCATCCTTTCGAAGATGATTGCACTTGGCCCGTCCTATTATTTCATTTATTCCTTCTTGTACATTTTATTTGAGATAGTTGGTAGTGGACCTTGTCTCCGCCTAACTTTTGTACAAATTATAATTCTGTGTTGATTCCTATTTTATATTGATCTTTTATTATGGATGAGATTAGTATCATGTATTACTGTATTTTACAGCTTATGCATACATACGTTGGTTCCATATATTGGAGTATACTTCGTATGTATACAGCTGGCATGGATACGTACCTAATCCTAAGTATTTTGGGACTGGGGCGTTACAGTTCTTGGGTTGGAATCAGATTCGTAACCGTTGGAACAGAGTGTTGTGCCATGATCACAGTATGCATACTTGCCATTATTTTGGCCATGTTCTTTAAATTGGCCTCTAAAGTAGTGATCATCTGCTCCTGACTGTCGGAGCTAGATGCATCTTGTTATTCGTTAGTGACATAGGTAGTCACTTCTCTGGCCACCGAGGAAGTGCTGGTGGAAAAGATGGTCCGTTCAGAGCCTTCACTATCGACATCGAAGTCATGCAAAGAACCACCCCCAGGATGAAGAGTGGGAAGATTCCTTTGATTAAGGAAATCTTGGTTAGAATCAAGAAGATTCCTTTGATCGATTATTTCTTGGTCGGAAGGAAGATTCCTTTGATCGATTGTCTCTTACTTGGAAGAAAGATTCCTTTGACCGATTATCTCTCGATCAGAAGGAAGATTCCTTCGACCGATTGTCTTTTGGCTTCTTGATCTTGTATGTCGGTAGACTCCTTCGCCAGAATCACAGATCCGATCAAGGTATTATTGACTAGGGTTGCGGGCTGTATTACGTCTTGGACATTTTCTACCTCCAGTGCTTCGAGATGTCATGTTGACTGAAGCATACAACAGTTCATCTTCGTCCACCATCACAAGTTCAGGAGTCCGAGTGTAGTTCAAATGGTAGAAGATAGACTGTTTAGCTGACTGGCAGCAACATTTGATTACTACTTCGTGGTGGTGATTACAATGATGTTCCTGATGAGAAGTTACAGATGGACAAGATGGTCTTACGATCTTCCATTTTTGTATAAGAAGTTTGCAGAGATCTATTACAGTAGCATAAGGAGGAGAAGTCAGAGATAAATATATTCCTTGATGATGTTAGAAACATGATTCCGATTCATAAGGTGCCCTGTTCCCTATGTGTACTGAGAAGTGCTGACTTTATTGGCATAGGTAAAAGGGTTCTTGATCTGAGTAACTCTTCCTGTGCGCATCTTGGCAGATGGCGCAGATGGTGCTTGATGTATGTTTGACACTGCCCAGCACTGGTTGAGGTAGGTGCGCATGTCAAAATTGTGTGCCACGTGACTGTCTGTCTGAGACACCTTTAATTTACCCTATTTTGTTCTTGAAATGTGCAGGGTTAGCAAATCTTAGCTCTGGCTTGACTGGCGCTGGCCATGAGGAGTGGACAGGATGCCTTGTTGTTCTGTGCACCATTTATCAGTACATTTGGCGGGGCACAGTTGATCAACAGAAGATAAACTTCGAGCAGAGTCTAGTCTCTTGACATTGATTTGATTGTCTCTGCCAAGAGAAGTAGAATCTCCACTCAGAAGCATTCTCACATTGACTGGTCCATGGGCATAGTCAGATGCATTTTCTACCAAGTCGAGGACTGGGAATGATAAGAAAGGCCATAGGGCGCTTTCCTTTGTTCTGCACAGGGGCAGT
Organism: Iris pallida; assembly: GCA_029216955.1. Taxonomy (NCBI): domain Eukaryota; kingdom Viridiplantae; phylum Streptophyta; class Magnoliopsida; order Asparagales; family Iridaceae; genus Iris; species Iris pallida. The sequence continues at coordinate 17,957 of JANAVB010027100.1, forward strand.
AGTCAGTAACTTCTCCACCAAGTTTAGAACTGGAAAGGAAGAGGGAGTAGCCTGTCGGAGCTGGCCCCTATTTGGCGACTGAGCATTGGGTGGCACACCTACTTCTAATTTCAAAATTGGCAAGGAAGAAGAAGTGGCCTGGCATCCCTGTCCTTTGGTTGGCGCCAGGATATTGACTGGCGCACCCTCTGCCAATTTTAGAATTGGCGAGGAAGAAGAAGTGGCCTGGCGGCGCTGTCCTTTGGTTGGCGCCAGGGTAGTGATAAAAGCACTCTCCACCAATTTTAGAATCGGTGGGGAAGGAGAAGTGGCCATGGAGCTTTTCTCCATAACTGGTGCAGCAGCAGTGATTGGTGTACTGGAGGACTTTGGAGTCCAAATATCACGAACCTTGTTCTTGGCAGCAAAAGTGGTGCACTTAGCACCCCCTGCACCAATCAACGCTTTATAGGCAGTTTGGTCAAATTTCACGACCAATATCTTCTGCGTCGTACCGATCGATGCAACATCGCATTAAGTTGTCACTTTCTCATCAGAGGAGAAAGTCGTCCCCAGCAGAGTCGCCATTTTGTTTGCAAAAACAAAAAATATTCCTTTAAAACTAGAAAATATAATGTACAAGAGTACAATTGATTTCTGGGAAAGTACAACTATAGGAATCTGATCAAAAGATGATCACTTTATCCATTGGATGATGTGATGTCAAAGAACAAAGCATTTGGACAGTGGTGCAATAAGTGCTCAGAAGATTATGATTATTAGTGATGATTTGCAAGTGATTTGAAATTCTGTTTATAAATTTCTGAAATAACTGTCAGCCAGTTATTCTGATTGTACATACTGCAAGTGGCGCACCATTCACCCCTTGGCACAAACGGTTAGTTTAACTGCTTCGATAAATAGCATGCTGTGATTGACATGCGCTTGGTCATAGACAGTGTCACATTTACCTTTTTCGAGATTAGTGGCATGTGTGCCACATAATTTAACTAATTCAGGATGATTTGATCAGGTAGCGCCAACTGCTGAGTGGCGCCAGACGCTACTTGCTGAGTTGCGTCAGGCGCTAACTGCTGTTTAGTGCTCCACTAATTAATATGATACTAATGATCATCATGTGCCAACTGCAGATGGCGTAGGACAGCTGATGGTCATTTATGGCAGATCTGACACGTCTGGCAAAATCTTCTCGAGCACTACGTGTTCGAGATTCGAACGAATTTTTCTCGACTGACGTGCTGTCAGTCATGATAATAACTGTTTAGCTTCTCGAGAAGATGACCACGTGGCAGATAGAGCAACTTGATGACTGGCTCCATCTGATGTCTGGCGCCATCTGATAGTTGGCGCCAATTGCTGATCTGAATGTCGGCGCTTCCTATGAGTAGTACAGGGTGCTGAGGATACTTTTTAGGCTTCTACTATCGTTAGCCGTTGGGTCTGGAGCAGGAATGGAGATAGTGGGGTCAATTTCTCTTTGATCTCCAGGAAAACAGAAGCAAAGGGCTTTATAGTAATATTTAACGTATTTAGGCTCTCCTCGAGAACCTCTATACGTTTCTGCTGACTAGATCCTTCGCTGCTTTCCGCATTGTTGTCATCTTCGGCCATAAACACGGACACCATGTGTGGGTGTGTAGAATGGATAGTAAATCATTCGTTCTCCGGTTTAGAGGGTTGAGTCCCGTCGCCTTGATGGTAAATTGGCAGGTTGCAATCATCTTCCGACTCATTGTAATTGCTACCCCCAGCTTTTTGGCTACCTGCAACTGCAGAGATATCTGTGTCATACAACCCCTCATTGGATTGGAAAGTCAGATTGTAATAAATGGTAGGGGATTGGCTACCCCAGCTACAACGTCCTCTCCCTGCGACAAGGATCCAGATCTGGCACGCGTGCCTTAGAAAACACCCATACTGGGCACTGTCGTCTTGCTACCCCCAGGCCGATTCTTTAGCTTGTAAGCCGAGATGGGAGGGTTCTTGGGAAGCTTCTTGAGAGTCGGAGAACCCCGTGCCTCATTGCATGAAGCAACTTGGAGTTTATTCTTCTCTTCGCCAGATGCCACCAGTTGTAGTCTTTGGAAGACGGCCCATCTCTTTGGTGGCAATACGGCTGTTTGGCAATAGCAGCAGTTGATGGTGGTCTGGGTGCAGTTGTGCCTTGATTTAGACATGCACCGTACCGCAGATCCCTCCTTCGCTTTACGCTTATAGGGAGTTGTTGGAGTCTCCAACCCTACACTCCTTTCGTGTGCACAGGGAAGTTGCGTGCAGGAGTGAGCATACGGAGATAGATTCCCTCCTCTGAGTTCCTGCACGTAAAGTATGCTCAGGTCCTGATCGAAGAGTTGCTAACAAGGTAGACTCCTTCCAAGCTAGTAGGAACACTCTTCGCACAAGTCTAACTCGATGGTAGGTACACCCTGGCTTGAATCATGCGCTTGAGCGCTCAAGTGACAGCAGGGTTTTATCGGTCGAGGCATGGAAGCACTCAGACTAGTTTTGTATAGCTTTCCATTGGCTGCACGTATGACTGTCAACGCGGGCCTTTGGTCTACTGTCGGCATAGCACTTTGATTGTGTGAAGCGAGTGCTGCCTTGGATTTCTTCCTACAATCCCTAGAAGGTTCATAGTATTCAGAGTCCAACAGAGTGGTTGGCATAACACTTTAGCCGTTTAAGGCACGTGATGTCTTGGATCTCTTTGCGTTACCCCTAGAAGGTGCATAACATTCAGAATCCAACATAGCCTTACCCGATGGGTAGGCGATTCTGCCAAAGACAGAAGTCTTCGACTGTACAATTTCCTCCCTCGATAGGTGGGTCGTTGTACGCTTCTTCCGACGTTGTGCCTTCGTCAGGCCTGCCATAAGGTAGTCGTACTCCTCGCTGCATTTTCCTGAAGCGGGAACTGTACGAGGCAACATGTCAGCAGCAGCCAAAATCTTCTTTGAGACTTCGTCGGTCAGGGGGTTCTGGAGCGCAGACCCCTCCATCGTGCTGTTCGTCATAGCCGCCTTCGGCACCCAGGTGTGTCGAGTCTTCTTCGATTTTATGAACAACTTCGAAGGACTCGACTTCTTTTCAGAAAGGAGATCTTCAAATGCTTGTTGGTCGAAACGTACGACCAACATCTTCTGAGAAGATCCTAGCAAGTTGTTGTCAGATTGCGTCACCATCTTTTCATTAAAGGAGAAGAAAGACCCCAGCAGAGTTGCCATTTTGTTTGCTATGACAAAAGGTTATACTAACTTTTTGTATATTAAACGTAAAAAGAGTACAATTGATTCCTAAATAGGAGATCTAAGTACAAAATTTTTGAAAAAATGTGACGGTGGAGATCAAGCACTGCAGCGGCTCCTTTACTCTGTTGATGATCTGGCGATAAGTTAAACTTGCTTCGTCTTTCTGCTGTTGGTGATTGGAACTCCAGGGTTACCAATCAAGAGGGTACCAGAGTTAAAGATTTTGAAGCCTCTTTATCGAAGGAAAACTCCTTCTATTTATAGGGGAGCACATATACGATGTGCATAAGGATTGTGCAGGAACGCTGCACGTAGAGATATGAGAGAATCCCAAGGTTGCATGGTTGGGGCTGCTGCTGAGCTGACACGTGGCAGACACTGGGATTCTCTTTTATCAAGATCTTTGGGAGAGTTATCAACAACTGAATAAACGACACATGGCATGTGTTTATTGTTGATCGGGTGAACCTAAGCAGATTATGTTCCTATCTTCGAGGTTGAATTTTGTCTTATCTTAGGGGGCCATTGGTTTAAACAAATCGATTGGATATGGCCCTCGTTTATGAGAACAAAGTCCGTCCTTATCTTTGGTTTAAACAAACCGATAGGATAGGGCTCTTATCAACAGAATCGAACTCTGTTATATCTTAAGAGCAGTAGTTTAAACAAACCAATTCAGGTACTATCTTAAAAGATACCCGTGGAACCATGCCACCTGCACTTCTGGCAAAGCTTCTATGTCAATGTACTTTTAGGGCGACAAGTGGACTTGTGCTTCAGGCGACGAAGTCACTGTGCTTTAGGGCGACGAGTAGACTTGTGCTTTGGGCAACAGAGTCACTGTACTGGAGAGCATGCAGTAGACTTGTGCTTCAAAGGCGACATAGTCACTGTGCTTCTGGGCGACAAGTAGACTTGGTCTTGACATGAAAGGAGCCTCTGTACTTTTGGGCGATGGGTAGACTCGGTTTTGAAGACAAAAGAGCCACTGCGCTGTTGGGCGACGAGTAGACTCGGTCTTCAAAATCAAAGGAGCCACTGCGCTTGTAGGTGATGAGTAGACTCAGTTTTGAAGCCACTGCGCTTTTCGGTTGATGCCAGGGCGCTATAGGCTTCGCTTCTGAGTCGAAGAGAGGGCGCGGTCATTTGTCTGCACTTTATGGACAAAGGAGCTAGTTCTGTGGAAGTTTTTTAAGAGCAATTAATGACTGCTTTTTTAGTGGACGAGTCGGTCGTCCTCTTCTTTAATTATCGCTGTCATTTAGGGGAATTCTAAGAAGTTAGTGGCCTAGGATTCACTCGAAATGAACATATTAAATGAGGTTTATCATGCTGAGTTTCAGGGTCATCCATTAATTTGGAGGCCTTTGACCGACGGCCACGTGGCATGTGGGTTGGACCACACTCACCCTATATAAAAGGAAGCTTTTCTGAAGGGTTGTGTCTTCTGTCTTTTTAATATTCCCACCGTCATGCTCGATCCGACTTAGCTTCGAACGGTCGTTGGCCTTGCACAAGTCGACTGTTGGTTGTGGATCCCTTTGTTCCAAGAAGCCGTATCCTTGTAGAAGAACTGCTGCTGAGTTTTGAGATGCACTTGAATGTTCAACGTGAGGAGTTCGAACCTGAACAACATCTTGGAGGTTTTTGAGATCCAAGCTTTCGAATTTGGATTGATTGCCAATCCGAAGAGCCACAGGTTGTGCTCTGCCCTGCTCAATGGCGGTGGCACAGCCTGTGTTGTGGACTGAGTTCTTGCTGAGGACAATAGCTGCTTCAAGAAGTGGCTCGCTCTGACAGTGCTGCGCAGCTGGGGGGCTGCGCATCTGTGAAGATTAACCCCCTTGTAGAGCACCTGTGAAGATTAACCCCTTTGTAGTAAAGATTAACCCTCTTGTAGATTTCTAGGTGTTTTAGTTCTTTTCATGATAAATCTGTAATAGATCCTTGTACACATGATAAAGAATCTCTTTTCTTGTAATCATGGTGAATCTGTAATAGATTCTTGTAGACATTATTTTAACAAATAACTCTTTATGAACCGTGATTTTGATTTTTTGTCTGCGCTTTCGGGTACCTACGCTTTTGTGAAGCGTTGTGTAGCGAGAACACTACTTGCGCTTTTGATATGTCTGCGCTTTTTGATGCTTCTACAATCACGTTTCATTAAATCGCATTCATTGACACGATAGACCACAAGAACTGACACGAATCATGATACAGAGTTATACATGAGTATTCGTGATGTGGACTTTGTAATAGGATACTAGATTGTTACTTGCACTTGTGATACTTGGTAGACTGGACTTGACTTGATTTGCTAGACTCTAGACATAGGGTGGGGAGAATGTGACTGTAATATCAGACTCTTTTCTAGTTTGCCTGTTTTATTCTAGTATGTCATTGTCTCTATAGCAAAGCTTTGACATTTGTTTTCTAGTTTGTCCTTGGTTCAACGATACGGTACATGGTGTAATAGCCTGCTGAGGTGCTTGTGAGCTTCACTGGAGAAAGTTTGATATTACAGAACATATTCTTACATACATATCATGTAGACCGGATACATTAGATTGCCTTAGATTATATTTTCCACATCTGTGTCTTGGCATGTATATTATGTACCTTGTTATGTCCTATGATGACCTGGTGATCTCTCCAGGTATTCGATTGAGCGGAGTTGGTTGCTGATCATGATGGTTGCTATTTTATGTTTTAGGTATCTCTTGCGGTTACGTATTTATCTCTATTTATTTACATTCTGCTTGTTAGCTTAGTATTAATAGACTCATGTTATTTCTTTCGAGTCTATTCAGACAAATATAATATGGGGTGCTAACTATGTTACATATTATTCATTCTTGCATTCTACTATTGTGGAGATATTGTTGATTATTACAGATAGTTGGTCGTTATTCTACAGCTTATACATATTCGAGCTGGGTTGGAGTCCACTCGGTACGTAGTTGGCATGTACACACTTTTTTAGCCCTACGTATTTTAGGACTATGGTGTTACATGTTTTTGTAGTACCATATGTAGGTCAGAGCATATCTCTTCGGTTACGTTATTGTACCAAACGAGCCTGCAGAAGAATATTGCATTAAGATTTCAATCCATAATTGCTTGAAAATTCTTTTACTCTTATCTATCGCCCTTGGAACTCAAAAATTGTAGTCAATCATCATTCTTGAACTCATTACCATGAATTCTTGTCTTTTTCTATTTCGGAAGGTCGAATACTCGTACCTGAAAATCCATTTTAATTATATTCTATCACAGGATAGAAGGTAGTTGATAGAGTATTTTAAAAAGGAATTAATTATCTAAGATAGTAAGGTTTTGGATAGAAGTCTCAATTAAATAAACCGAGTAGATCAGACTAGCAAAATAGAATTCTTATAGGAGACTTAACCCTAATAAAAGATTCCAGTATCAATAGGCTACACATATTCTACCATTCACCTATGAAATAGAGATGATAGAAGAGACGAGATAGAGAAATAACAAGATTTTATTTGGTTTAGAAAGGAAGATATGATATGTTTTCGATCATAATGAATGAAGTGACTTGTAGAAAATATGGTAGAATTTTAGAGTTAGATACAGGTTTCCCAAATGGAATATGATCACCCCAATGAAAGACTGTAGTTGAAAGAATTCAAAAGTCTTGTTATAGATATGATAATTTGATAAGGTACTATAGAAATCTTAAAGACACTTTAAGGTTGCAATAAGATTTAGGAAATTTTCATTTAAAGTATATAGAAATCATGAGAGCATACATATATATAAAATCCCAGCCATAGAAGTGGGTGAACTAGTTCGAATCGAGATATTAACCTCAAAGGTAGCATAAGTTAGATCATGACTTTAAAGATTAGCTAGTCTCATTCTTAGGAAATCTTGATCGATTGTTTATACTTTAAAATGAGTCGATAATCATCATCTCAGACTGTTTGATCATTTGAAGCCAAAGACCGCTATGGTAACTCGAATTATAGTTCGCCATCGACTGGTTCGACCGGCTGGCTGAAGCAAAAGTATATTTTATTGACTTGAAATCGGGATACCATAAGGTGACGATACAGAAAGAGGATATTCCAATGACAACATTTGGAGTTCGCTATGGCCAATACAATATTGTTGATGCCATTTGGATTGATGGATATGCCTACTGTATCTATGCATTTGATGAACAAGGTGTTCCATCAATGTCCATACTAGTTGTGGTAGCTTTGATTATAATTTATCGTAGGATAGAAGCTATATTAGTAAAATTTGTTAGGATGGTGATTATCTAAGGTATGTATGAGTAGGGTAGAACCACTCTACTAGAGACCAATTAGAACAGAGTGGCATTCTTTTTTATAGGAGTTTCAGTTTGGTAGAAAAACCCACTAAGTCGGTTGATATGTATTCCTACACCTGCCAAACAAATAGGGTGAATTAGAAGTTTACATATCCATAGAGATTTGTTAGACAATAAGAATATAATTTATCATGAATACTAGATATACAATTTTGGAGATTAGGCTGTTAAACTTGGTATTAGTTATAGTACCTTAAGAAAATAGGACCCTCCATGGTAGATTTTAGGAAATTTTGTTATGAATGGAATGGCATGGTAAACCTTGTACTTAAGGCTGGACCTAAGACTGTGTAGAGTCATTATTGTTTGAATGTTTATTTGAAGAAGATAGGAATCCATGCTTTACAATAATAGGTGAATAGCTAAGGTGGATATAATTTCATAGATACTTCCCCAAGGAATAAGTTAGGATATAGTACAGTATAAGGCCTGACCCTAACCAGCAACCCTAGGATTAATAGACTAAATCTTGCTATAATTTGCCTAAAATAGGGCTTATATTAGAAGTACTAGAGGAATTATTATCTAACGATAGTGTCAGGATGATTAGTAATCTAAGAGTATTAGATAGAGTAAGAAGATCTAAGTAGAATGGACGATCATTTTCATGACCCGCACCCGATGTAAGGGCATGAGGACGTGGGTACGTCCAGCCTACGTCGCAGCATCGGCGGTAGAACGCTGTCTAGGTCAATGATTCTATCTAACCAATCATACAATAGTATATTAAACCTGTCAATGATATCTCTAACTCCATACGGAGGACAAGATGATAATACTCGTACTCAATCACAATAAACTATAAGGAAGTTAAATGGCATGATAATAGCATAAACGTTATGATATGATAATCCAAGAGAAGCCTAGATGAATAAAGTAATCCAAAATCACATCCAAAGTCTATGAGGCTAACTATCTAAACATAAACATAGTCTCAAAAATAATAATATCTCAAATTTGGATGCTGGAGACAAGTCCAGTATTAATAGCTAATCTAGATGAGTCGCTATAAGTGTCTCCTCTACTAGGCTGGCCCCTCCTGGGTCTCTAAAAGCCAATCATATGGACTAGCGTGATCTTGTCCCAGCCGATAACATAATAAACTATAAGGAAGTCCTCATCTACATGGATTGTGCAAATAGCCCTAATCTACATCTGGTCTATAATAGGTAGGACAGAAGTCCACAAGATCCTCTGAAAAATATTATCCAGTCAGGATTGGAGCGAAGTACATAACTCTAACAACAGTTCCAAATATATGATAAATGCTATAAAATAGTAAAAGTGAGTGTAATACATGATGAGAATATAGAACTTTATCATAACTTTCTGACATGTCATACAATAAGAATAAGTAGGCGGAGAAAATAAAATTATCGCTATGAACATGAACTAAGCAGGAAAGAACTGAACTATCTATGTATTTTAATCATTATTTTCAACAAGTGTTCAATCACTAACAATATCCATAATAATATTGCTCAATCATACGGGTAACATATGATTGGTTATCCACAATAGTACAAGAGTACGGCTCAATCCAACAAGATTGGCTATTCACAATAGCAAAATAGTACGGCTCAATCATACGGGTAACATATAATTTGCTACCTACAATAGTACAAGATGGTGTCAACATATGAGCAGGGTAATCTAAGTATACAATAAGATGTGAGAAGCAATATATATCCAGATGAAACCCATAACAACTAATTCGTGTAACCATCGTATCAGGAAATCAAGTAGAATATCACTAAATACATGGATCATAACAAATATCAGATAATAAAAACTATCAGAGAATGTACTGCTTGAAATCTGGTGTAAAGTATCAACAGTATTCAAAACAGTGCCTCAAAGATCTAAATATGGAATATCAATGTCAATCGGTGTTTTGGAATCATAAACATGCTATACTAGCTTAATACTAGATCTCTAAGTCATTGCTGTGTCAAACTAGGTCAATACCTTGCTAAACTAGGTCAAACTAGGTCATTCTTATATTTTTAGGTCCATACCTTGCCATACCAAGATATCCTAGCAATACTAGGTAATACTAGGTCATATCCCTATGTATCTACCATATAATGTAGGTTGAACAATGCAATACCTTATCTATACCCCATTACCCTACGCCTATAACTTTACCTCAGATATTACCCATACACTACATTGGCATAAGCCATATCTATCATTACTTATGTTCATAACATTATCTATATATATTACCGTAACATATATCCTTTACCTGTTTATATCCTAACATCTATGTACCCAAAACCAATATTCATATCCCATTACCTATATACCCCAAACATACCCATCCCATATCACATAGATATTTACATATTACCTATGTTTTCCTAAACCAATTTCCTACATTACGTACATACTCACACCACACTCACATACAAACCTACCTACACATACCGCTGTTGACCATGCAAGTAGGCAATGTTGCTGCTTTTCCTAAGTAGTTGCTACCTGCAGGCACCACTGCCTTGCCTCCAACTGTTGTTGTTTTACATCAAGCAGTAGTTGACTACTGTGCGCCTGCCTATATTTTACTCCTCTCCCCTATTTAACTACCCGGCTGTTGCCCCCCCTTAACTTCCATGTTGTACACCTACTGCTGCTGCCAAAGGCATTAGTATACATCTGTTGTTAGGCTAGGTGATACTGCTGCTATGTACTCCTATCTATCTAGCCTACATGCTGCCCTTGCTGCTGCTAAAGGTAGCAGCTATACTATTGTTGTAGGACATCCAAACCCCATGCAGGTATAGTGCTGATGGCAGCACATTCCCTCTCCAACTGACCCACACACACCACATAGCTGTTACGGTGAAGCAGTCTACTACTTTCTACACAGAGCACACTGGTCTACCTTCTTTCCATATGCTGCTGCCCAAGGCAGCAGCTATTACTCTGTTGTATGCTCTTCTTTCTTCCCACTGCCCAAATCCCTTCATCAAGAACTGAACACCACACACCAACAAATGGGTGTTCCCTAATGCAGAAACATATACATCCTTATATGTACATCACATAGGACACTCACGCATGTATATATATATATTTATATATATAAAATATATATATATATATATATATATATATATATATATATATATATGTATATATATAAATATACATATTATTGTATATAAAAAAATATAAAAAAAATATATATATTATTGTATATAAAAAAATATAAAAAAAAAAAAATATATATATATATATATATATATATATATATATATATATATATATATATATATATATATATATATATATATATATATATATATATATATATATAAAATATATATATATAAAAAAAATATATATATATATATAAAAAATATATATATATATAAATATATATATATATATATATATATATATATATATATATATATATATATATATATATATATATATATATATATATATATATATATATATATAAAATATATATATATATATATATATATAAATAAATATATATATATATATATATATATATATATATATATATATATATATATATATATATATATATATATATATATATATATATATGAGTGTATATATTATTGTATATATCTATGAGTGTATATATATATATATATATATGGACATATAGATATAATACACACTCATAGATATAACACATGTCTATGACACACACTTCATGCCATAAACCAAATACTTGTCTATAGACATATATATATAACACATGTCTATGGCACACACTTCATGCCATAAACCAGACACTTGGTGTGCATCATCCTCTTATCGCACTAATTTACGATACACTTGTGATAAGTTCAAGATACCTATACCAAATTTTGTCCGAAACATACCAAATCACATGAGCAAGTCTAAAATATAAATTAGAGCCTAACTAGAGTAATCTATGGCTAGTGCAAGGTGTCATGAAGAATTGAACATATGTGCCACAAGTGTCGGAGGGAAAAAAATCCCCCAAAATGATTTCGTGTTCTACCATATCATGAAACGGTCCACGCATATCCAATTGTGGACACGGATCTAGACACACACAAGCAAATATAATCTAAATAGATCTAGATTACCAAATAATAAACACTTGGTGCACCAATCTCAGAATTTCCCCAAAATTGGTGCAAATCTACGTATAGCTTTCACATAACGGGTCATTAGAGCCTAATTCTTACTCCTATTGGTAGTCCTAGTCCATGGGTGAATTTCTAAGGGTCTAATTGCAAAAATAGAGTCTAATTAGAGAGAAAATTGAGATGTATACCTATTGGGAGATGGATTTCCAATGCAAAGCCAAATGGACACGATCCGGAAATGAGCTCCTAGCAATTGGACTCCTCTTCTAGTGCTCATAGCCAGCAAGCTCCTAGGCTTCTCCAAGTGATGAGAATGAAGAGAATTGGAAGAGTTCATTTGAGTAAAATTAAGAGAAAATGGTGGAGGAATGGATCAATTTGGGGAAGAACACCAAATTGGGAAGAAATAACACAAAATAAAATAAAGAGAGAGAAAGAGAGAGAGAGAGAGAGAGAGAGAGAGAGAGAGAGAGCCTCCTCTTATGGCCGGCTATGAAGGTCATGAAAGATAATTAATGTGTGGAAGCTTCTAACCCAATTTTGGTAAATAGTCTAATATCTATTTTAATAAATGACATGACTAATGGGTCTAACTGGGATTAGTCCAAAGTGTTGGCCCACGTGTCATATCAATCTAATTGTTGGGATCTAATGTCATGTCAAGTCTAATCGACTAATACAAGTCTAATCAATAGGCTAGTCCACTAACCCACTAATCACATGGTCTATTTTTATTAGCTAGCACATGACCAATATATATAAAATAAATATTACCATCACAATTATAATTATAAAAAATATTGAAATGACAAAAATAACCCTCTATCGGAATTAGGTAGTTACAATCCTACCCCCTTAGAAAAATTTTGTCCTCGAAATTTAACACTGCCACCTCTCTCTAGGCCAATCATAATCTATTCATCATACTCTTCGCTATGGTCAAACCCTATCAGTTATGGTCCTGGAAGTCCCATCTAAAATCATACAATATACAATTCTATTGAGAAAACAACTTGCATGATTACGGTATTACTTTCGTGATATTACAGTCTCAATCAGGGTTTTCTACGAACTACACTAACCAACCATAGCACAAGACAATCCATAAGGTATTAAAGAAGCACTCAAACAATAGATTAAAAAAGAAGGAAAAAAACAAAAAAAAGTAAAACAAAACATACTAACCCATCACCTGCAGCATCGGACTCCTCGACCGTCATTGCCGAAGCCCTGTCCTGCTCGGCTGTCTCCCTATGCTGGTACGGGGAAATTTACGATGCCATAGGTGGCCTAGTAGGACCCCTACGATCTAGGACTGCACATAGGACTGGACAAGCTAGGAGACAATCCCTCTCTTGATGTCCAGCCACAACACAGTTCAAGCATACTCCGAGCCTCTTCCTGCAGTTTTTCTAAGTATGTCCAGACTTTCTACAGAAGGCACAAGTGGGAGTCCGCTGAGTCTATCCCTGAGGCTGCTGTTAAACCTGCTGAACGAAAACCCCAACTGGTGTGTGGTACTCCGATTGAAGCTGAGGAAACTCCTTCTGAATATGGGGACACTTTACAAGTTTTGCACAGCTGCCATCCCCCACGAAGAAATCACGATCCCTCTTGGGCTTCAAGCCCAACTCCCGCTCAACCTTATGTGCCTTTGCATAAATCTTGTAAAGAGATGGAATGAAGATCTTCACTTCCCAGTTCAGAACTTCCCGAAAATGATTTGCCCTGATCTCTGGATCTCGCACCATGTACTCCGTGTACTGGCTCAGCCTGCCAAATTTTGCAGCATACTCCTCCACTAACATGCCTCCCTGCTGGAGGTTCTGAAACTGTCTAGCCAGGTACAATCTATCAGTAGGAGAGGAGAACTTCTTCTTGAAAAGGTCCCTCTAAACCTCCTAGGCCTGACCCTCACTAGCAAGAAGCGGCTCATTTTTGAACCAGGTGCGAGCGATCACTACTAAAATATAGCAATTTGGCGACGACAAATTAGCGACGGCTCCTATCCGTCGCTATTAGCAACGGACTAGCGACTAACTTGTGACGGACTACCGTTAGAAAGCAATGAATAAATTTTTTTATTTTTTGTGTAAAAATCAGTCGCACTTCCGTCGCTTATTTGACGAAAAGTTAGCGACGGACTGAAGTCTGTCGCTGATATGTCGTATATTTTGGCAGCAAAATTCTGAAAAATGGCGCGGACTATTAGCGACGGACTGTCGACTAACATTTTCATCGGTAATCTACTGGGTATTTAGCGACGGATATATCCGTCGCCAATCCGTCGCTAAATACTGTACCCTAACTTAAATTGAACCGACAGAGGGAAATGTTTTATTTCCCCCCAAACTCTCTCTCTCTCTCTCTTCCCCCTCTCTTCCTCCGGCGATTTCTTCCCCTCCGGCGATCGCTCTCCCTCCGTCGATCTCGCCGGTAAGCTCTCTCTCTCTCTCTTTCCCTCTCTCTCTATTTTAGGGTTTCGGGGGTGGCGGTCGGCTGTCAGCGGGGCCGGGAGGGAGGAGGGAGGAGGGAGGGGAGGGGGGTCGGGGATGGGGGTTGGGGGTAGGGGGTCGGGAGGGGGTAGTGGGGTGGGGGAGGGGGGGTCGGGGAGGGGGGTCGGGGGGTGGGGGAGGGGTGGGTACGGTGGGGGAGGGGAGGGAAGGGGGGTCGGGGAGGGGGTGCTGTCGCGGAGGGGGTGGTGGGGTAGGGGAGGGGTGTGTGTGGGTGCTATCGAGGAGCGGGGTGGGGGGTGGGTGGGGGGGTGGGTGCTGTCGGAGAGGGGGGTGGCGGGATGGGGGAGGGGGGATGGGGGTGGTTTCTGTCGGAGAGGGGGGTCGGGGGAAGTGGTGTTGTCGGGAAGGGGGGTCGGAAAGTGGGTGGTGGGGTAGAGAAGGGGGGTAGGGGTGGTGGATGGGGTAGGATAGGGGACACACGGGTAGGGTTTCGGGGCAGGGGTAGGGTTTCGGGTGGGGGAGTATCGTTGGTTTCGGATTGCACCATTCCTATGAGTATCGGTGGTTTTGGATCGGTGTATCGGATCGGGGGAGAGGGTATAGGTGGTTTCGGATCGGACCAATCCTATGAGTATCGGATCGGGGGATGGGGGTATCGGAATCGGTATCGAAATCAGAATCGGTATCGGACCATTCCTATGAGTATCGGATCAGGGGTATCGGTAATATCTGTGGTTTCGGATCGGAGTATCGGATTTTTTGTTATCGAAAAACAAATAACTATTAATAAAGTTGGATGTCCTCCGATATAGTTCCAGCTGCCATTCGACTGGCAAGGCAAAAACTATGTAGCCGTAGATAAAGTTGACTGTCCTCCGACCATCATCCCTCGGCAATGATGATATGATAACCTATCACTATATCTTATATAGTAGTAGATGATGTCCTAGTATTACATTATGTGAGTTCATCTTGATTCTGTTACATTCTTTAGATACTAGATATGATAAGAACATATACTACACCATATGTACAGAATATGGATGATTCACTCTATTGTATGCTAGAATGAATTTTGGGTTGTGTTCTGAGCCATCCGTTCTCACACTTGGCAAAAAATTGAATATTCTATATTTTATCTGCTTTCGAAAATGTACTCAAACGAGATGATGGTTCCTTTAGTTAGCTTGTTTATGTTCCAATTATATTATTGGTGAATATCGATCTTACCAGATGGCACCCATGACCCGAGGAGCGGCACATCGTTTGAGGGAAACACTAAATGCTGAGGTGGCTCCTCCTACTGTTAAGGAGGAAGTGGCACCGGTAGCTAGTGAGACCGGGAGTTCTATTCATCCAGCACCTGTAATGGACTACATCTCTTCTGCCGCCGTCGATCCCACTTATTCGAGGTGGTTGCCTGATCGTATCACTGAGCGTTTGCGTGAGCTGCATGGTTCTCATTAGCTCTTAGTACTTATTTGTATTGGACTATTTGTATTGGGTTGTTTTTGTATTAGACTATTTGTATTGGACTACATATATGAATTAGTACTGTGTCAATCTCTGGATTGTATTGGACTACGACATGGTGATCAAGACATAGTCCCTGCAGCCATTCGACTGGCGAGGCAAAAACTATGTAGCCGTAGATAAAGTTGACTGTCCTTCGACCCTCATCCCTCGGCAATGATTATATGACAACCTATCACTATATCTTATATAGTAGTAGATGATGTCTTAGTATTACATTATGTGAGTTCATCTTGATTTTGTTACATTCTTTAGATACTAGATACGATTAGAACATATACTACACCATATGTACAGAACATAGATGATTCACACTAATTTGAATCCTAGCTATATGGCTAATATGAATCCTAGCTATATGGCCGATACATGTACATATCGGATAGGACGATACCAATTTGTTAAGGCCAATACCAATCTGATACGTCCTATACCAAATCGATAGACCGATACTAATCTAATGCAGTAGATACTAAGTACATCCGGCCTATACCAGCGGATCTACCAATTACTGCACGATAGGCCCAACGACTCCAGTTACATCTGGTTATTGGTGAGTACGTGATTAAAAGTAATTCTGTTAGTCTTATGATATAGATTTTTACTCTCTTATGCTACCAACGTCACAACTTTTTCAGTACTGCTCCCTCTAATGATGATGAACGCAAAAATCAAAGACCCCCCTCTCCTTTCTTACTCTTTATAGTTCTCACAACAGGAAGGATCAGTACTTTCTAGTTCTCTTCCATCCATGCTCTAGACCCATCTGCTCCTCCCTACTTTCCTTCTTCTTATTTGACTCTCTCAGCCACATATGATATCCAGCTCAAGTATAGAGTCGGGGGAGAAGAAGTGGCAGGAAGAGGAGAGGGAAGCAGCACAGCCGACGACATGACCTGGAGGAAGTACAGAGGTTTTGCTGGAGGTGCTGGCGATTTTCCCAGGATGGTGTTGAGGAGCAAGTGTAGAGTTGGCCGACTCTACACTTGCTCCTTTGGCCGACTCTACACTTGCTCCTCAACACCATCCTGGGAAAATCGCCAGCACCTCCAGCAAAACCTCTGTACTTTCTCCAGGTCATGTCGTCGGCTGTGCTACTTCTCCCTCCTCTTCCTGCCCACTTTTTCTCTCCTGACTCTACACTTGAGCTGGATATCATATGTGGCTGAGAGAGTCAAATAAGAAGAAGGGAAGTAGGGAGGAGCAGATGGGTCCAGAGCCATGGTGGAGGAAATTTTCTGTTTTATGGGGGAGGAGCAGATGGGTCCAGATGGGAAGTAGGGAGGAGCAGATGTCCCTGTTATTTGTAGGCATCCTCCTAGCGCGCCATGGTTGGTGGCGCGTCACCCCCTCTCCCTAGTCCGACCACTACGACACGCCATCTCCAATGTCGTTTCATTACTCCGATTACAATTTCGATAAACTACTTATTTTTTTATAATTTGAGTAAATTTCTTTACCCTATATAAAAATTTCTGTTGTCAGAGAGATGGCTCCCAAGACTCCCTGAGGTGGTGCTGCTAGCCGAGGAAGGGGCCGAGGAGAGGAACCCTTGGAGGTCGACACGGAGGAAGTCCCCATCATCAAACAAGAGCCGGTGACTGTTAAGGAGGAGGTGTTACCAAAGGTCGAGATCAAGGAAGAACCGATGACCATCAGGGAAGAGATCGCTCCCAAGGTTGAAGTTAAGGAGGAGCCACTGTCAGAGAGTAGTAGCATCGGGACTGACCCTCTTGTCCCTACAGAAGACCTCAACCAGATTGAGCCATTGTATGCAAAGTGGCTGATAGAATGGTACATGCCTCAACGCAACTATGATCCCTGGCTGTGAGGATTCATCGTCTGACTTGCGGTCTTTGCTTAGGCCAAAGTCGATTTTTCTTTTTTATTGAATATTGGATATTTGTGTTTAAATATTGAATATTTATGTTTTTTGTGTGAACAATTTGAATGCTTGGGATAGTTGTGTGTTGGAATTGTTTGTGTGTTTTGTATATTGGAATATTTGTGTGTTTTGTATATTTGTGCTTGAGATATTTATTTTATTGAATATTGAATATTTGTGTTCTGTATAATGGAATTGTGTATATTGGAATTGCTTGGGATTATTTATGTGTTTGGTATATTGGAATTGTGTATATTGGGAATGCCCAGCTTTATGCTATTTTTTTTAAAATATTCCCAGATACCGACGGACTGGCGGCCACTTTCCGACGTACTATCCGTCGCTAACTGGGGGATTCCCAGTTAGCGACGGATGAGCGACTAAAATCCGACGGATTATCCGTCGCCAAGGTCCTGGAATTATGAAAGATATTCAGGAGCCTGTCGACGGAATATCCGTCGCTACTCCGCCGCTAATCCGACGAGGTTGGTGATAGATTAGCGACAGATTAGCGACATATTTTGCGTATCAAAACCCTCTAATACGCATTTAACGATGATTTAGCGACGGTTTGTCCGTCGCTAAATGTTGCTACATTAAAATTTTAAACTGTCGAAGATGACAGAAAATCGTCGGCTAGTCGTCGCTAAATGTTTTGACGTAGCTAAAGGTAATCCGCCGCTAAGTAGTCGGTGAGCGACGTACTAGCGACGGACTAGTTTTAGCGACGAGGTTATTCCCGATGGTTTTTTTCAGCCCATATCCGTCGGTAATCCGTTGGTAATTTCAATTAGCGACGGATTAGCGACGGATATAGCCGTCGCTAAATCCTTGTATTTTAGTAGTGGATATCCAACAACTGAATCCCTACTGCCTCAACCTTCACGTCATCAGTGAGTCGGGACACCCTCATAAGGCGCTCGATATCCTTGAGACAGTCATCAGCACAAATAATGCCCTCCATCCCTCTGAAGTATCGAGGTCCCAACTTTTTAAGGTCCTGGATGTTACCTGGCCTAAGTTGGGCAACCTGCTGCTGAGATGGAGATCCCCGCTCTGCTGCAGCCAAAGTGAACTGGTGAGCGCTCTCGATGCCCTACTGCATCACGTCCGCCTGCCTCTGATGTGCCTCAGACTGAGCCCTCTAGGCCTCCAACATCTCTCTGAATAGCGCGAATATCTGCACCGTATCAGTTGGCACTAGAGGTGGAGGAGGAAGATCCACGGGAATAGATGGAATAGTCCGCTGCACTGGAAGAGAAGGAACACCCACAATAACTTTTGGGACTATCCTCTAAACTGGAGGAGGAGTGCCCCAAAAGTGGCTTACACTTCCACATGAACGGAAGAAGTGGTCGGAGCAACTCCGGTGTCATGCCCCAATTTTACGGAGCCGATCGTATTCACTAAGGCGGATTCCATAACGGACGATTACAGCAGCTTACGACAGAGTTGTCGCACAGAAGTCCCAAACAGAAAAGTTGAATAACACAAAGACATGTACAAAATGATACTCTTTATTGATATTAAAAATAAGATTACAATGACACGAAGCCAAGATTACAAGTCCCTCAAGCTGACTATCTCTCTTAATACAAACACTCAGCTCTCTCTTCTCTCAAATTAGAATTGCTCATGCCCGAAGGTTTATAACTTTGCGGGTGCTTCAGAAGGTGATGTCCATACATTATGTCCCATATAGTTAAATACTTCCATGCAGTCACATGCCTCGAAACACCAAGGAACTCTATGCCTCAGGGCATCCAAGCAAGCTCCGCTTCGAGCGAGTAGGTACCTGTTACCTGTACATAAAAACTGGTGGGTTGTCATTATACAACTGTACGTGAGTGAGCTCCTCGTCCACTCATACAAAACTAACATGTTATTTTAGTGAGTGCAACTTTCTTTTGATTGTCTTTCTAATCTTGCCTTAGGATTAATTTCAAGACATAGACTCTTGTCCTATTCGTGTTACAACGACATGGTCGTGCCATAAAATTCCTTCGTGTAACATCATCGAGGGCATGCCTTGCTACTCAGTGGTCGTGCCATAAGTCCATTCGTGTTTCAACGTCAAGGTCGTGCCTCGAAACTCAGTGAGACTTGCCCATTCTTACCTTACGGTGTTTTTTGCTTCAAACTCGATGACTTAGTCCTAAACCTATATAACTTGTGTCGACGAATCAAATACGACGCCATATCTCATGTCGAAGTACATGTCTTTGATATAGCCAAATCATAGGCTCCATAATTATTGTATGGCAAAATCATGTACACACTTCTTTAAAATTTTGTGTCGTGCTTACACTTCTTGTGCTATCAATTGACACCGTACATATGTTGCATACCGTACATACCTTCGTTAAATTATTTGTATCGTGCAAACACTTTTTGACTCAATCCTATGACATACACGTAGATTGCCACAAATATGCCGAGTTAATCTATATGAAAGGCCACTAGCATGACAAGATATCTGCGGACTATGGCCTGGCGCAGATGAGGTCGATTGACGCGGGTAGAGAGCCCAGCTCTGAATCGTCGGTATGGTACAATCCAATACAAATATCGTATTTTCTTCTAGGTCGGATCGGTCCTATGGCCCCAGGTTGCCGTCCGAGGAACCGTCGTCCTTCTGTACAAGTTGTCTAATGACCATGCAGGACTCGACTCAACCTACCATCCTATACAATCATTATATTAATCCAGTATTACCATCCATTCCGTATAATGTCCCAAACGAGGGACGGCCTGGCGACAAATGGGCGCATGAGCTTTCGATGTTACCTTTGAAACCCAAGAAAAAGGCTACTACAAAGCCTTCCTATTTAACTTGAATAAAACATGTTCCATATGTGCTATAGACTGTGTCATACACTACATGACAACTGTGAGATCGTGGGGACAAATTACTTGGTTCAGCCGTAAAACAGTAGAAACGTGCCAATGAAGCCGTGGGGATGTACACGTATACAACTTGAACAACCGTGTTCATTGTGTGCCTTAACCCGTGCCATAAACCATATGGCCCGTATTAAAATCGTGGGGCACACATGTTATGATAAGCAATGCTACCATAAAAATATATAGACTATTACTACAAGTCAATAGTCTATGTGCCAGTATAAATGTGACCTACTTTTGTCCCAGTTGTCTCTTCTCTACACAAGGCGTGGGATCGAAGGACCAAGTGCTAACTTTGAAAGCCATCGTGGGTGATATCTAGGCAACAAGTTAATCATTTTCCATGTTCTACTCAATCTAACTTATATTAGGATTATTCCCTTTTACAATGTGGGTTCGTCTCTTTTATTATCAAGCCTAATGAGTATAATAGAAAACTTTTAGTTATTGAGTTTGAAGGCCAAGCTAAGGCAAGTTCACCGAAGCCACCCACCTGAGCGAGGAGTTGTCTCGGCCAAGCGGGACTTCGAGCAAAGCCATTGCATGGCTAAGTCCAAACATCGTTGTGTTTCGATTCCTCTGATTAAACTGAGCGGGACGTGACATTACATAATACACCACTCAGAAAATGTTTCATCCTCTATTGACTGCGCAGAAAAGAAGGTCATCTTCCGTCTACCGGGGGAAGACTCTTGATACGATAGTTCTAGAGCTTAAGGACTGCGACATCTAGTGTGCGGAGGCAAATCTCCAACCTTTTGAAGACTTCGATCAAGACCCATGTCGTATCCATTCTCTCCTATCCTAGGTCTAAGAGAGTGTTTTGATGCTTATGTGTAAAGGGATGTAAATATATGAAACGACTATTTCCTCAGTGTTCATTTTGTATCAGGGTCTAGTTGTAAGCCCTTACGACACCTTTATAATCGAGTATGTAATATGATGTTCATTATCAATAAAGCAAAAGTTTTCTTCTATATACGTATTGTCAAATATTCTGCGTACTCTCTTTGCTGTTGTGTTTCGAATAACCTTATGAATGTGCCTTGTACTAGCACAATCTAGGCTCGTACGAAATCACGCTCGTACGACTATCTCATCAGCCTCCCCTCCTCTTATTGCCGCCCATGAAGGGCTATTCCATGCTAATGGAAAATGTCTAATATGCCCTCTAAGGTTGTCATGAAAGCTAACTAATGCATGGAAGCTTCTAATCCTATTTTGGTAAATAGTCTAATCTCTATTTTAATAAATGGCAAGACTAATGAGTGTAATTGGGCCTAGTCCAAAGTATTGGTCCACGTGTTATGTCAATCTAATTATTGGGCTCTAATGTCATGTCATGTCTATTTGGATCCACTAACACGAGTCTAATCAATAGGCTAGTCCACTAACCCACTAATCATAGGATCTACTCTAATTAGCTAGTACACAACCAATATATACAAAATAATATTACCATCACAATTACAATTATAAAAAATTATCAAAATGATAAAAATACCCTTCTTCCAAATTAGGGAGTTATAATCATCTCTATACATGGTAAGACTAGTCTTGAAATGACCTATCAAAGGATAGGACTAGAAGGATGACCAATAGGTTTATGTAGCCATCTAGTTCAGCCTCGACCCTTGTCCCGCAAATAGGTATCAATGGTTAGACTTACTTGTAAGGATTGTATAAATTGCTCATAGGTAGGAGTTGATCGCTAATTGAACTACTATAGAAGTTGGTGATGTAACTTATAGGAATATAGTATATAGTTTAAGGATTGATAAAGTTACGGAGGAATTGTGATTTTTCTATGGTTAGTCATAGATAAAGGTGTAAGAGCCAAGTTTAAAACCTTACCTCTAGATTTGTAACCCTTTAGTAATATAGAGCATGTTGGAGAAGTGGCATATCGTCTTGCATCGTCCCATTATTAGAGGGAGTACAAGATGTATTCCATATCTCACAGTTTAGGAGGCATGTGACTGATCCCAGTCATGTGGTCAATCATTCTGAGATCACAGTGGGACTCAGTTTATCATACAAGGAGCAGTCGGCTGGAATATTGGATACTAGCGAGAAGGCACAGAGGGCAGGCGATTAGATTGGTTCGGATTGCTTGGAACCACTATTCTTTAGAAAAATCTACTTGGGAGTAAAAAGCGTAACACCTACTTTTCTAAAATGAGGATAATTTTAAACTTTTGTAATTAAATCATTTAAAAAATATAATTTAAATCATGCTAATAATTTTTGATGAATTCTAATTAATTTAATACTATTTAAAATGTTGAATTGTGATTTTGATGTTTAACTAGTGTAACCCTAGAATTGCTAAGCCTAGAGACTAACCATGACCATGGGAGCCTAGTCATGTGATTAGAATTACAAATTAGCCTATGGATATTTTGGTCATTTGACATTTTTGTGAAATTAAATTTTTATTAATTAAATATTGTGCTAATCTTTTAGTTAAGCCTAAACCTAGAATTGCCCTAATCTAGATTGTTAACCATGAGCCTAGATATTAGAGTAGAAGTTTCTATTACATGACAAGGTTAGGGATATCTAGATATTATGTTAGTGAGATATTTTAGTTAGATATTTGTAAAAGGAAACCCTAACCCTAACATCAATCCCTAGGCTGCCATAGAGAGTCCTCCCCTCTATATAAACACATCTTCTCATGTTCTTGCCTCTTTTTCATTCCTACAACAAACCCTAATATTGTTCTTCCCCAAATTATAACCAATTCCTCATTTCTCCTCCAAATTGGATCAAACCAATTGTATTGGAATCCTCTACAGTAGTAGAGACTGTTGGGAACTAGCTAGCAAGGATTTGAAGGCTTGGGACCATTGCAAGTTGGAGAAGAACCCTCTTCCTTGGGCCTTTTCATTGAGATTCACTCTCAATAGGTAAAACCCATCAAACTCATTCAAATTCCTATTTTCTCTTCATAGATGCATACATCTAGGTAACAAGGACCTGTAGATCAAGTTTGATAAGATTTGGAGTCCATTAGGTATGCGTATCGGATACGTATCGGTGTGCTATTGAAAGTGTTTGGTGAAATATCACAAAGAAATCGATTTCTGTAAATTGTAAAACTAATTACATAAATTTGTAGATCTATATGTGTGGATTATTTTTCGTAAAAATTGAGCACGATTTTGTGTCATCTTCGTGTCCAAAATGGACACGGATACGCAGCACGATACCCCCCGTGCACTGCCCTGCTGTTCGAGTGCCATAACTCAATGCACAAGACACATGGATATGTGAAACTTGATGGACACATGGTTGCAACTACTGTCAACATGATCATGAAGTTTTATGATTTTTTGTCGAGTGTGCGCGAAGATATCGAGGCTGTATTAGAATTGCACTGCACTATGCACGCGCATTTTGTGTCTCTGATACGGGTTTCGTGTCCCTCGTGGACACATCGTGGTCCTTGTATAGGCACTCGAAACCCTAGCCCTATGTCTACACTAACTCTAGACACAAGCACGAGCCCCATCGAGCTCTGTGTCGTGTCCTATTGGATACGACATGGCAGCACGATGCTGTACACTCACAGTTTTACTGATACACTATTTTTATTTGTTTGGACACCTCGTGTCCAGTTTCCTGGACACGTAGACACCCCCTGACACGTTTACATGTGTGTGACACCTCTGCACACTTGATTTGAGTTTTGATTTTGGGTTCGAAACTGAATATGAACTGGGGTTTCTGATACCCTGTATTGATACTGTGCTTGTACATTTAAAAAACTGAGATTTTGATTCATACATGTTAATTGAGTTTGAATTTAATCCTACTGTTATTGTTACTGTTACTATTAGTAGAAATTAGGATTTGGTTTGCCCAGATTTGCATTGTACACTGAGAGTTAACTATTGATATAAGAAACCTGAGATGTAACTAAACATTTAAACTGAATTTTAGATGTAAAGCTGAGATTGGAATATTAGGTTTTGGTTTTATTTTTTGATATTAAATTGTTCACAGTAATATAGATGTGTTTGAGTTTTACATTTATATGTTAACATGAAACTGGGTTAAAAGTGAAAACTGAGTTAATATGAAAACTGGTTTGATAATGAAAACTGAGAGTAATATATGTAAATCTGAGCACTGAATACAAAATTAAGTTTTGAACTAACATAGAAAACTGAGTTGGAATTGAGTTCGAGTATAGGTTTACTGAGATTGTATGTAATATGGTAAACTGAGAATGAGTTTGAGTTTTTCATTGTATGTTAACAAGAAAACTGAAAATTGATTTCATATGTAAACTGAGTTGTATAATACATGTTAACTGTTAGATGTTAAACTAAATTTGTAATGCATACCATGAAATCTGAGGGAAAAACTGAGTTTTGGATTTTATGTAAACTGTGATGACAAAAATGAGATTATATGTTAATGTGACAAAGCTGAGTTTAGTATACAAAATAGAGTTTAGATGTTAAACTGAGCCTAGAGTTTGAGTAAACTGGAATGTGTGAACTGAGATTGGTTTGTTAATTAAGACTGAATATGAAAACTGAGTTCAGTGTTAACTTAAATCTGTGAACACTCTAGTATACTCACACATAGCCCTATATTCCCTCACTTTCACTCACTCTCCTTCACTTCTCACCATTATTTCACACACAGTTTACTGCCTCACTCTTTCACAGCCCCCTTCATAGTTCACTTCACTTTCCTTCCCTCTCCTTTCCCTTCTCTCCTTATGTATGAATGTATTTAAGGTATACATGATATGTAATGTAATATATGTAATGTAATCTATGTAATATATGTATACATGTATGTAAAGTATGTATTGTATTAGCCTAAGCTATATATATAGGATTTTGGCTAGCCTAGATTGGACTAACTTAGACTAGTTTGACCTTATTGACCAAACCCTAGCTAGTTTGACCATAGTTGACTATAGTTGCCCTAGTTTGACTGTATAGTTGACCAGAGTTGACCAAGAGTTGACTTTGACCTAGATTGACTTAGAATCGTGTAGAATGCATTGTCAATTTCAATTATTACATTCTGGATTACATCATAACCTGTGTGCTCTATTTAGGACTCAGTTACATCAGTTCATACATCTATTTTCACAGTCACTCAGGATCTCAGGCGAGTACATGCTCTGATCATTTTTATACTTTCTAGAACTTATCTTCATGCTTTAGATAAATTACTTGATACTGTCACAATTGTTATCACGGACCATTACCCTATGGATCTTGTCTTACGATGTTATCCCCCTCGGGTACATCAAATACATAATGTCATGTGCTTTTTACGAACATATTGTATTTCTTGTACACCCCTATTCATGTATACTCTTGTACAATCTTGTACTCTCATGTTAACATGTTCTCATGGATAAACTATTGTACATGTAATGTAACTTGACTGGATCCCTGTGTATTGATTGGCGAGGGTGAGTAGGAAATATTTATGTGATCAAATCCCCTATTGTATAAAATATTGTGTATGTCCATTATGCTCTCACGTATAATGGAGTCCTGTTTTATTGGATATCCCAGCCTGTTTACATAACCATCTTGTGCTCTAATCACTTATACCACTTACAGTTCTTATTTCATATAAAAACTGTCTCTTGCACTCAGATTATCTATTTTACACTATTCTTGTTCATGTCTTACAGTTTTCATTATAGTTTACTCTACTGCTTGTTTTATATATTCCGTCATGATATGACCATGTTTCAATGTTATGTATTCGCTCCTGTCCTGACTGGACCTGTTGAAAATATTACAGATGATACTGAGGACTTCTGCCCAACCTATTATGGAGCCCATCTCGATGATACCTGTGAGTTTGACCCACAGGAGGATCCAGCTCTAGCTGAGGACGTCATCCCTACTGCTTAGACCAGATTAGCTAGGCTTTATCTTATTTCTTTATGATATTGTATTCACTTCTTATTTGGATGTTGAGATGTGTCGTTTAGACACATAGACTTATTTTTTTTATTGTATTTCTCTTTAGTGATTTCCTATCTATCATATCGTGCTATTTCCATCTCTAGATTTGTGATTGAGTTGTACCTTATGTGATTTGTCCTCCGTTCGAAGAGTATATCATATTGTATTTAGTTTGTGATAGTGACCTAGAACAGCGTTCTACCGCCGACACTACAGCGTAGGCTGGGCGTACCCACTTTTCGTGCCCCTATATTGGGTGCGAGTCGTGAGAAAAAGATTCCATACGGGAGCGAGATCCCCATCTATTTGCGGATTCTGGTAAGTTTTAGCTTATTTAATCTTGCGCTATAGATTTTTGCATAATACTGTTATTTTAATTTCAAGAACAAAATTTTCTAAGGTGGATAGGTTGTATACCCCTAGTTTTTTTTGATAATAATTTTATTTTTATATGGAAATTTAATATTAAATTATATTTTATAATCCATATTGACTATAGAGATACTTTACCGTAGCTTTGATTTTTGAAGCACAACAATTATCGATTTCTTAAATCTAGTTCCATATTCCTGTTCTAGACAAGTCCATCTTCAGTTTGATCCTATCCAAACATGTTCCCTAGTACTACATATTTCTTGCACAACTATGGTGTCAAAATAGTCATTTTATCCTTCACCGTAAATCTGATGTATTTTTCACTTTCGATTTGATGCCCAAACCCGATCCAAATATTTCGACCCAATACATGGTTTTTACCTATTTTGAGCCTACTACTACATGCCAATAGTGTGTGCGACTCAATTGAGTTCCCATATGCTATTTATTTTTAAGTGGCACACAAGTCGAAACTATATACGTATTGAACTCAAATCGATAACAAAATTCCACCAACCCAAAAAGTCCAACTAGGAACCCATAGAGCCTATTCTAGGATATCCTAACCTATTATACATATTTTATATTGATTTATATGAATTATTGTACAGCCACATTAATTCAAATCTAATTTAAACCAATTCCATAACAACCTTTCTATTTCAGACTCGATTTAAATCCTAGGTGATAGAACTTTGTGTATCTTTTAAAATAGGCAACCAAATCACACCAAACCAAATCCTAGTGAATCCTAACCCTTAAAATATTGAATCATTATTTTTAAATTAGTTTGGCCGGCCCCCATATCACTATTCTCCCCAGAACCCGAGCACACAAATTTCCTTTCCCATATTTTTGCACATATTTTTCTACCGAATATAAACTCATCACCACGACCTCTTTTATCCCTTCTACCACCTTCATCTCGACCCTAGGATACCTCCTAACACTCCAGTACCGTCCCGAGGAGCCTCAGCCCCTTTGGTCGGTACGAGGCGCAGAAGGCACCCAAAGTCGATCGAACTTGTACTAAATTCATAACAGCAGGTACACTGTTTTGTATTTAGTATTTCGTATACTTTCCAAACTCATATTTTTGTGAAACCAAACTAATAGAAGTTGTTCGAGTGTATTTTCATGTACAACTGTCCATCCACACAGTTCCAAACGGTCCGGCCGAGGTGTCCATTCTACAAAAAGGTGTCCAGAGTAGACCAGTTCTGTTGCGAGCCAATTTTTATCCACTTTTGGGGCACTAAGTGTTGGCCCATTGGTCATGTCAAACCTGATTTTAATAATTGATCAAACTCTGTCTCGATATATGTAATGCCTGTGGTTCGTATTTCGTATCTTGGTATACGTATACATAATTTGATCCGTATTGCATGTCTTCCTGCTTGATTTATTCTAGCATTTCTTTGATTGGTTTATTCTTGGGTTGGTTCGGCTTGGCTTGGCTTGCTTTGGTTCATCATGAACCAAAGGAGAACCCTCCTACCTACCACCACCCTCCTTATTTATAACCCCCTTCCTTTTCTCTCTCATCATTATTTCCTTCCTTCTTCATTTACTCTCCACCATTACTTCTTCAACCACCAGGAGGGAGAGAGAGAGAGAGAGCTTAGGCAAGTGCAAACTTGCTTCATGATGGATCTCAAGTTTTATTGTTCCATTCTGTAAAACCCCTAAATTTCTACTATTTTTTAATATTAAATTTGGTACCGATTTAAAATTTTGTATTGTACGTCACGTAGTCGTATTGTACGTCGTGTACGAAAATTTTATTCTTCGAAATTGCTCGACGAGTGCGAATATGTGCGAGCGTACATATTTTATAAAAACATTTTTTCCTATTTTATTATACACTTTCAAAATATTATATAATTATTATTCTTGCTATAAAAGACCTTTTGTTTTTAGCAGTTATTAAACTTAAATAATATTTATTGTATACTAGGAAAAGCATAATCATGTATGCATTATTCGTGTATACATATGTTTCGTAATTATTTATTAGTCTATTTTAAATAAAAAATATAATTTTCGAGATTTATTAATATTAATATTTTATTTTTCAAAAAGATATTTAAAAATATTTATTATTTTCAAAATTATTAATATTGGTATTTTGAAAAAAATATTTGGAAGTTATTGTGGCCATTTAAATCTTGATTTGATTTTTGGAATTATTTAAATAGTTAAATATTTGAAAATTTGATTTATCCTATTCGATTTTAAACTAAAATTTAATTTAATTTGATTTAAATTAGATTTGTATTTAGATTTGGATTTGGTTTTAAATTAATAGATGAATTATCTAATTGAGTTTTAAAACTTTGCATAATCCTATCCAATTGGAAATTCCCACGTCCTATAAATAGGCAGGTACTCCTCCAATTCAATATTCATCTTCCACAAAATTTTTCTCTACAAATCTACGTGCATCGTGTCTGTGTCCATCCAAATTATTATTCCATATTTTTACATATATAATTCCATCTCCGTCGTGTCGGACAACCCCGACACGATACAACCCAAATCAAATCCCTAACCCTAATCCTAAAATTCCAAATCCTAACCCTACCCTGCCTTGTCGACCACCACACCTCCATTGCCGCAGCAATAGCGACTGGCCTACCCACACCACAGCCTCCGGCCTCGTCCCGAGGACGGCCAAACCAACACCGCCCTGGCCACAAATCCTCCGACCACGCCACCCACCGTAACCAGACTCCAACCGAACCCCCGGCTTCGGCCAGCCTCGCCCCGTCACCCGGACCGCCCGACTCTCCGGTCACGACCAAACCAACACCATCCCCGCCACCATTCACCGAACCAAGCCACCACCATCGCCATCGCCCCGACCACCAGACTTCACCAAACCAACTCCGGCCGCTGCCGCGGACCACAACCACTACCACACAGAGGAGAAGAAAATAGTAAACCCATACCTGGCCTCCACCGCCTTAGCCGCCACTGGCCGTTCCCCGTCCCGGCGACCACTCCCACGTCGTGCCTCCGCACCAAGACGCCGGCGACCGTCGCCGCGTCGCTGATGCCGACCGAGCCCCTCCAATCTCCCTCTTCCGCAGCTCCGCCGTTTCCTTCACCACCGCCGTTCACTTTTCCCGACCCCTCTCGAACACCCGCTCCCTCGGCCACCCAAAACCCTCTTCCCGTACGCCCGACCTCCACGCAGACCGCCGCTCGCCGGCCACCCTCTCCAAGTTTCGCCGCCGCCTCCTCCGGCGCAGCGTCCACCGCGCGAGCCGGCAACGCTCCACCGAAACCCCCTTCCTCTCGCCGGATCTCCCGAACTCCGCCGCCCTGGCGACCCCCGACCGTCGCATCCTCCGCTCTCCCTTCCTCCAATGCCTCTCCCTCTTCCCCTGGGTTTCTCACCCGGCCACCCGCCTGAGCTCCCCGATCAGCGCCCGTCGCCGCTCCACTCCTCCTCCGTTCATCCGCAGCCGCTCCCAAACCGCTCTCCGTGCGCCTCTCCCGCCCTGCCAAGCTCCACCCACCGCCGGAGCGGAGAGCCCCGACAACCCCCTCTTCTTCTCTGCTCCTCCTCCTTCTGTATACTTAAATTTTTTTTTCTTCTTTCTTTTCATCACTCTCTCTCCCTCGGAGAGAGCACCAATCAGTACTGATGTTTTTATTATTATTATTATTATTATTATTACAATTATCATTATTATTATTATTATATTATTATTATTATTATTATTATTATTATTATTGTAATTATTATTTTTATTTTTATTATTTATTATTATTATTATTTTGTTATTTTGTGTTTGTCATGATAAATGTTTTGTTATTAAGAGGGTGTGCTTACTCTAACATTTTTATTGTTACTACCAAAAAAATATATAGAATAAATAATTTTAAATATTATAGGTTTTTAAATATTTGGTTTCCATATGTTTATTATAGTCTAGAAGTCCTGTAATAATTCTTTGTGACTTCAAGTATTTGTTTAAACTATTTTACTAGATACAGTTTTCAAAATGATTAAACAAATGTATGGGGTTGGTGACCATATGCAATTTCAAATTTTGTATTTGATGTATTACTATATTGTTAGCCATTTATAAAAGCTGTATATATTTTCTACCTCGAAATCCTATTTTAACAATTTAGAGTTTGCCTTAAAATATTTTTTCTCCCCTATATATTTTTCTAGTAATTATCTAAAAGTTTCCATCAAATATTATAAAATAATTTTTTTGAAATAGTATAAGTATTTGTTTTACGCAACTTCCTTCTATTATCGAACCTTGTCCGTATCCAAGCACATCATTCCTATTCCTTCGCCAAATCGAGACTACCTTATGTCGACCTTGACTAATTTGACCCTTCTGGACCAAATGGAACTGTCCGTGCCACCATCTGAGGTCACCTTGCATAGTTGTTGCACCGAAGTCGCAGTTCATGCCAGCTTGATCATTGCAGCACACCAGGCATCCTACCAGGCAAGACACCTTGCCTTTACTGTTTAATTTCTTGCTCAATATCATGCATATTTTTTACTTATTCTAGAAAATATAAATTGTACTTGCAAATTATTATATTTTAGTTGTATTTCGCCTAGAGTTAAGGGACTACCTTGTTTGTGTCGCATTCATTGGCCCTGACACTTGTGTATCACGAGTCACGAGTCTCATATAGATCTCGGACGTACGTATCGACTGGCCATCGGTGCGTACATGCCGTGCGATAGGCAATAACTGCTAAATAGTTATGGTTGTCTAGAAGACTTAGCAGTTATTAGGAATGTCGTGATGTGGATTCAGCACGAGTAGTGCATGGGAAGGGTGAAGACAGATATTAGGCGCAGGGGCTTTCACACCTTTACTTTTCTCTAGCTGTCATTTATGACTCAGTCGAGAGCTAGTGGCCGTGCATTTATTTACTTTTCTCTAGATGCCACTAGTGCCTCGGTTGAAACACAAATGTGCCGTGCATTTACTTTTCTCTTGCTTCCGTTAGTAACTCACACAAGAGCTAGTGGCCGTGCATTTATTTTTCTCTAGATGCCCCTTAGCTCTCACTCGAGTGCTAATGGGCCGTGCATTTACTTTACTCTAGACGCCACTAGTGCCTTGGTTGAAACGCTAACGTGCCGTGTTTCTAGCTTCGGGAGCCCTTGTGTGGAACGTTGTCTTCAAAATACATTCACACATAGAATGGTTAAGGACCTTTAATTGTGTAGTCACATTACTTTTCTGTTGAGCTTTATTATTCAGTTAATGGCATGATATTATGTGTCTTGTTACGTCCCTCTAAGGACCTGGTTGTCTCGCCAGGTGTGTGCTATTGTCTTTTCGCAGGTGATCTAGCTCTAGCCGTGGTCATTGCTATTTCTTCGTGGATAATTGCATTTGGATCGTCTTCGCTTCGCTCGCCAAACTCATTTCACTTCCATGTACTTCTTTCTTAGTTGTTGGTAGTGGATTTGTCTCCGCCCAACATATTGTATCAAAACAATTTATTATCTTTATATGATATCTTTTATTTATCTATTTTGTGTGGATGAGATTAGTTATGGTTCTACTATATTTTACAGTTACGTATACGTATTATACGGCTGGCATGTCTACGTTTCTAGTCCTACGTATTTTGGGACTGGGGCATTACACATTCTCTTCCTTACTTGATTCTAAGCCTCTTTAGAACTTAGAATTTTTGGACTTGATGGATGGATTCTTGTAGATCTATGTTTGTAACTTTTCGATTTTCTTAGTTTTGATCTCTAAACACTTGGTTATTTTCGAAAATTATTGGTTCTATGTTGTAGAGAATTCAATTTCATGCAGTTTTGGCTTTTGTTTCGCTTGATTTCGACTTCGAATGAGTAAGTTATGGCCATTACAAGTTTTTGGAACTTTTATGGCTGAACTTGCTGATTGGGGACGATAACCCCCATGCGCCCGGGAGGCCATGCGCCGGGAGGCCATGCGCTGTGAAGTCCCGGCAACGCATCCCTTAACTCTGAGCTTGTCATGCTCGTAGGTTCCCTACGCGCATGTACTGAAGACGCAACGTGAGTTTTTCCCACGCGTCGATTGGTGCAGGAATCCCACGTGCCGATTGTGCAGCAATCCCATGCGCCGATTGTGCAGGAATCCCACGCGCCGATTGTTGCAGGAATCCCATGTGCCGATTGTGCAGGAATTCCACGTGCCGATTGGTGCAGGAATCCCACATGCCGATGGTGCAGGAATCCTACGCGCCGATTGGTACAGGAATCCTACGTGCCGATGGTGCAGGAATCCCACGCGCCGATTGGTACAGGAATCCCATGCGCCGATTATGCAGGAATCCTACGCACCGATGGTGCAGGAATCCCATGCACCGATTGGTGCAGGAATCCTATGCGCCGATTGTGCAGGAATCCCACGCGCCGATCGTGCAGGAATCCTATGCGCCGGAATTGCTCTATTTCACTGTTTTTGTCTGTTTAAGTTGTTTTGTAGCTAGAATCTTGAAAAACTCAAAACATAAAAGTTGTAGATCTTTTTCTTGGCTTCAAGAATATGTCACTAGTTATTTTATGCAAGTTTCTCTTATTTATGATAAGGTAAGAATAGAACACGATAATGGCCCGTTGTGGCGCATTCTTGGCAAGCAAACTGACATGATATATCATGACATGCTGTTACGACAGCTAGTCTGACATGACAAGTATGAAAGACCTGGACACCGTGGGCGATTGTGTTTGTACAAATAAACTGGTACTATCTTACATCATGTCTAGGATGGAGATCCCTGAGTACCACGGTCAGGGGTACCTACTGAAATTGACTAAGGCTAATTAACTAGAATGATTCAGTAGTCATGAAGAAATTTTTCCAGCTACAGACAATCCAGTTATCTGGGGGCATTAAGTGGACTTGTATCCTACTGACGAGTAGGGCACATTTTTGGCACACTGTCACGTGTTGCATCCTTCATAAACAGACATTCGACTTGGATAACCTGGATGGTCTGCAGGGCTTGTGGCTGTTGGAATAATCTTATTGCATCTTGCTAGTAACTAGGCCTGTGATAACCCTAGTTAGTTAAAGTATCAAGCCGTACTGATTGCTTGGCCGTGATTGATTGGATGGAGTCCAGCCCAGTCTAGTTTGTCATGATCATGTACAAGATTGTATCATGACATGATTTTTTGTATCGATAAATAATGGGATACCAAGTTCTGTTCAGATGAAGGGTTATAACCCCGGTCCTTGTTTGGTTTAGGGGTTGTAACTTGGCTATCTGAATAGTTTCGTGGTTATCTTATCATATATCGTTCTGCTTATTGTGCCTGCCTTAACAATAACGATCGGGGGTCCAGTTCTGTTCAGGCGAAGGGTTACAACCCCGGTCCTTGTTTGGTTTAAGGGTTGTAACCTGGCTCCCGGAGCAGTTCTGTGTCCTCTCTTTGTTTATTGTCTTATTGTAACCCAGGCCATGCTCGTCATGTTTTACTTATTTCAGCGACATGATTATCTATACTGGCCTTAACAATAAAGA
Organism: Iris pallida; assembly: GCA_029216955.1. NCBI lineage: Eukaryota > Viridiplantae > Streptophyta > Magnoliopsida > Asparagales > Iridaceae > Iris > Iris pallida. The sequence goes on from JANAVB010027100.1 coordinate 52,311, forward strand.
TCAGGGGTCCAGTTCTGTTCAGGCGAAGGGTTACAACCCTGGTCCTTGTTTGGTTTAAGGGTTGTAACCTGGCTCCTGAAGCAGTTCTGTGTCCTCTCTTCGTTTAGTGTCTTCACTGTACCAATAGTATTTGAGACGGGTTTTTATTCAAGTGAAGGGCTACAACCCCGATCATTTTTTGGTTTAAGGGTTGTGACCTGGCTACTTGAATGGTTTCCTCGTACTCAGTTTACTGTTGTCATCTCTATTATTATCAGTTCTTTATTTATTGTCTTTAGTATTCTATTGTGATTTGCTGGTTTTAGTTCCTAAGTGAAGCCCCCTTTGTGGCACTTGCTCTTTCTGGGGTCTGACACAGCTGGTTTTGTATGGCCAGATATCGGAGCAGCTCCAGAGGATCTACCTACCTTCCAGCCAAATGGTGACCACCAGGCGTAACCCTGGCAACGAGTGGATTTCTTTTGTCCTCCCACTTTATTGTAAAATTATTCTTTTGAGGCGTTTAGCCGACGAGCACGTGTTAGCTCGTATTGCACCTTATTTACTGTCTGCCTACGGGCTGTAACATGATTGACAGATCCTAGGGTTTATTATGTATGACTGAACTCTTGCCAGTCCTGACATTTTGTAACGACTAGCTTCATGATCATCCAATGTGTGGGACGCCTTGCTATTATATATTTGGTGCTCTGACATCTTGTAACTATTATTGCTTGCTGGAGATTGAGATAATAGGCTTGTTCATGACCATAGGAGACTGTTGGCTTGTAGTTAAACCCTCATGTATCTAGACAGCCGTGACCGTATAGCGAGGTGGGTTGCACTTCAATATACGTAGCTGGCTATGTACGCCCCCGCTCTCCAGTATTCTGGTTCTGGGGCGTAACAATATACGACTCAATTCAGATAGTTACTAAAGACGTTTTGGACACTGATCAAGATTGGATATCTACTCAGTTCAAGACCGAAGCTCTGTTTGCCACTCAAGATTGTATTTCCTTACACAATATAATTTTCATTTTATTGAGTCTAGAAATACATTGTACACCAATCGTACTGCAAATAGGCTATCCGAAATTATTTTTCAAAACTGACTTATCTTTTTAAAATGACCTATGTTTTTGAAAAATATCTACTTTTACAAAAAGCTTCTGAAGGATTATCAAAAAGCCAAAAACAATTTTCACAAAATAAACCTGACCAAACCCTGACAGAACTTGGCCAGAGTTTGGCCAAGGTGAACGTTGGATTTTTGAACTTGGTCTCCCTTCAGTTGCGGTTTGTTACAAAGAGTTCTGTCCAAATTCTGCCCAAATTCTGTCAGAGTTCTGTCTTTGGAAAAACTATAAATAGAGAGGAATTCTGATCATTTCAACACACTCATTCACTTTCATCTTCTCTCTCTCTCTAAAGCTTACGTTTCTTCCAAAGAGTTCTAAAAAGCTTCCATTTTCAAATCCTAAGCCAGTTACAATTCTCTAGTCAATTTGTCGGTACGGTACGGTCTAGAAGATTTCAGAGAAATTGTAATCAGAGGCTTGATTGAAGAAAGACTCTTCAAAACTGAAGTTGGTCGAGTTCTTCGTATTAAAGCTCGCATCTGTAGAAGTTGCAAGGACTTCGTATGAAAACTTGCAGGATTTTCCAATAGTGGATTCAACTAAAGCTAGAGTTCTTCCTACTGGACTAGTCCTAACAAGAGGGAAACCAGTATAAATCTCTGTGTTTGTGTTTGCCTTCTGATCACTTTTTATTACAGTTTTTTACTTTGTGATTATTATTATTTTTATGATCTAACTGCTAATAAGTTTTATTTAGCAATATTCTGCTGCCTACCTATTCACCCCCCCCTAGAGTATTCTGCTTTACGATTTCGTTCCTACAATTGGTATCAGAACAGGTTATACAGGTAAAGGAAGGTAAAACTGCAGCTATATTCAGTTATTTTTTAATTGTTATATAGATCACAGTATTACATATGGCAAATGTGAAATTCACAAGTGAAGGCCAAGCCACAAACAGACCTCCACTGTTTGACAGCACAAACTACACTTATTGGAAAATACGGATGAGTTTCTTCTTAAAATCTCTTAATTTTGACTTATGGTCTATAGTTATTGATGGCTACAAAAAGCCTCCTCGTATTAATGTTGATGGAGTTTTAGTTGAAAAACCCTATGATAAATATACGGAGGATGAAAAAAAAAGGCCAGACTTGACGCACGTGCTATTAATGCTTTATTTTGTGCTTTAGACAGAACTGAATTTAACAGGGTGTCGACTTGCACAACATCAAATAAAATGTGAAAACTTCTCGAAGTAACCCACGAAGGAACAACACAAGTCAAGGAGTCAAAGATCAGCAGACTTACTCAAGATGAGGCGTTCAAAATAAGCCAAGTGAATCAGTCACTCAGATGTTTACGAGATTCTTGGATATTATAAATCCTTTATCTTCATTAGGCAAGGAATACAGTAACCATGAAAAGATTCGCACACTTCTACAGCTCTCACAAAGAACTGGATTCCAATGGCTACAGCAATCATTGAAGGAAATGACCTCTCAACAATGTCTCTGGAAATACACATGGGTAAGCTACTCACTCACGAGTTAGAACTTCAAGACTTTGAAGATGCTACACCAAAGGAGAAGTCAGAAAAGTCGATTGCTCTCAAGGATCAACATAGAAGAACTGTCGAAGATGATTTGACGACAGCGACTCTGACTCTGAAGATCAAGCTCTTCTGGTAAGAAAATTCAAGAAGTTCATGAGATTCAACAGGAGAACAAAAGATAATAACAACACAACAACAACGAGGAAGATCCTATTTGCTATGGATGTAAGAAGAAAGGACATATGAAGAAAGATTGTCCAACAGCATCATCGTCAACAAAAAAGCAGCAAATATGACAAAGGCTACCTGAAGAGATCTACATCAAGAAAGTACGCCAATACAAGTATACGGCATGAAATCGAAGCCAGCGATTCAGAAGATGAACAATCGGATAACGCTGCAAATGTATGCTTGATGGCTTGCGATCAGGTAATCACTATTCCTCTGTTTGATCCTTATGATGATTTTACCTTTGAGCAACTAGGAGAGGCTTTCAGTGACCTGTTAAATGATTACAGAAAACTGTATAGTAAATATGAAACCTCTAAGAAGGTACTCAAAGAGTACAAAGGTGAGATAGGAAGACTTACCGACCAATTAGCTGATGTTAGAAATAATGACTCTTCTATTGAGTCTGGTGAGCTTTCATCTATTAAGCTGTTATTACACGAGACGATCAAGTTATCCGAAGAAAAAGACCAAACTATGATCCAGCTAAAGAAAGACCTATCTAAGGAGAAAAAGAGTCTCCAGTGTGCACAAGTCAGAATAGAAACTTACATCTGACTACACTAGATTATATGACACCTCCAAAAAGTTGGAAATTAGTTTAGGAAAACGGCCTGAAGTTGTTGCTTCCTATTCTAACACGTGTCAATTATCGAATCATCGGAAGACACCCAAACCAAACACTGTCAGACCAAACCATACCAAACCTATGCCCAAGAAGACTAATAGGAATGCATTCTTCTATACTAGAAAACCAAAACCTACCAATCATGCACCTCACACAACTTTCAACACTCAACATGCAAAATGTCATTATTGTGGCCTCATTGGTCATATATCCTCTGTATGTAGAATTAGAAAGTTAGTAGATTTAAATGTTTATGCATGGACACCAAAAACTAACCTTCAGGACCCTACAAGAAATGAGTACCAAGAGTTTCATTTGCAAATTATTTTGTAGGTAGAACGCCCTTCACATGCTAGAAGCAAATGGATCCTCGACAGCGGTTGCTCACGGCACATGACCGGAGATGCTTTATTATTCGCAACACTGTCGAAGAAGAATAAAGAAGGATACCTCTCATTCGGTAATAATTTAAGAGGGTACATAAGCGGTATCGGTGACATTGGTAAGGTTCCCTATCCTGTGATTAAAGATGTCTGTCTAGTTACCGAGTTAAAACATAATCTGCTCAGCATAAGCCATTTAGCTGATCACGGTTATGGCATTAACTTCGTCAAAGACAAATGTACTATAGTTGATAGTTCAACTGGTAGTACTATCTTTGAAGGTATCAGGGAAGACAACATATATGTTTTCTATCTATTAGAAGATGCTAACAAAGCAGGTAGATGTTTGTTGGCCAAGAGCATTGAGTCGACTATGGCATATGAGACTTGGTCATGCAAACATGGATACAATTTCAAAACTATCTACAAAGAAGTTGGTACGCGCTTACTGGATATATCTTTCAAGAAGGATACGGTGTGTAGCGAATGTGAAAAGAACAAAGCTACCCGATCCGCCTTTAAATCCAAGAACGCTGTAAGTACCACTAGACCTCTACAATTGTTGTATATGGACTTATTTGGACCAAGTAGAATTGCTAGTCTAGGTGGTAAGCTATATGCATTTGTCCTTGTAGATGATTTCTTTAGATATACAAGGGTATATTTTCTTGCACGCAAGAACGATGCATTGTCAAAATTCGTCACCTTTTGCAAGAAGTACAGAATGAAAAAGGTTTCATGATTATTCGCATTCGTAGTGATCATGGCGACGAATTTGAGAATGCAGAGTTCAAGCAATTTTGTGACACACACGGTTATTTGTATGAATTTTCTTGTCCTAGGACTCCACAACAAAAGAGTTGTGGAACGTAAGAACATGACTCTATCTGAAATAGCTAGAGTAATGTTAAACCAGTTTGTCTATCTAGATACTTTTGGGCTGAAGCTGTCAATACAGCATGCTATATTCTCAATAGGGTTCTAATTCGACCTATATCGAAGAAGACTCCCTATGAACTATGGTTTAATAGAACACCCATTGTTTCTTATTTCAAGATTTTTGGTTGTAAATGCTTTATTCTTAATACTAAAGATAATCTGAGTAAATTTGATGAAAAGACCGATGAAGGTATATTTTTAGGTTATGCAGCAAAGAGCAAAGGGTACAAAGTCTTCAAGAAGAGAACCATGATCATCGAAGAATCAATTAATGTCAAGTTTGATGAACTAAATCAACACTTAGACGATGACGACAATGAAGACGTAATTACACCAGGTACATCTTCTGCAAAACCTTCACACAAAGATGCAAAACTTTCAAGCAAAGAAGCCGGAACCAGCAATCCTGAGGATACGCCAAAAGAGATGAGATTCTTGGCAGATCATCCAAAGGACTTGGTAATTGGTAAGATTACCAAGGATGTAAGTACTCTTCGTCCTCTAATAAAGATAGCTTCTTGTGTTGCTTTTATCTCACAGCTTGAACCCAAAAACATTGAAGAAGCATGTAGTGATAATTTTTGGTTAGATGCTATGCAAGAGGAATTAAACCAATTCGAACGGAATCAAGTTTGGGAACTTGTTCCCAAGCCCATTGATCATCCGGTCATTGGCACCGTTGGGTATTCTGAAACAAACAGAACGAGAATGGTTTAGTGACTCGTAATAAGGCTCGACTCGTAGCTCAAGGATACAATCATGGAGAAGGTATCGACTACGATGAGACTTATGCCCCAGTTGTGAGATTAGAATCCATTCGCATGTTATGTGCATTTGCATGTTTTCATAATTTCAAATTATTTCATATGGATGTCAAAAGCGCATTTTTGAAGGTTTTATAAAAAAGAAGTTTATGTAGCTCAACCTCCAGGTTTTACTGATTTCAAAAATTTGATTATGTTTTCAAGTTAAGAAAGTCGTATACGGTTCAAAACAAGCCCCTCGTACTTGGTACGATCGTCTAAGCTCTTTTCTACTTGACAACGGTTTTTCAAAGGAAAATGTTGACACTACATTATTTATAAAGTCTTTGAATAACAATATTCTTTTGATTCAAGTCTATGTAGATGATATTATTTTTGGATCTACTGATGAATCACTTTCTCAAGAATTTTCAAAGTGTATGCAGAATGAGTTTGAGATGAGCATAATGGGAGAGCTAAAATTCTTTCTCGGACTGTAAATCAAATAAACCAACAATAGGACGTTCATAAATCAAGTAAAGTACACAAAGGATCTATTAAAGACGTTGGACCTAGAAGCAGTCAAACCTCTTAGCACTTCAATGGCAACTTCAACCACGCTTGATATTGATGAACAAGGTAAACCCGTCGACATACGTAAGTATTGAGGTATGATCGGTAGCTTACTGTACTTAACTGCTAGTCGACCAGACATTATTTTTAGCGTTTTCTTGTGTGCATGTTTTCAAGCCAATCCTAAGGAATCATATCCGTGCGCAGTTAAGCGTATCTTCCGATACCTTAAAGGCACCACTTCTGTCGGCTTATAGTATCCCAAAACCACGTCATTTGACCTAACCGGTTCTTCTGATACAGATTTTGCCGGATGCAAAGTAGATAGAAAAAGTACCAGCGGCACATGTCATTTCCTAGAAAAAGCTATAGTCTCTTGGTTTAGCAAAAAGCAAAATTCTGTCGCGTTATCAACAACCGAGGATGAATATATCACCGCAGGACGTTGTTGTGCACAAATTTTGTGGATGAAGCAAACTTTAGAAGACTATGGATTGCATTTCACACACATACCCATTTTCTGTGATAACACTAGTTCTATTAATTTGACTAAGAATCTAGTATGTCACTCTCATACTAAGCATATCGAGATTCGACATTATTTCTTAGTGATCATCAACAAAATGGAGATATAGACCTTGTATACATAGACACACAGAATCAATTGGCTGACAACTCACAAAACCTCTAGCGGAAGATCGTTTCAATTATTTACGTCAAAAATTAGGAATTTTATATATCAATAATATTAATTAATTTTGTTTTATTTATTAATTTACTCAATACTCAATAACTGTTTTCGAGACAAGCCTAAAAAGAGTCTGTCTGTCACCACGACTACGGTCGAAGCGAAGCGATATTTAAGAGTTCCCCGGTGAACCTCCGTTAGCTGGGACAGTACTCCTACAGCTAATCTGAAACAAATGTTAAGTAAAGAATATTAAATTATAAAATAATATTAATTATTATTTAAAATTTAAAATTACTAAACTTTGAATTAAATATTTGAAATGAGTTGATAAAAAAGACGTGGCCCACAAATTTAAAAAAAAAGGAGAACCCTAGGCGAATTCAGCCTAAGTTCGATCCAATTCGGCCAGAGTTCTGTTGATGCTGTATATATTTCAGTCAGAACCCGAGGCCCCCATCTTCTTCATCTCTTCCAAACCACATCAAACAGCAACAGCAGTCTCCCGAAGTCCCCAAACCCTAGTTTTTTCTCCACCTCCTTTCTTCCAATCTACGTGGAGATTTCCATCCAAATTTTGGATTCGTGCGGAGAATCGCGTCCTCTACAGTATACTTGATTCTCGGAAGGTATAATTCCTTCTCTCCTCCAGTTTCAAATTTTTAGGGTTTCTAATTTTTGGGATAGAATAACTAAGGGATTCAATCCTTTCAAGAGGAAGAAGACCCATGCCAGTGAAGAGGCATCGTCTTCTGATCTGAACACGAATTTCCTCTTTTCCTGGTCCAATCGGATGACGGTGCATCAATGAGTTTTATTTCAAAACTCCGACCAAGCATTGCTTTGGTATGCCGATTTTATTATGCGTACTGTATGTACCGGATCTCCGATTAAGTGGACTGTATTTCCTGACCACCGTCCCTACTTTGAGGCATTAGGGTTACACCATTTTGCTACTTTACAATTCCCTATAGCTACTAATGTCATTAGATTGTTCTATTGTAACTTCGTATTAGACACTTTTACCGCGAGAATTCGTGTTGGCGAGATAGATATCGAGTTCAATGATGAACTGCTAGCGGAAATCCTTAGTCTTCCAAACGAAGGTGCCCCGTTCGATGACATCACTGACTTCGATTTCTCCGAGGGCACGACTCTTGTTAGTTTCATGAATGAGCTTTGTGCGCCCCATGTGCTCGTCCTGGAAAGTTCAAGGCCAATAACTTGAACTTGTTTAACTACGAATTATATCGCATCATCTATTCCACTCTACTTCCAAAATCTACTTCAAAAGATGATGTCACTGCACTCGAACTTTCTGCTTTATATCACATTCTTAAGGGATTCCTTTTTCCCCCTGAAGACTATCATTCAGATGATGGGTAGGTGTCGCAGTAGAGATCACAACCTCTCTTATGTGATGCTTATTCCACGCATGTTTCAGCATTTTGATATTGACTATCCACTTGTGCTCTGGACCCTGAGCCCAAGTTCCTCATCTTTCTCGTCGCAGCATTGCCACTGCTCCTCTACCTCCTGCACCTTTCCTCCTCATTCTTACCCTATGACCTTTGAGGGTATTCACCAGCACCTATCAGATTTGCAGACATTATTTGTTGACACTTCCAGGGAACATGAGTTCCGTAACGGGACTCGGTTCCAGGCTATTGCCAACTCATTTGTCGATCTCAGATTTGCACAGACGGGTCACTCCGCTAGTTCTCTTCCTAGAGACCCTTCTATATCTGGTTACCGCATTGATGACGAAGTGGTCCACTCTCTGTTCCAGCCAGGGAATGCTTACTATTGGTATCGTACTTCTGGTGCTACTCTATACACCTCTGGAGCTGGCACTTCTGGAGCTGGTCCATCTGGACATGTGGCACTACAGCAGATGACGATGAAGATGAGGATGAGGATGATTTTTGAGTTGTTATACTTTTGAGACTGATGACTTTGTCTTATGTTTACTTAGAAATGCTCCAATATTCCAAGATAGTATCAGTACTCTTATTAGTTTTTGGATATGATTTATGACTATTTGATGGACATGTTTTATTATTCAGTTTAGCATATTATTCAGTTTAGCTCATTATTTAGTTTTTTTTAGCTTTATCTTTATTTATGCTTCCATATAAACTGCCTGTGACAAATATTATTTATTTATCTTATTTTCGTTTGTGATGTTTATACCATGCCTGTGTTGAATGAATTTATTCCTTTTTTTTTGTGTTTCTTCACTGATTGTTACTTATGCATTGATTGCGAGGGCTTTCTCTTTGCAATTATTTTGCTAAGTGACAACAGGGGAGAAATAAGATCTAACATCTTCATGAATACAGGTTATGAGTAATTTTTCATTATTTATTCAGCACTATTTTGAATTGATAAAGACCAAAGATGTTATATCGGCCAAGGTTTGTCAATTATCAAAATAGGAAAGATTGTTGGCCAATTGGTCATGGTCAAACCTGATTTTAATAATTGGTCAAACTTTGTCTCGATATAGGACTCAATTCAAATAGTTACTAAAGACGTTTTGGACACTGATCAATATTGGATATCTACTCAGTTCAAGACCGAAGCTCTGTTTGCCACTCAAGATTGTATTTCCTTATGCAATGTAATTTTCATTTTTATTGAGTCTAGAAATACATTGTACACCAAGTCGTACTGGCAAATAGGCTATCCGAAATTATTTTTCAAAACTGACCTATCTTTTAAAAATGACCTATGTTTTTGAAAAACATCTACTTTTACAAAAAGCTTCTGAAGGATTTTCAAAAAGCCAAAAACAATTTTCACAAAATAAACCTGACCAAACCCGAACAGAACTCGGCCAGAGTTCGGCCAAGGTGAACGTTATGTGAACGTTGGATTTTTGAACTTGGTCTCCCTTCAGTTACGGTTTGTTACAAAGAGGTATGTCCGAATTTTGCCCAAATTCTGTCAGAGTTCTGTCTTTGGAAAAACTATAAATAGAGAGGAATTCTGATCATTTCAACACACTCAGTCACTTTCATCTTCTCTCTTCTAGAGCTTACGTTTCTTCCAAAGAGTTCTAAAAAGCTTTCATTTTCAAATCCCAAGCCAGTTATAATTCTCTAGTCAATTTGCCGGTACGGTGCGGTCTAGAAGATTTCAGAAAAATTGTAATCAGAGGCTAGATTGAAGAAAGACTCTTCAAAACTAAAGTTGGTCGAGTTCTTCGTATCAAAGCTCGCGTCTGTAGAAGTTGCAAGGTCTTCGTATGAAAACTTGCAGAATTTTTCAATAGTGGATTCAACTGGAAGCTAGAGTTCTTCCGACTGGACTAGTCCTCACAAGAGGGAAACCAGTATAAATCTCTGTGTTTGCGTTTGCCTTCTGATCACACTTTTCATTAAAGTTATTTACTTTGTGATTATTATTATTTTTGTGATCTAACTGCTAACAAGTTTTAATTAGCAATATTCCACTTCCTACTCTATTCACCCCCTCTAGAGTATTCTGCTTTACGATTTCGTTCCTACACTTAGACCATCCCTATGTTTTTAGTAGGAAACTAGACTTCCTAATCTTTCCAACACATATACTTTTGCAGCATTTTAGTTTTATTTGCTATTTATTAAAAATATGGACATTTTACCGTAATATCGAAACACCAAAATCCATGAGTTCTACGTGTCCAATTAATTTGTAACTTCGTATACCATTGCTAAATTAATTTTTGTGCATATTTCATGATAAATATACAATTTTATCTTTTTTTGGGATTTTTCCAGGAATAATATTTTAAAATACTTATTGTTTCGGGACTCAAATCCTAGACCGAGTCTAGGAATATTATTGTAGAATCAATAAATGGTTTGGGTACTTGTTTTCTACCAATAAAATATGATAAATAATATTTGTAAACCATCTTCCCGGATTTTCAAATTTTTTAACTATTTTATCTTAAATAATTGTATTTGAAGTACTTTTTTTCTTTAAAAACTTGTGAATTATTATTATTATGAATAACTAGTTTTAAGTTAAATGATTTGAATATACTATTTTGTTTTATAAAAGATATTTTGTTCTCGAATTTTATTATTTAAAATATAAAAAAATTGTTGTTACCATTTTGGTCTTTTAAAAGTTGGTTTATAACAATGATTTTAAACTCATAATTATTTTGAATAATAAAAGGGTTTTGTCCATATTTTTAAATAAAGATTTGGATTTATAAAAAAATGTACTTTACATTATTGGATGACATCAAATATTATTTGAAGTTATTATGATAACAAATTATTTAATTTAATTTGAATTTATATGATTTAAATTTTTTATATATTATGTTGATTTAAATTAGTGTTGTTATCTACTAATGGATTATGAATATATTAAATTTGTTTTAAATATTTATTTGATTTAAACTAGCGGGAAAGGTTATCCAATAGGACTCGTAGTCCATATCTAACTAGGAGTCTCCACCTCCTATATAAGGAGAAGCCCCTTGCTCTTTCTTCTAGAAATTTCATAAGTCAATTCTCACCCATCCACTATTGTGTCTAACATCGTGTCCACCTTCCGTGTCAGTCGTGACGGCCTTGGGTCTGACCCCGGATGTCTTTTCAATATTTGGTTTATTACACTTACATGTAGTTATCATGTCCGACACACCCAGACAATCCCAAACCTATCCCGTGCTAATGTCACCCACGACACGCCAACACGGTTCAAATCCTAGCCCTAAATCCCCATCTCTGGCGCGCTGACCACAACCTGACCGCGCCCTCGAATCCGCCTACAACCACCACATCACCACCGCTGGAGTCACCCTGACCTTACCCACAGCCACCTTGGCAGCTTGCCACCCATCACTGTTCCCCACGACCAAACTCTGCCATCACCACTAGACCCCTGTCACCGTTGGACCAGCCTATGGCCGCCTCTACACCCGACCTGACAACCACCGACCGATCGAACTCCCCAATCACCACCGTCCGCCACCATGACCACTTTCTCCACCATAGAATGATACCACCGTCCATCACCATCAGCGCCTCCATCCCATCTTCGAACCCACCAGACTCTAACTCCCCACTAAAACAACTACGCCACCACCACTGTTCTCACCCGGCCAATCGTCCTCCGGCCATACGACCGACCACCACACTGGCGGCAATGCCACATTGAAGAGAAAAACCCACTCACTTGAGCCGTGCTCACCGCCATACCAGCCTCAACGCCGACCAGAGCCCTAGAACCGTAGCCGAGCTCCACTCCGCCGATCTTCGATAATACCTGCACCTGTAACCGTGCTGCCTAGCCGTTGGAGCCTTGAGTGGCCGAGGCCTCCCTCGGTACTGTCGGGTTCCAAACCGAACGTATGTCGGGCCTCTAGCATCGATGGTCCTCCAAAATTGTGTCGCCACTTGTGCGGTCTTCTCTGATCCAGCGCAGCATCCCTCCGACGTCCCTATTTGTCGTCGATGTCTCGTCAAAAATTGCCGATCGAGGTGAGTTTACCTCTCCATCTCTTCCTCTCTCCAGCACTCTCTTTCTCTCCCACTCTCTCTCGAACCTTTCCCCTCGTTACTCTCTCTCTTTTCCCTTATTTTTTTCTCTTTCTTCTTTTTCTTAGTTAAGAACAACATTTAGATTCTTTTGGGTTTTAGTTTTGGTTTTGGGTTGGGCTTCCGGTCCAGTAAGAATGTTAGAATTGGGCCAGGAATTAGTTAGGGTTTTGGATTAATTTATTATTTAGTTTTGGGTTTTAGTAAGTATTGTATATAAATTATTTTTGGGCTTTATATTAAGATGGACGATGGGCTGGTTTCAGTTGGGCCTTGATTTGGGCTGCAAATAAAATCAAGACTTATTTGGGCTATATTTCAACAAGTATAATATAAGCATTTTAAATATAATTTATAAACTATGATTTTGGCCTATATTTTTGGTATCCTTTTTATATATAAATATATTTTGGGCTTAGTAAATTTGTACTACTATTATTACTAAGATTATTATTATTATTATTATTATTATTATTATTATTATTGTTGTTGTTGTTGTTGTTGTTCTTTTTCTCATTAGTATTAAATATAGTTATTTTTATTCAAATATATGTATTAAATAATTTCTTGAAAATTGTTTTAAATATATTACTAAACCTTACTTCTATTTTCAAAATTGTGTCTTAGCCTAAAAATGATTTCTAGATTTTCAAGTATTTATTTAAAATATTTTTGAATAATAAATATTTTTAAAGGTTATGACTATTTTCTAAATAGTTTATAAGTAAATAATTTTCTTAAAGATATATATGGGGATTAAAGGAGTAACTTTTCTTATATCAAATATTCTTCTAGACCGCGACTAATTGTATTTCCTATTTTCTTACGAACCCGAACTCCTTAATATTGACCCTAGCCAATTGGACTATTCTGCACCCAACAGGATATCTTTTTCACTAGCTAAGGACGCCAGACGAGTACATTCTCTGACAGTTTCCATACTTGATAACTTTTATGATTCATGTATTTAGTTATTTTTTATTGATTTTCTATTTTGATTTTCGATATGATGGATTACACAGAGTATATTACTTCCTACTTTACATGCATCACCCATCTTACTTGTATCGCTATCTTGGATCCATTAGTACTAGTCGGGTGAAAAAATATCTTAGTAGACAAGTAAACATTTCCAAATCAGGAACCACTCCCTCAGGTCCAAACTGGAACGATAGCACTTGCACACTTCACATGCAAGTTGCAGTATTTATCCCTAGTCGTTTACATGTTGAAAATGGTATTTCTACACACTAGATAGGTACAGTTTTCTGGTTCCACTTCATACATTGCTGGTTACTTGTCTTAACTGTTTATTACCGTCCTCATTACTGACTTGTCTTTATTATCATGCTTATCTTGTTTTATTCGATGTTTCATACCATTATTCTATGTTTGTCCATTCATAATGTATTTCATTACTATTACTATTTTATAGACTTTATCAATTATTGGAACTGCTGTTAGAGATGTATTCGTTCCATTCCTGACTAAAATTATTTTTCAGATAGTCGTCAACTTTGGATACTTGGGAGAGATATGAGTGTATTCCGAAGGCCGATCTTAGAGACTAACTAGATAGATGAAGCTGATAATAATGTTTTAATTAGTATTTTTCTATTTTGTGAGACATTGTATTTTATCAAATGTAATCATTAAATATGTAATTTGATTTAGTATTGTGAATGAGAAATATTGTGACTTTGATTATTGAGGCCTAGATAGCGTTCTACTACCGATACCGCAGCATAGGCTGGACTTGCCCACGCACTCGCATCCCTAAAAGCGGGTGTGGGTCATGACAATATTATAGAATATTTGTAGTTTTTTTTTCAGAACTAAAAGTAATATTTTATGTTGTTAATATATTATTTTTATGTGTAAATTTAATGACATATATGATATATTGTGTAGAATAGTTAATATGACTAGTTTTGGAAAACTTATATTATTATGGTCTATATAAGGTAAGTCTATATAAGGTGAGTGGTAGTGAGTATTAATAAAAATTTTATTATAGTGGACGTGGCGGAAGTAGCGAGGACTTTGGAGTTGGTCAGAGATACGCGCAGTCAGAGGTTACATGCAAGTGAACGTTGTCATTGCTACAGATTATATCTTCCTTTATTGTTATTTTCTTTACTTTTGTTTATCATGACATAGGATTGGTCGATACTTTAGCGTCCGTATCACATACGGGTGTCGATGTTATTTTATCGACGATGAGTATCAATACTAGGCATCACGTTTTATTGGATTGTGTTCATTGACATGATAGACCACATGGCACAGATACGAATCATGATATGGTGTCACACATGAATATTCGTGGTTTGGACTTCATGATAGGATACTAGATTGTTACTTGCACTTGTAATACTTGGTGGAATGGACTTGACTTGATTTGTTAGATTCTAGACATGGGGTTGGAAGAATGTGACTGCAATATCAGACTCTTTTCTAGTAGGCCTATTTTATTCTAGCGCGTCATTGTCTCTGTAGCAGAGCTTAGAGCTTTGACATTTATTTTCAAGTTTGCCTTTGGTTCTACGGCATGGTACTTTAGGCAATAGCCTGTTGAGGTGCTGGTGAGCTTCAGTGGCAAAATTATGATATTCCAGTACATATTCTCACATGCATATCACGTAGAATTGATACATTAGATTGCCTTAGATCATATTTTCTACATTGTGCCCAAGCATGTATATGTACCTTGCTATGTCTCATGAGGACCTGGTGATCTCTCCAGGTATTAGACTTAGCGGAGTTGGTTGCTGATCATGATGGTTGCTATTTTATGTTTCAGGTATCTCTTGCGGCAACGTATTTATCCCTATTTATTTACATTCTGCTTGCTAGTCTAGTATTTTTAGACTCAAGTTATTTCTTTTGAGTTTATTCGGACAAATATAGCATGGGGTGCACACTATGTTAAATATTGTTCATTCTTTTATTCTACTACTTTGGATTAGACTTAGAGATATTGTTGATCAGTATAGATAGTTGGTCGTTACTCTACAGCTTATTCGTATTAGAGCAGGGCTGGAGTCCACTCGATACGTACCTAGCATGTACGCTTTTCTAGTCCTACATATTTCAGGACTGTGGCGTTATACTAACTTCTTTTCTTCCTCCGTGTAACTATAATAAGGCTTGTTAATAGTAGAGGCAATGAGAATGACCATAAGTGATCAAAGTTTAGAAACTTCAGGTAGAAGTTCATTCGTGTCTTCTAATAAGTATAGTTCGTTTCATCAAATAGTGGGGTTCTATTTGTGGATTGCCCTTTTCCGATGAATATTGATTTCATGGCTGCTATGTATATATATATACTCTATAGTGTTATATTTGTGTATAACCTGCTCTGATACCAATTATAGAAAATTGGAATCAGAGTATAACAGTTGGCAATAAGGATCTACTCTAAGGATGTTAAGCCAAATAATAGAGTCCTTGCTCTGACACCAAATGTAGGAACAATTGATAACTTGCTCTAATACCAATTGTAGAACCGTTGAGCACCTATAGAGGGGGTGGAGGTGAATAGAGTGCGTATTTGTAGTGGAATAAAAACCACTACTAAAAATTATATGACAGTAATCAAACTAATATGAGAAGCAAGCAGTATATAAGTAAATGTGTAAAGTAAGGAGATAAGAAAGAGAAAATCAAAACACCGAGTTTATACTCATTTACCTCTGAGAGGACTAGTCCAGTCTCGAGAACTCTAGCTCAATGTTGAATCCACTATGCAGTAAAACATAAGCTTTGAATCCGAAGTGCTTGCAACTCCTTACAATACGTGCTTTTAATCCGAAGAGCACTACTTCAACCACAAGCCTTTGATCCAAGGACTTGCGGACTTCACAACCACAAACTTTTGATATGAAGAGCTTGTCGACTTCACACACGAAAATGTTTGCCAAGCTATTACAACTTGAACCAACTTCTAAATCAAGACTGCATTGGCATATAGTTGGCTGTAGGTTGTAACATGGTAGATAGAAAGGTTAAAGCTCAGGTAGAACTCTTGAATAGATAGAAGAAGAAAGAATGAGTGAGTTGAAATGAATGGGGTTTTCTCTCTATTCATAAGGGTTCTGTAGACCGAATTCGGGCATAGTTCGGTTCTCTAACGTCCAAAAAATCGAACGTTGTAGCCGATTCTAAAGGAAGACCTAATCCAAAGGAATACTGGCTCAGGGTGACCGAATTCGGTCCGAGTTTGGTATCCCTTTGACCAGTCAGGTCAAATCAAGTTTATGTAGGTTTTTGGGCTCTTTTAGAATGGGCTGGCTTTTTGGTTTATGGACTAAACAAATAGGTAGGCTTTTTTGGTAGTGGGGTATATGAAGACAACCAAGTTCCAGCATGACTCAATGCACATATTGTCCTTTAAAAGAAAGATAAAATACATAATAAAATATAAGGACATGAGCACTTTGATGACGCTTTTCTCTTGACATTTTATTAGACTTAAAGACGCCTTTTTTAACACCCCAGTCCCAAAATACTTAGGACTAAGTACGTAGACATGCTAGCTGCATACATGACATGCTAGCTGCATACATACGAAGTATACTCCAATATATGGAATCCTCGTATGTATACATAAGCTGTAAAATACAGTAAACCATGACAACTAAATCAAATCCACAAAAATAAAAGAATAGTGATATAAATCAACTATGGATTGTCATTTGTACAAGTTAGTTGGGTGGAGACTAAACCACTACCAACTATTTTTAAAAGGAAAGAAATACAAAGCAATTGAAAGGATTTGGTAAAAGTAGCCAGGACGATCCAAGAGCAAGCCTCTTCGAAAGGAAAGACTACGATCTTGGCTAGAGCACTTGTGAAAAGATATGAAAGCACACACCTGGAGAGATCACCAGGTCCTTAGAGGGACGTAACAAGATACAAGAAAATACCATGCCATATAAACTGTGTATATAATAGAGAGTAAAAGGGGATGCATCCAATAGGGTTCCTAACCATTCTGCTGTGAATATATAGTTGAGATACAATCCTTCAACGCATGAGCCCTAGCTGATAATAGGATCCGGTATAGTCCACTCTTG
>JANAVB010027101.1:0-44046 GCA_029216955.1 Iris pallida
AAAATGATAGGACTAGCAAGAGTTCGGTCATACATGATCAACCCTAGGATTTGTTAATCATGTTTACAGCCCGTAGGCAGACAGTAAGTAAATGTGCATCGAGCTAACAGGTGCTCGTCGGCAAAACGCCTCAAAAGAATAAATTTACATATAAGTGGGTGAAACAAAAAGGAAAAACCCACTCGTAGCCCGGGTTCTATCTAGTGTTCACCATTGGGCTGGAAGCTTGGTAGATCCTCGGGAGCTGCTCCGAAATCTGGCCACACAAAACCAGCTGGGTCAAACCCCAGAAAGAGCAAGTGTCACAAGGAGGCCACAAATAAGAACAAAAGCCAGCATATCAGAACATAAAGAATAAAAGAAAAGTACAAGTAATAAAAGTACACAGAGCGATAAACGACTAGGGACGTGGAACCATTCCGGGCGCCAGGTTACAATCCTTAAACCAAACAAGGACCGGGATTGTACCCCTTCGTCTGAATAGCTCACTGTCTCTACCCATTTATCGTTAGAGATAAGTAAAACAATCATGATCAAGAGTTCCAGGTACAGGGGCTATACAAGACTTAGACAGAGCTGAACACCATTCATTCACAATCGGCCAAGCAAGTACTACGGCTTACTACTTTAACTAACTAGGGTTATCACAAGCCTAATTACTAACAAGATGCAAGTGAGAATTTCCAGTCCTAAGCCCTGCAGACTATCCAGTTATCCTTCCGCGGGTTGAGAGTTATAGGTGGGTACATTGCCCGGGAGACAAATGTACCCTTAGGTGACTTAGAGGGTGCAACACATGACAGTGTGCTGGAAATGTGCTCTACTCGTCGGCAAGCTACAAGTCCATTAAAGCGTCCAGATAACGAGATTGCCTGTGACTGGGAATTCTTCATGTTCTAGTTTGATCTAATAATTAGCCTAATCCAATTTAGCGCGAGTCCCTGGCCGTGGTACCCAGAAAGTCACGTCCTAGACATGATGCAAGACAAGATAAGTGGATTACACAAGCAAGCAAGCAGGAGCACCCACGGTGTCAAGTTGATTATACGAGTCAAGTTACAAGTTACAAGTCAAGTCAGGAGTGCGCCGCCACGGGCCACTATCAAGTTATCAAGATAAATCATGTCAGGGTACTTGTCAGGAGCGCACCACGACGGGCCCCTATCATGTCAGGTTGGTCATGTCAAGAGTGCACCACTACGGGTCACTGTCGTGTTATGCTAGTTCCTTGCCATACCAAGCCATGTACAATAGTCATTCCAAACATATTAAGTAAAATCAGTTCATGACAAAAGGCGTAAGGATATAGAATGGGCGTAAAATATCTAAATAAATACCAATATATATAGGACTATAGAAGAGCCAAGCTTAAAGAAATAAACAATTCATCATAGACAAGTAGGTTGTGCAGGGGGGTCAGGGGTTGGGCTGCACAGGGTATGTACTGCGCATGGAAGAGCTGCGCAAGAGTTGCCTTGCGCAAGGGTTACCTTGCGCAAGGATAGACTGCACAGGGGGTCAAGGGGTATAGGGTTAAAGGGGCACAGGGGATGCCTTGCGCATCAATTGGATTGCGCAAGGGAGGATTGCACAAGGGTAGACTGCGCAGAGTATGGACTGCGCAATGGTCGAGTGCGCAGGGGTTACCTTGCGCATGGCTGGTTTGCGCATGGCTAGCTTGTGCCAGCGCAATCCAGGGCAGCGCAAAGCACTAGCTGAGCCTATGCGCAATCGGCATGCGCTAAAGAGCACAGGCCGAGGTGCGCAAACGGTCAAGTGCTAAAGAGCACTGGCCGAGTGCCTTCACCAAGTGTCACGCCCCGATTCCGTAGAATCGATAGTCGTCCCCCGGGCGTGATGCCGTGCAAGCCTAAGTTGCGCTTGCACAAGGCATAATCATAATTGTTATCCGAAACACAACAACAGCAGAATGCGCAGAGTAAATTGAACACACATTATAGAGAAGGAAACATAAGCTTTATTGATAATGAAACATCATTTTACAGACTCGATACAAAGGCGCCGCACGGGCTTTTTACAAACTGACTCCATTACAAAATAAACGTCGACGAGATAGCCATTCCATACATTCATCCCTTAACTTTACAACCAAAATTACAAACCACCTGGGATGGTGGGAAGGCTCTCCATCTGTCTTCGATGCTTCAACAGCGGAGTCTTCAAAACAGTTGATCCAAGCTTCAATTCATGCACGAAGCTTCAAAACACGCGAGCGTTGCCTCCCTTTACGTAGCACGCCCTTCCAGATCTATCGCACCTGTATAGAGAGCGAGGATCAGTACAATCAACATGTACTGGCGAGTGGCTAATTACTTTCCAGGCTCTCATTTGGTTCAAGAATTTGATAAAATCATTCAACTTGCTTTTAGTGGTCTTTCTAACCATCCTGGATATTTTCATAAGAAGCATTAAGTTACACCAAGGTTTCTTCCGGCGGAGCGCGCCGTGCGACATGAAACTTACCATGTTAGCTGATAGCAATTTATATCAAGTGTTTGTTATGGGATTGGCCTAACCAGCCGCCTTGGACGTAGCCTGGTAATACGGGACCCCTGCAACGCAGGTAGCGAGCCCCGATGCAAGTCCCCGTCTTACCGATTGCCTTTTCCAGCGTTGCCTAACCAGCGCGGCTACAAACAGTTTCTTCCTAGGCCGAGACGGTCCCGTGGCCTCGGAATTCCGCTCGAAGAAACCACCCCTTGTCGACAAGTTGTCCAAGTTCATAAGGGTTAAATGGTGTATTTTAGGATACCGTTGGGGCTTGTTATGTGATCAATTCATTTACTTGGTTGTTTTGCAGGCATGAATATATTCTATCTCATTTCAACACAAAGCATTTCTTATTCACTTCTAACATACAAGACTTGTGCTCTGCAAGCGAATCATTAAATTTTTAGTAACATTACCCGAGTTCTCATTTGAAATAGAGGGTCGAGACGAAGGGGGTCAGCCACTCACCTTGAATTTTTGTTTGAGGCGAGGGACTTGTTGGCTGCGCTAGACGTCGCCTACGCGATCACCTGAAATCGCACAAGCAACCGATTAGAACACTGTATTATGCAAGAGTTCGATAGGAAATGCGAGCTCGAAATGTAAACCATGAAAACCATCGAAAACATTCACGAAAACGCATTCGGAAAACCAAAGCCAAAACCAACGCAAGCGGCGTGAAAAGCAGAGCAACGGGAGGTCTCTCCCGACTCAGCCGCAAAGTCAATCCTCGAGACGCAACCCGCTGAATATGGGACTTGGTTCCGAAGAAGCCATTCCATAACGTGGAATGGATCTTAATTCAACCGTTCCCGTTCGATCGATTCGCTCGTTCCCGACCTATCGGTCCCGACCGAGTCGATAGCGACAGTGTTCCTTTCTCGCGCACCCCGTGGACGGGCAACGGGGTACGATGTAGGGACGGGGCACTACACCATAACCAACTAAAAAAAAGTTTCGTCCTCGAAACTTAAGAACAGAACCTACCTCTATGAAAATAATGAAGGAAACCTTTCCCTCATCTCCGACTCAAGTTCCCATGTCGACTCTTCCGCCGCATGGTTCTTCCAGAGTACGCGAACGAGAGGGATCGTCCGATTCCGCAATAGCTTATCCTTGCGTTCCAAGATTTGAACAGGCGCTTCAACGTAGGATAAGTCAGACTTCAACTCTAGCTGGCCAAAGTCTACCACGTGGCTAGGGTCGTGCACGTACTTCTGCAGTTGGGAGACGTGGAAGACATTGTGGACACCTTCAAGCGCCGGCGGTAGGGCAATCCTATAGGCTACTGGGGCGACCCGCTCAAGTATTTCGAACGGCCCAACGAATCTCGGACTCAGCTTCCCCTTCACGCCGAACCGAGTAACTCCTCGCATAGGCGACACCTTCAGGAACACATGGTCGCCCACCTGGAACTCAAGCGGTCTTCGATGGGTATCGGCGTAGCTCTTTTGCCGACTTTGTGCAATCTTCAGTCTTTCCCGAATGAGCTTGACCTTCTCCACAGTCTGTTCCACCAGCTCCGGGCCGAGTATCTGCCGTTCCCCGACTTCATCCCAGCAAATGGGCGATCTGTACTTCCGGCCGTACAAAGCTTCATACGGCGCCATTTGGATGCTGGACTGATAGCTATTGTTATATGCAAATTCCGCCAACGGTAGGTGGACGTCCCAGCTTGATTTGAAGTCAATTGCGCAGAGCCGTAGCATGTCTTCGAGAATCTGATTAACGCGCTCCGTTTGGCCGTCGGTCTGAGGATGGTAAGCTGAGCTGAACTGCAACTTGGTACCCAGCGCCGACTGAAGGCTACTCCAGAATCGCGACATGAACCGTGAATCCCGATCAGAGACGATGGATACTGGAACTCCGTGCAGCCGTACTATCTCGTCAAGATAGATCTGTGCCAGGCGATCAACGCTCCAAGTAACTTTAATGGCAATGAAGTGCGCTGACTTGGTTTGTCGATCGACGATGACCCAGATGGCGTCGCTCCCCCGTGGTGTCTTCGGCAGGCCAACAATAAAGTCCATCGTAACATGATCCCATTTCCATTCTGGAACGGCAAGGTTCTGCATCTCTCCGCCCGGTCGTTGATGTTCAGCTTTCACCTGCTGACAGGCCATGCATTGCGACACGAAGAGCGCCACATCTCTCTTCATACCGTGCCACCAGAAGGTCGTGCGGAGGTCCTTATACATTTTGGTACTGCCTGGATGCAATATATATTTCGTATAATGGGCCTCCGACATTATCTCCTTTCGTAGTTCTTTATCATCCGGAACGCATAGTCGGCCATTCATTCTCAGCACGCCGGTGTTGTCTTCCGCAAAGTCGGTCGCACTACCTGTTGAAATTCGCTCGCGCATTTTCTTCAGGTACGGATCATCCTTCTGAGCGATCTTGATCTTTTCCAGCAAACTTGGCTCTAACTGCAGCTGCGCCAACCGTATATCCCTGAATCGAACCCGGAGATCGATGCCCATTTCTTCTAAATCTCGTAGTAGTCTGCAGTTGATGGAGAGCGAGGCAAGATATTTCCGACTCAGAGCGTCCGCCACCACATTTCCCTTGCCCGGAGTGTAGTCGATCGTCAAGTCATAGTCTTTAATCAGTTCGAGCCAGCGCCGCTGTCGCAAGTTCAACTCCTTCTGAGTGAAGAGATACTTGAGGCTCTTGTGGTCAGTATAGATCGCGCACGCCACACCATATAGATAGTGACGCCACAATTTCAACGCGAACACAATTGCCGCTAACTCCAAGTCGTGCGTAGGATAGTTCTTCTCGTGCGGCTTCAATTGTCTCGAGGCGAAGGATATCACCTTGTTCCGCTGCATGAGTACACATCCCAAGCCCTGGCCTGAAGCATCGCTGAATATCTGGAAACCCTCTGGCCCATCCGGAAGCGCGAGTATAGGTGCCGAAATCAATCGCCGTTTTAGCTCCTGGAATGAAGCTTCACAGTCATCCGACCACTCATACGCGACTCCCTTTTGAGTGAGGCGAGTCAATGGCGATGCAATCTTCGCGAAGTCTTTCACGAAGCGTCGATAGTATCCCGCCAAACCAAGAAAGCTTCGAATCTCACTAGCAGACGCAGGCCGCCTCCAATCAGCAACGGCTTCCACCTTCTTCGGATCGACTGCAATACCTTCGGACGAAATGATGTGACCCAGAAAGGATACGCTGCTGAGCCAAAATTCGCACTTACTCTGCTTTGCATACAACTCATGTTCTCGAAGTGTCTGGAGCACGGCCCGTAGATGTTCTGCATGCTGTGCCCTGTCTTTCGAGTAGACGAGAATATCATCAATAAAGACTACCACAAATTTATCAAGGAAGGGTCGAAATACCCGATTCATCAGATCCATAAAGGCGGCAGGGGCGTTCGTCAGGCCGAAGGGCATCACCAGGAACTCGTAGTGGCCGTAACGGGTGCGAAAGGCTGACTTTTGCACGTCGTCTGACTTAATCTTGAGTTGATGATAGCCCGAGCGGAGATCAATCTTCGAAAATACCGAGGCGCCTTGCAGTTGATCGAATAGGTCGTCTATGCGGGGCAATGGGTACTTGTTCCGGATGGTGGCCTTATTCAGCTCTCGGTAATCGACGCACAGACGCATAGACCCATCCTTCTTCTTCACAAACAATATGGGCGCTCCCCACGGTGAAACACTAGGCCGAATAAACCCTCTATCGAGTAACTCTTGTAGCTGGACCTTGAGTTCCTTCAGTTCAGCAGGAGCCATTCTGTACGGGGCCTTAGAAATCGGTCGAGTATCGAGAAATGTATCGATGCTGAACTCGATCTCTCGGTCGGGGGGCATGCCGGGTAGCTCGTCCGGAAACACATCGGGGAATTCTGCCACAACGTCGGTCTGACCTACGTTTGCACCATCCTGTCGCATGTCTCGGACGGACGCCAAATAGCCTTCGCACCCAGAATGCAGCATCCTCCGAGCAGAGATTGCCGAGATCAACATGCAGGTCGACGACGCCTCACCACACGAAAAGCAGAATTCAGGCACTCCTGGTATGCGGAAAGTGACCGTCTTCCTGGCACAGTCTATGGTTGCGTTGCACGGCCCGAGCCAATCCATTCCCAGAATGATATCGAAGTCATTCATGTCTAGGACCATCACGTCCAGACCGATCTTTTGACCGCCGATACAGATAATCCCGTCGGTGCAAGCTGAATTAGTGAGTATAGGTGTGCCCGAAGGTGTGCTCACGCTAAGGTCGAGGTCTAATGATACTAACGGAAATTTGTGCTCGGCGACAAAGTCCGCCGCTATAAAACTATGCGAAGCACCTGAATCAAATAGTACACGAGCAGGCACATTATTGAAACTAAGTATACCTGTCACGACCGTATCTGACGCAAGCACTTCATCTCGAGACATGGCATAGACGCGGCCCTGGGCATTGGGGCGACGGTCTTGGCCATTTTGCGGTGCGGGCTGATGGGCTCGAGGCGCTGGAACTTGATTCCCTGGACGATGCTGCTGGGGCGCCACTGGACGATGTTGTTGGGGCGCCGTTGGGTTCGGCCTTCTGATTGGACACTCAGCACGTTGGTGGCCCTTCTTGCCACAGTTCCAGCACCCATCCTCTGGTATCCGACAGTAGTCAATCGTGTGACCGTGACGACGACATCGGTTGCAGTATCGTGTGTCACGCCCTTGATATCCGCCTTGGGGCCCGTTGTTCGGACGCTTGGTCACGTTGTTTCCTCCTGCGTGGCTAGGGCGTTTGTGATTGTAGGTATGCACAGCGCCGGCAGCACCTGGAGGGTATTGGCTTTCAAGGCGGAGGGCGTGGTTGAGAGACTCCCCCATCGTTGGGTATTTTGGAACGGACACATGGGCGGAAATAGATGGCCGTAGGCCCACTTCGAACCGTCGTGCACGACTCGCCAGGGAAGGCAGGTATTGTCCAGCAAACTTGGCTAACTTGTTGAACTCTGCTGCATACTGCCGCACCGTCATATTCCCTTGCTTTAGCTGCATAAACTCATTCTCCTTCTCTTGTCGAATGGCATCGGGAAGGTACTCGATCTCGAACGCCTCTCGGAAGGTGGCCCAAGATATTGCCGCTGTCTCGTCGTCGCGTCTGATTGCTCGCTTCTGCACGGCCCACCAGTCGTGCGCGTTCAATCGGAGTAGAAGTTGAGCGCATGCGACTTTCTTGGACTCATCGACACCCAGGAGCTCGAACCGGTCTTCCAACTCCTCCAGCCAATCGATCGCCAACGAAGGGTCTTCAGTACCGCAGAAGGAAGTACGGAAGCTCTTTGTGAATTTTGACACGTCGAAGCTGGAACTTCTCGGCGCCGCAGGCATAAGCTCGGGTACCTCCGGTTCGATTTCACTTTGTCTGGCCGCAGGCTCGGTCACGGCAGGAGTCGTCGCAGAGTTGTTGTTGTTGGCCACCACAGTCTGTACAATTTGCTGAAGAGTATCAAGCTGCTTCTGCTGCAACTTGAATTGCGCATCGAATCGGGCCTCGAACTGGGTCTGGCGTGCCTCTACCTCCCGTCGATGTGCCTCCGCCTCCCGTCGATGTTGCTCATTCAGGCGTTGATTCTCCAGAGCTTGTTGTTGTTGCGCTTCCAGCATGCGCAACATCCGTCCCATGGCATCGTTTGAGGGTCCGGGCCTCGAGCTACTCGAGCCGCTCGAAGCACTTTCTTCGTTCGCCACATTCACCGTCGCACCTTCTGGGATTTTGAAGGTAAAAATACATTAGTAACCAAACTTATTACGGACTCCCTTGTATGGAACGATGTATCTCATCGACACGAGACCAACGATTTGAGACAGAAAACTCGACACTAGAGGCCAAGGACGTAAAGCCGTGCTCTGATACCATTATGTCACGCCCCGATTCCGTAGAATCGATAGTCGTCCCCCGGGCGTGATGCCGTGCAAGCCTAAGTTGCGCTTGCACAAGGCATAATCATAATTGTTATCCGAAACACAACAACAGCAGAATGCGCAGAGTAAATTGAACACACATTATAGAGAAGGAAACATAAGCTTTATTGATAATGAAACATCATTTTACAGACTCGATACAAAGGCGCCGCGCGGGCTTTTTACAAACTGACTCCATTACAAAATAAACGTCGACGAGATAGCCATTCCATACATTCATCCCTTAACTTTACAACCAAAATTACAAACCACCTGGGATGGTGGGAAGGCGCTCCATCTGTCTTCGATGCTTCAACAGCGGAGTCTTCAAAACAGTTGATCCAAGCTTCAATGCATGCACGAAGCTTCAAAACACGCGAGCGTTGCCTCCCTTTACGTAGCACGCCCTTCCAGATCTATCGCACCTGTATAGAGAGCGAGGATCAGTACAATCAACATGTACTGGCGAGTGGCTAATTACTTTCCAGGCTCTCATTTGGTTCAAGAATTTGATAAAATCATTCAACTTGCTTTTTAGTGGTCTTTCTAACCATCCTGGATATTTTCATAAGAAGCATTAAGTTACACCAAGGTTTCTTCCGGCGGAGCGCGCCGTGCGACATGAAACTTACCATGTTAGCTGATAGCAATTTATATCAAGTGTTTGTTATGGGATTGGCCTAACCAGCCGCCTTGGACGTAGCCTGGTAATACGGGACCCCTGCAACGCAGGTAGCGAGCCCCGATGCAAGTCCCCGTCTTACCGATTGCCTTTTCCAGCGTTGCCTAACCAGCGCGGCTACAAACAGTTTCTTCCTAGGCCGAGACGGTCCCGTGGCCTCGGAATTCCGCTCGAAGAAACCACCCCTTGTCGACAAGTTGTCCAAGTTCATAAGGGTTAAATGGTGTATTTTAGGATACCGTTGGGGCTTGTTATGTGATCAATTCATTTACTTGGTTGTTTTGCAGGCATGAATATATTCTATCTCATTTCAACACAAAGCATTTCTTATTCACTTCTAACATACAAGACTTGTGCTCTGCAAGCGAATCATTAAATTTTTAGTAACATTACCCGAGTTCTCATTTGAAATAGAGGGTCGAGACGAAGGGGGTCAGCCACTCACCTTGAATTTTTGTTTGAGGCGAGGGACTTGTTGGCTGCGCTAGACGTCGCCTACGCGATCACCTGAAATCGCACAAGCAACCGATTAGAACACTGTATTATGCAAGAGTTCGATAGGAAATGCGAGCTCGAAATGTAAACCATGAAAACCATCGAAAACATTCACGAAAACGCATTCGGAAAACCAAAGCCAAAACCAACGCAAGCGGCGTGAAAAGCAGAGCAACGGGAGGTCTCTCCCGACTCAGCCGCAAAGTCAATCCTCGAGACGCAACCCGCTGAATATGGGACTTGGTTCCGAAGAAGCCATTCCATAACGTGGAATGGATCTTAATTCAACCGTTCCCGTTCGATCGATTCGCTCGTTCCCGACCTATCGGTCCCGACCGAGTCGATAGCAACAGTGTTCCTTTCTCGCGCACCCCGTGGACGGGCAACGGGGTACGATGTAGGGACGGGGCACTACACCAAGGCTGAGATGAACTCCTCAAGAACACCAAAAACTTTAAATCTTCATAACTTAGCCAAATCAAAACCAAATCTAGAGTTTCAAAGTTCTAACTTGAGTAAAATCGAATTCTCTTCCACATGGAAGCATCAAAACATGCAAAAATCGAAGTTTAATAGATCAAAACCAAGGATTTTCGAAAATGGTTAAAACCTAGATCTAGAAGAATGAAAGCTCCAAATCACAAAATGTCAAGTTCTAAAGTTGTTTCCCATGGCCTAATCTAGTTAATGGACAAATAAAAAGTGGTACTTATTTGATGGCAAGGTGCACTTGCCTATGGTGTGGTGTTGTGTGGAAGAAGGAAGAAGAAGAAGTAAGAAATTAATGGAGTTATGGAGGAGAGAGAAAAAGTTGGTGGATTTTAATGAGGGTGGTTGTGATGGAATGGAGGTGGAGAATAGGCTAAGGTGTTCCACTCATGATGAACCAAACCAAACCAAACCAACTCCACAAAATAAAACCAAGCCATGGTCCAAAACCCATTTACGAGAAACCGAGTCCACAAGTCGAGAAAATAAAATACGTGCCAAAATCAAATTACGAGTACAAATACGAAATACAGGAAATGGGGTTGACACGGACGTTTGGAGCTCGCTTGGCAAATTGAAGTTGTTCGGCTGGAAGATATCTTTTGTTTATAAATGACATAATGTATGAAACATTGTTGATTGTAATAGTTTCATAGTTGTAAGCCATGTGGCATCGTTCATTGTAATGAGATCTATTATTTGTAAGTCGAATTATTTTTTTGGCTTAAGAGTCGTAATTTTACTACAAATTATCAATAAAGAGGATCATTTTTCTTGCATCTTGTGTCTATCAATTTTTTTTGCTTAATTTTCACTGCAACGACTTTGATTATGAGATTATTTTATCAATTGTATTGTTTTTGCCTTGTACAAGTACAATTTAGACTTGTACGATATCACACTCAGTGGCGACTTTCGGTCCTGCGAGATCGGGACGTGACACCTGCCAGCTAGCCATCTAGGTTTTATGATATGATCATCTCATGCTCATAACTACCTTGGTTAAAAATTTGGCACTAATTTAATGGATTGACATCGGGTCGACAACCGCTTATAAAATTTTGTTAAAATCTTATACAAAGCTTTCTTATGCTCCATATCCGGTCCAATTCTAATAGGAGAAGGCTTGAATAACAGTGCTGGGGACGAAATCATGTTTATATGTAGATGCCAAACTTATGTTTGCTTGCAAGGTTATTGTGTAGTTCTTCAATGCAACTTGTGAATTGTGGAAAAAAAAAACAGAGTAAGAACTTGTTTTTGTAACTCAAAAGCTTGTTCATGTATGAGAATTAATATAGTTTCTCAAAATGTGAAGTATGATAGGGGTGAGCAGGTTTTTGTAACTCAAAAGCTTGTCTCTTCTCTTTTTCAGTGTGCTCCGAGTCTGCAACCATACATATACTAGTGGTATGTTGATGTTGGGATGGGACCCACCGGTCCCACCTTCCATCACAAGTGAGTGAGAGTCTCTTTACTACTTACTCATCATAACCACAAAGTCCACAACCACCACCACAATTTTAATTTTCATTAGCGAACCAAGCTTGATTATTGGAATAAGCTCGATTCCCATAATTTTCATAATTCAGAATGAAATTGATGTTATCAACATTTTGAGCTTGCAAGTCTGGTGAATAATTAAATGCCCAAAAATTGGTCGGACTTGAAATAAACGCCCAAATGTTGGACGTATAATTTTTGGCTCTTGAAATAAACGCCGAAATTTTGGACGTATAAATCTTGGCCGGGATTAGCCTCCCCAACCACAAAAACCGATTTTTTAAACAATAATAAAAAAAAAAAATTGGACACCTAAGTTTTGGACGTATTTTTTTACGCCCAAGTTTGGGGTTCCCAAGTTTGGGGCATAACGGATCTCATTTTCAGAATTCTCCGAACTTAATTCCTTTTACATAATATTTCGAAAGTTGTATGTTTCTGATACAATTTCCCCCTTTTTTTGTTTAATGAGTAATGACCAAATGATCCAAGGGTCTACAGTAAGACCACCCACAGACAACAAAGTAAAAAGTACCAATTACATTACAAGACCACTTACAACACAGTTCGCAGTTACAAACATTAGTAATATGCATGAAATAGGTTTGTACAACAACAAAGAGTTCCAAATATATATATATATATATATATTTTTTAAAAAATATATATATATATATATCACAAATATGAAGGGATTGAGGCTAACCTATAACATTAAAGGGGTTATAACTTTTTTATTATTGAACCATATCACAATGTATCACAAACATCGAATCTTTCACTCTGGAAAGCATGTCAGCAAAACTTTTTCCCTCTAATATATAACTTTTAACAAAACGTAAGTATTTATTTTAGATGTCCGACGATACGTACGAAACTTTGTGCACGCCGCATTGCATGCTTGTTGGGTCCACTGTCCCCCAACTCCCACCAAATAAATGGAAGAAATAATACGCCTCCGTGACTCGATCCACTGATCTTCCACCACCCAGCCAGGGTCTTATACCTCTCCTATATGTTCCTTCTAATCACCATATTATGATTTAATTTTGAATGATATTCTGTATTCATACTGACCATCAAAGTACATTTGGTAGATGGCATGTGTATCTCAACATAGGATGCGAGCGGAGTGCATGCTGTAAAGCAACATCCACACTTACTCCCTCCCGGAACAACATGTCATATAGCACACAAACAAACCGCGACAAATTCTCTTCATGGTCATCGCTCCAGTCCTCGGCTGGATCACAGACATTATCGGCATCACTGTCTTCCCAGTCGCTCTCTGGGCTAGATGGCTCTTGCTCTTCTTCCGCGGGGTCTTCATCTCCAATCACAAAATTTCTGCTCTCAGAACCATTGTGTTCACCCGAACCATGAAATCTGGACTGTGAATCAGGAGGTTCTACAACCGATGAAATGACAGCTTTGGCCCCAGAATCAAAGAAGGCCTTCACCAAGCTTGGAGCAGGCCCACACTTGCCGGAGCAAATTATTATTCGATCTCTCCATGCTCCGACCTGCAATATTTTGGCAGGGAAAAAACTCAACTAAGCATGAAAAATAAGATTATAACAGTCTAGAAGGCATCCTCTACACTACACATGTGACCACTTAATATTTATTATTGAAACATTACTCCAAACATGACATAGAAATCGTGTGTTAAAGAGAACATGGACGGAAGCCAAAGTGACACTTTAATGTGCTCCCATGTAATAGTTTCCAGAAACAACGAAATACATCAAGTCAAAGACGGTCTACCCGATCCCTACGAACCTTTGGTTGTCATAAGTTCAGTTCTTTGAAGCACTATTAGGGTGAGACTAGAAGCAAGACACAATTTTCAGTAGAGAAATTGAATGATATGATACTCTTGATAGATGCTTAATATGGCTGACCGATCTTCATGTCCAGTATAGGAGGACAATAATTTGAAAAAGAAACATGGATTCTAATGTCAAGATACACATTACAGCAGCAGTAGCAGCAACAACAAAGCTTTTATCCCAAAAATTTTGGGATCGGCTGAACTTCATGTTAAAATGCAATGGGTAATATTAATAAGAAAACAATGCACTCTAGAACAGTACAGAAAGGTCCATGTCCCCCACAGGAAGTCCCTCGCAAATCATATTATCAGTTGGTAACACTTGATATGGATTCGATAAGTAAAAAAACAGGGAATTAGTATATTAGATAAGGCCAACAGCATATGAAACCATGGTGAAGGTTTATTCTGTCCATAGATCTAGAAAAGTGTTAATAAACCTATAAAGTGAAAGGCCAACAGCATATGAAACCATGGTGAAGGTTTATTCTGTCCAGATCTAGAAAAGTGTTAATAAACCTACAAAGTGAATGAAGAAATTAAGAAAAGAAGATTATCTTGAAGGAAAGATCTTACAGTATGTAAGAAGTCTTTCCAAGTTTAACTATCTGTTCTATCAGCTATCATTAAACACAAGTTCTCCAACCAAAAATGTTGCAAAGTATACACATACAGGTTTTCCTTGCCCATTATTAAGGTCCAAAGGAAACTTGTAGTGAACTCACCATCCAACGAACATCCTCAGATGTTAAGTGAACAGCAGGAATTGTGCGTCGAAACATAAATGCACCAATCTCTTGGTTATCCTCCATGACCTTCAATTTACATTTACAACTTTAGATTACTGGGTAGCAATAAGGACAGATCTATTGACAAAAAAGAAAGAAAAAAATATGTACTTGAGTTTGGCGTCCTATATAACGATGGAGGATACCTCCAACTTGAAAACTCGGCCAGTGTGCAACCAAATCAGATACAGATAAAACCTTAGATAAGGGATACACATCCTTCCTTTTGTGGCCTTGCATCATTGATGACAAGCTCAGCTTAACACTCTGCAAAAATTTATCAGCAAGCTCCCCAGGCTCAGCAACCACAAACACATCATTCTGCCAACTGGTAGAAAAAAAACTTCCAATTAAACGACCAATATAGTTAAATCACACTCAGAAACTCAAATTTTACATCATTTCATATCAAACAAAACAATGAAATGTCCAACCTTAATATTGAACCTGTTGAATCATTTTGAAGAGCCAAATGTATTACACCGACTTGGGGTAAGTTCTGTAGTCTCTCATGTAATGATCGAACATGTAACGACGGCTGCCTAGATACTGATGGAGAAGTTGGTAGTGACAATGATACCTTACCGATTTGATGACCATCCAAGCTAAGAGGAGGAATTAAGTCAATACGATTCACTCTTTGAGAACCATATTGGGGACTGTACAAAAGTGGAGTCGATGGAAAGCTTCCTGTAAATAGTGGAGACGCAAATGGTGTAGGATATGTAGTTGCAGGCTTTGATAATTCTGGGTTCTGATTTGTAAGAGAGACTCTAATGCCACTGCGAGCGCAAAATGTTTCTAGTGACCGAGCATGGTGAATACTCTTCCCAGAGTCAGGACTATATGATGACTCGACAAGTAGTACCATTCGCCTCCAGCCTAATAAGGGGCTATTTTCATCATGCCCTGAGAAATAA
This sequence comes from Iris pallida, assembly GCA_029216955.1. Lineage (NCBI taxonomy): Eukaryota > Viridiplantae > Streptophyta > Magnoliopsida > Asparagales > Iridaceae > Iris > Iris pallida. Next base: position 15,135 of record JANAVB010027101.1, read on the forward strand.
ATGCATTACTTTATCTGCGTGTACCGACTAAAGCAACATCATTAGGAAATGACATTAAATATCATTCAAGCAACAAACTACAAGAACAACAGTGATGCAAACCTGAATTTGAGGGTTTCAACTTCGTAAGGTGAGTTTTCAATTGTTCAGCAAGTTTTTCATTTTGGTATCTTGCAAGTAAATGCTCACATACATTCTTGAAAGCTTGCTCATTTTTGAGAATATATTCTTCGGTTGCAGCTTCTAGTTTGAGCCATATAGAAGGATCAGTTTCATCCAGTTCCATACCACAACGCTCATCCACTGTGAACAAGAAAACACTAGCAAGCAAATAAGCCTAAGCAGAAAACAAATACTTTCCTATAAATTTAAAATAACTTAAGAGTGGGATTATACCCCAATGCTGCAGATGCAACATAACCGAAATATACAAGCAAAACAAAGTTTATTTAACTCCAGAATTTAAGTTACCTGGATTAAAGCGAAAATATTGTATTTCTGGAAGCATAGGTAATAATGTATCCAGTGCTTCCTCAACTCGCTCCACTGAGCATGAACTCTCAATCAACACTTGTCCAGTATCCAGATATCGCCAACCACCCTTACTACGGGCCTAAACATAGTTGTTAACAAAGATAACAGTTACATTACGGAAGTGCATAAAAGAGAAAGTTGTTCCTCGTGCAACTCTAATACACCTTTTAAATTTCTAATCCTCAAGTCGGTATCAAATTTTTACAGTTTTAAATTACCTGGCATTGCAGCAATAAAGTTCACCAACTAAGCAAGAAAGATTTAATGTCCTTGGTTACTTGGAAGTCCATTTACATAGAACATCTTAACAAGTTATGCAGTAGTGAGACCTCAAGAGAAGAATAATCTACCTTAGTTGGCACCGAACCACATCCTACAGAAACTAGGCAATCAATTCGTGTATCAGGCCATAGAAGTTGAGCTCTCGTATGGCAAAAATAGTTGGATTGTTTGCTACAATAGCTCCATCTTGCCAGCGATTTACATCTGAAAAAGAATTAAAGACAACAACAGTGAAATCGAAAAAAAAAACACTTAAAAAACTACATGCAGATTGGAACGATGCCCAATTCTGAGAAAAATGAAATACAAGATTAAGAAGCTCAGGAAGAAAACCAATTACCATCTGAGTAGTCATCGAGATAGTATGGTGCAGCAGATGATGCTCTTATTGCTTCCCATATCTGATGCTTACAGCTACCCATGGAAGCACTGCGCCGGACACCAATTTGAGCACTTGAGGTGGTTGTCCCAGTCGAAGTGACACCAGGACTTTCAATCATCACCGAAGGCAACTCTATAGTGCCAGTGGGATACTAGAGAACACAGGAGTTGGTCTTTAATCCAGTTCAAAAAAAAAAAAAGGGGGGGGGGGGGGGGGGGGGGGGGGGAACTTCTACAATCTGAGTTGAAGGTAGAGAGAGTATACCTAATCCTAAAAGACGAAATAAGATCACGAAAGCAATAAGCTACAAATATAAGCTACAAATATTCACAGCATGCAGTATTCGTCAGGAGTTGTATTGTGCAATGATCCTAAAAGACGACATAAGATCACGAAAGCAATAAGCTACAAATATTCACAGCATGCAGTATTTGTTAGGAGTTGTATAGTGCAATGGAGACCATTATTTGGTGCTGCTTAAGGGAAAAAACACTCATTATAGGGCCAAACAGTAGATCCCAACAAATTTGACCGAGTCTATAAAGCATGTTTTGTACAGTTCATTTAAGATATACATATTCCCAATATCGACTTAAAGTTTGTAAGAGATAAGAGATCCAGATTTCTCTGACTGACCATAGATACAACAGATTGGAAGGTCCATTTTCTATCGGTTTCTTTTTCCGTAAAATCTATCATATTTAGTGCAAACCTTGATATTTTCTTAGAAGTCTCACAAATCTCAACCAATTGTAGTTATGAGATTCAAAACCGAAAGTTTACCCAAGCATTGGTTTAATTGCCTGAAAGTACTATTTTGCCCTAAAATTCCTTCTCATCGCTTGCATTCCCCTTGACTCCTCCATCTCTCCCACTCTCTTCTACTGGTGCCCAAAACCAACCCTCTCCTCCTCCTTGACCCTCTCCTCTCGTCTTTCGGCCCTCCCCTTCACTTCACTTCACTTCCCTCCCTAGCCATTGTTCGCGTGGGCGAGATCACTGTGCAAGAAGCTACTGAGGGATGGAGAGGGAAGGGGGTGACCGAAAGAGGAGAGGGTGGGTTGAGCTGGCTTGTGCAAGCGACGACCGAGGGAAGGGGGCCGCCAGGGAGGAAGAGGACTCTTAACTCCAATTGTTTGATATTTGGGGGAATTTCTAAGCAATATCAAGATTTGTGGGATTAAAGGGTAGACTACAGGGACATTTAATAAACCCTTTTTTATATTATTTAACATTAGTTCAGATTCATGCTGCATTACCATGACAAACTTCATTTATGTGGCAGTCGTAAGAAATTATGACATGGGTAAATCATGTTGTATATATGCATATGTGCATCATTCAAACCTTCTCCCACTCGAATGGCTGAGCACGAGAGAGCTCCATAACCTACGTTGCATGGCAATGGTCACACGTATTTGTGCAACATAGGTAACTACCTTTGTACCTATTTGAAAATGTATGTATCATGTATACATATCATGTCCGCACCTGTTTCCATATTCATGCAACATAGTTCACAACTCAATAGACTAAGTACTGTCGACCTATCAATTTGCCATGATGCTAAATTCCAAAAAAGTAGTTATGAGCAAGAAGGCCTTGTTATAAAGCCGAGAAGGCCTACTAGCGAGTAGACAGACCTACATTTTTTTGGTCATGCAGTTTAAACTCATGCAAGCAAGGAGCACTCTCTGATTTCCTCTTGACTAGAAAATATTCTAGACGAAAAACTAATATGATCCACTTTGCTATAGGAATGTACTAATCCTTATGGATAATAAGCCAAAAATATACAAAAGAATGATTCCAGAAAACTAGAAAAGGATAGTGCAAAATGGAATAAAGGCAGCAAGACAGGAATGAACAAATGATTAAAAGATAAACAAGAACTAAGTTAACAATTCATCTTTTCATGAAGACATAGCTACATTAAATTTTGTATGAAACTGATAATATATCACACGAGAACTGGCACAACATACTGGAAAATAAACAAACCTGATAATTTCTGAACAGATATGGCTGGGCAGGCATAGCACTGACTAGGGTTGATACTACAAAGACCTTTGGGATGCACTTGACAGCTGACTCTATCAATAGATCACCATCATCTGCACACATCTCTTTCAACAACCTTTCAAACTGATCTGCACTGTGCTGTAAAAAAGTTCTGAGGTAAGGCATGTTCCGGGATAGTGATTAACATGAGAAAAGAAGTTGATGGTTTTTTCCATACTTTAGACCCATGAACAACTACTCTAAAGCTTTGCGAGGAACTCTTATACAGTTGATCGAGCTTCTCTCTCCATGTCGCAGCTTCATTGTCTTTTGGGATTGGTTCAGTAAATACAAGTTTTCCTTAAAAACAAATCATAATTGTAAGAAGTGGGTTAAATTCTTATGAAGAAAACAAACATGGAATAACTTCTGTTCTATGATTGTTACCTAACTTTTTGTATATTTCTTCACATTGATCCAATGACATTTGTTTGATACTAAGAGCAACGGCAAGCATACCACCAGTGGATGTGCCACAGATAAGGTCAAATAGTTCATGGATACACTTGCCAGTTCTCTGTTCAATTTGTTTCAGCATCTGCACAGTTGCCAAACCCTTCATACCCCCTCCATCCATTGAAAGTATGCGCAGTCCTTGCTTCCCAATTGGTTTTCCTCTGATTGCTCGATGCAAGGTTTCATTTTCTCCTAAAACAAAGCAAACAAAAACAGTAGAAATTAGTACCTCGATAACAGAATTGTGGAAGGGAAGGGTTTGTGAGATAGAACTAACATACCAAGAATTGCCAACGCACGAGCTGCAGCCTTGCTTACTCGTGGCTCAGGTATCACTATCAGGCGTAAGAGAAGTTCGCGAAGGCTCTCGGATTGAGTTAGTGTGTGGCGATTCTCCAAACAAAAAGCTAAATTGCCAACAGCAAATAGAGCTAATCGTTGTACCTAGTAAGATACAATTTATCATTGGAAGACAATTTATGGAAAACATAAACGAAAATGCTAAAGCTACCAATTGAATCTGGAATATCTTACTTCTATGTTCTTGTGTGCACATAATACTTTCAGTGATTTCAATACATCTTTTGTCAGCATCTTTTGTGCAACATTGTCACAAGCAAAGGCTAAGTTGACTACAACTTCCAACACAGAAATTAGTTCTTCTTGGTCAGCTGATCCCAGAACAGATTCAATAGGTTGCATAATATCAGATTTAATCAACAACATTGCCAATGAAACATCTGTTGCCAATGAAGATAGAGCACGAGATGCTTGTTCAACCTGCAAGTAGCATCAAGTGTATGGAAAATGAATTTAACTGCGGTTCTACGTATTTACGTTAACAGTGTTTTACAATAAGATGTATTCGATGTTTAATGCTTTGTATTAATAAAATCTGCTGGGATCTCCTTGATCCCATCCTTACACTAAAAAAATGTTATACAAAAAGAAATGCTACTACTTACAACATGCCATTTGTCACTGCTTATCATGCTGATAAGCTGCCGTATGGCATTTTCTTCTTTGCTAATAGCTATATGATTACAACGATCTTGCATGAGTTTGGCCAGTGCAGATGCCAGTAAAGGATGATGGCATGATGAAAATCGGAAAATAAGAGAGAAAAAAGGACCCAGTTTGTGCCTTGATGCAACGAAGTAAGAGCTGTTATCTGTCTGAAACCAGAAAAGATATTCAAGGAAAATACATTACTTAAGAAAATAGCAAGAGACTGGCAAAACAAAAGGAAAGATTTTTACCTCTATTTGCACATTTACAGATTTGAGACTTTCAGTTGCTTCAATTCTGATATTGGCAAGAGATAAATGTCGGAGGTTGTGCAATGGCAAAATTTCAGGAAGAAACTCAAGTGGATTACCAATCAGCCTTAGAACGCGAAGCTCAGCCATAGCCCTGCCATGAAACTGAAAAGAATCTTACATTGGGTGGTTTATCCAAAAGGTAAAGTTTTTTGCTAATTTCAAACTCACTGAATGACCTGAAATCCAAAAGTGGGCGGACAAGTCTGTTATGTTCCAGAGACAACTCCACTAGCATAACACACTGCTTCAGTTCCACTGCTCAAAGGTTATGATATGATAAGCACATTTTCTACTATATAAAGAGGCTTCAAAATGGCTCAAAAGTGAGCCGTCTAAGCCGTGTGAATATCATCAATCATTTAAATAAATTTAAAAATAATAATAAATAACTAAATAACTACCTAAATACTCCACTAATTATTTTTTTAAAAATGTAAAAGTAATTAACTATCTAATAAGATATATTTACAACTAAATAGACTAACTCAAGTGGTTAAGGTAGGAGGTATTTTTCCTGGTTGCTTGAGTTCAAATCCTAACTTTGATAAAAAAAAATATAATAATTTAATATTTAATTTTTTTTTAAATATTTTTTCGCACATGCATTTGCACGTGCACATTACTAGTACTATAAGAAGAGAGCAAAAATGCTCACAATGAGCTCAATTCATTATACTCATGAAATAACAATTTTACAAATACACAGAACTTTATATCAGGGTTAGGTCATAATTTTTCAAATTTACCAGGAAGAGACACCAGCATGTTATTGTCAACTCTCAGCACTTTTAAGCTTTTCACTTCACCAAGTTCTGGTGGCAGTTGTGTTAGCTTATTGTTATCAAGATATAGCTTCTCTAATTGTGGCAGCTGTGCTAACTCAGCAGGTAGTACCTGTTAAAATCCACGAAAAACTTTTCAACATCAGGATAGGAATGCAGATTGTTCTATTATACAATCACCATAAAAGGATATTGCAATGAGGCTCAATTAATGAGCAATACACAGCAATTTCTAAACAGTAATGTACTTTTGTTGAGTTCATATAGGTAGACAAAGATATACACATAGCAGACCTAGATACACGTATGACAATTTCAATAGCAGCAGCAGATTTTTTTGGTCTGTGTATGGGCATCATACACATAAATCCATAAACAGACCCCTCAATAAATATAAAAATGTGATGCATGTGTTAGAATCCCCATAGCTAGACTTTAAAATGTAGTTCTTGTATTGAAAATACAGCTAGATAACAAAATTAACATAGAAAAAAGATGAAAGTTGCTTGTCACTTTATAATCCTGTGTACAACAAGAATTGTTTCTCAAACTGAAAACAAATTAACAAATTATGAAAGATCTGTTAGCTCTACAGTTGAATTATGTCAGATTAATGCTAAAGTGAGCAAGATACGGCTTTCTCTAATCTTAGTGCATGTTGGTTTCAGATGAGTCATCTCAAGGTAGTCAAAGACGCACTCGAGCTGCAAATGGTCCATATCGCCTGAGGCGCAAGGCGCACGTCGGAGTGAAATGAGGCACAAAATAAAAAATATACATAAATAAATAAATTAGTAACGTAAGAAATAAAACTAAATAACATATTAAAACCAACAAAAACATGTTAACATAACCAAGAACTAGCAGAGCAACAATAGCACTCAACAAAACTAACAAGAATTTGTATTTTTCCTACTTAGTTTTTTAAAGTTCAACCGTCGCCAACTTTGGCAACCGTGGAAAGGGCTACCTCCCTCCCACTTGTATGAGGTAAGGACTATCTCCTGCCTCAATTTTTTTTTATAAAAAACAAAAACACATAAGGCGCGCCTTTTCTTGGTTACGTCTTGCTGAAAGGTGCACCTAAGGCACGCCACGCCCGGAGAAAGACACATCGCCTAGTGAAGTGCGAGGCATAGACGTTGTGCCTTGCTCCGGGGCACGCTTTTGACTACCATGAGTCATCTTACTTGTCATAACAACACCATAACTTGTGATGGAGGAAGAAAAAGGAACAAAGTTATGCTACAAGCAATGAGTTATTATCTGAATATTAATTAGCACACTACTTGGTCCGCACATTTTTCAAGAATCAAAGCATTACAAAAGTACCATGCTTGACCTCCTTAAAACTCCTCGGGAGTCCACAAGCACAATTCGCAAATGTAAGTCTCTGGAACATCAACCGCAATAACAAACAAGATTACCAAATGCACATTCAGATTATCCAAATTTGGCTTCTTAAATTCTCTTCCACGACTCCACGAGCTCAAGAAAATAACTCCTAAACCAAAAAAAAAATGTTTGGCCTCGTCAACGCTCTACGACAACTCTGCAACACAATTTCCATCCCTAAAATATGTATTAATTAAATTCCTTAAAAACCCCCAAAACCCAATGGCCATCCACATATTCCACAAACTCAACACAATAAATTACTCAAGAATCACATTGATAAAGGGGTCTCCACTTCAGCCAGATTTTAGCAAAATACAGTTTTTAGAAAACATATTATTTTAAAACAGTAACTTGAAAGATATTACTAAAGTATGGTAGTTTTGAACTGGCATTTTTGTAACACAATTTTTTAACTATGGAAATCGACTTTTGAACCGCAACTCATGTTACAAAATTGTCAAATCGCGTTTCGGAAACTTGACTTGTCTAATGAAATCATGTTTTCCAAATATGATATTTAATTTAAATTGTGTTTTGTAAATGCAAGTTTGGAAACTACCTATTTTGGTAATATATTTCAAATTTACCGTTTTAAAGAAATTTTTTCTTTTCAAGACGCTGTTTTAACTCAAACCCCCAACGTTGGCTATGTAAACACGAAACAAAGTAGTATATAAAACAACTTCAGCCTCTTAAAACTATGTGAGAACTTTACAAACATTCACGGCCCAAAATCTCTCAAACAACAATCATGGTCACAAAACAAAAACTACCAACACATGATGAACCTTGGGATCAACCAAATAACCCAATACAACCCACATACCAACAACCCAACGCCATACATTACCCAACAATTGCCTTAGTAAAAGATCCCAACTTTCATCTTTAAAACACTCGCCCAAGACGATTAACACAGTAATCAATCAAGAAACTCAGCAACATCAACCCGATGCAACTGTCCAATCTTTGGACTTGAAACACTGTTTTGCACCAAGTAACGATGATTTCAGAAACACGAAGTGGGCTTGGTTTCATAATCACATGCACATTTATAAGATTCCATAATCGCCATACTTTTCCAGTCATCGTGATTCTGAGATCAGACTGGCATTGTATTTCTAAGATCCGGTTACATTAACCCCACATTCCAACAAGCAAATGAGTGAATCAATAAATAAATCAGACTTTGGTCTCTCAAACACAAACCAGTGACAATGCAGCACAGCAATCAATCAAGCAAATGAGCGAAACTCACAGACATGCCGCACCCGGACAAGTCCAGCACGGTGACGGTCGTCCAGTGGTCAGCGATCCCCCCAGAGGGGACCTCGCCGTCCTCCTCCGCGACGTCGCCGGCGTCCTCCGGCACGAGATCGGACCGCATGATCCGCGTGAGGACCCCGAGCCCGTCGTTCTGATGCCCCGACCCGGCCGCCTTCGTCAGCGTCACCGCCCGCAGCGGCTCCCTCCTCTTCACCACCCTCATCCCAACCCTAACCCTAGATCTCCCGTCCTCTTCGACGAGGTCGACGGAGACGGTGTCCTGGGGAGGGGGGAGGGCGAGGAGGAGCTGCGAGCGGAGGCGGAGGGCGACCTGGTGGTCGTCGTCGTAGGCGGGCCAGTCGAGCTTAATCCGGAAACCTAGCCCTAGCCCTGCGTCGAGGGGTTCGTCGTGTTCCTCGTCGGAGGGGGAGGAAGGGGTGGGGGGAGTGGAGAGGGGGGAGGAAGGGGGGTCTCCGTAGTCGAGAGAGAGGTGGACGATGTCGTAGGAGCGCTTCCAGCCGAGGCCCCATGACATTGCAGTTAAGGCTAGGGTTTCCGAGGACGGAAATGGCGGGAGAGGGAGCGGGGAGGAGAAAGGAGAGGAAGTTATGTACATGTTCCTGGCTTGTTTGCACCTTGGTCCTTGTTATTTGCAGTTATTTCAGTTGTAGTGGTGTGATTAGAAATTAGATTTTTCTAAGGTTTTTTCTAAGGGCACCACCCTTTTTGCTAGGGACTAGCCCAAAAATTTTCAAATATATTACAAGTTTGCCATCCAAAAATTTTGCTAGGGGCTAGCCCAAGCACAACTATAAATATCAATTTTCATTTTCTCTCTCCTTCTTCTCTTTTCTTTTCTCCCTCAACTATTTTCTTCCCTCCTTCTCTTCTCTTAGGTCAAAGAATTAAAACCCTAATTCTTTTCTTTTCTCCCTACATTTTTGGCAAATTGTTCTCTCCCTCAACTCTAGGTCATTGACTTCTCCAAATTTTTGGTAAGTCATCGAACTATAATATGTTTCATATTTTAAACAAGAATTTCACATATTAAAGTTGAATTATGTGTTAAATATAGAAAAATATTGAACATGGATCAACCGGGATCATCAAACATTCCCGCCACGTCCGAAGAACACGTTCCCGCCACGTCCGAAGACAACTTTGATGCATCGGAAGCTCTCTTGGTAACTACATTTGAACTTGAGCTCGGACCTAAAATCGTGCCGTGACACAGAGGACTGCCAACACTCAGGCAGTCCCGATCATAGACTAGGACTGCCAGAGTGGTGGCAGTCCTTCACAGAATAAGGACTGCCAGGACCCTGGCAGTCCTACAAATAGGTAGGACTGTCAGGGTCCTGGCAGTCCTTCTTCTGTGAAGGACTGCCACCACTCTGGCAGTCCTAGTCTATGATACTAGAATGCAGAGTTTTATTGCAGTCCTTCACAGAAGACGGTCTTGCTATTAACACAATTTGCTATTTATGGACACCAATCTTATGCACGGGCCTAATCTATGAAACCTATTTACTTTAGGATTTTGTCTAATTGTACTAACCAAAGAACATTTATTGTAGGACTTGAGATCTTCCGATTTTGCGGTACCGACTCCAATTGCAGTCAATGTAGCCCATTTATTTTGGACCGATCTATGTTTTGAATCAAGCGAGAGTGCGGTACATTGGTGTCGAGAAGTCGGACGACGGGAAAACAACATTGTTCTAGTGATATCCAGATCGGCCCAAAATCGACCGGGACGACATACTGTGGTAGTGGCCTGTGAAAGAGGTGGTGTGTTCAGGACGTACAAGAAAAACACAGTAGAAGTTATCCAAAGTAAAGTTCCAAGAATAAATGTTGGAACGAGGAAATGTGGTTGTCCATTCACGATACATATCAGAAACGAAGAAGAGGGAAAATGGACAGTAGAAGTGAAGAATGGAACCCACAACCACGAGTTTTGCCGAGACACTATTGGTCATCCGTATGTCGGACTTGTAACATACGGAGAAGAAGATAGTCGAAGACTTGTCCACCTCCGGAGTTGCACCGAGACAAATATATTCCGTCATACGATGTAGCCCCGTCCCGTAAAGTCAATCGGAGAAATCGAAACGCCGACGGCGTTGGAACTTAGCCTTGCGACGGCTGCGAAAGCTTGCTCGTCCGAGGCGACTCCTCGCAAAGGTGGGGGAGTTTCGGTGACTTGCTTCATCTTGGCCTTCACTTAATAACTCGCTTATTTTCAACTTGCACTGGTAGGCTAATCTAAAAGCTACGCACCAACATAGCTAAGGGAATAATCCCGTCGGGTTGGAATGTCTTAGAACATGGAAAATGGTCCCACGGTCTTCATAGAAGTCGGCTCAGCGTGCTTTCAAATGACACTCTATCCTTCGATCCCGTGGCTTGGGAGAAGGACGTTGGCTTAAGTTAAGTTGTCCCGACACTTGAAATAGCCTAAGTTATAGGCGTCGCATGCGTGAATGCTTGTTAAAGCATGCACGGTCCCGTCATGTGGCCCCGACACTCAAACTAGCCTAAGTCATAGGCGTCGCCCCATGAATGCTTAACAAAGCATGCACGGTCCTGTCCCGCAAGGCTTGGCATAGCCTTCGCACGTCCCGCAAGTTAAGTCGTCTCGCACGGCTCGTTGGCTTAAGTCTAGGCACCCGAAAAGTTGGTTGTCCAAGTCGACCCCGTGCCTAGCACATTCCCTCGACGCGGAGCTCGGCGTGGCCCTCGCTCGTCGAGTCATCGCCTGAACAAGTTAGACAAGTGTTGTGTTAGGCTATCAAAGCCATTTCTAGCACTGTCCCGCTCTATCTACGGTTGTCAAGTCGCGTAGTCCCTTGAGAGCAAGGCTCGCCGTATAAGTCTATGACTTGAGCGTTAGCGTCGCCTATAGAACCAGGCTTGTCTAAGGTACGAGTTACGGTCGGTTTAGTGAAAAGCCTGCCACGAACAAAGTAAGTCCACGCGACTGGTTATCGCCGAGATCGATCCCGCTACTTGGGAGTCTCGCTAAGTCTTGATATGTCCCGCACACGAGATCGGTCCCCTGGCTTGGGAGTCTCGCTAAGTCTTGATATGTCCCGCACACGAGATCGGTCCCCTGCTTGGGAGTCTCGCTAAGTCTTGATATGTCCCGCACACGAGATCGGTCCTCCGGCTTGGGAGTCTCGTAAGTCTTGATAGAAAGAAGGAAAAGCATGTTTATGTTAAGGAAAGACTAGCAGATCGAGTTTAGACTTGCATGGTTATGGACAACTTGTCGACAAGGTGTAGTCTTCTCGAATGATTACCGGGGCGCCGGAATCATTCATCCCGGGGGAAGCGAGTGTGGCTCAACCTGCATGCCGGATAACCGCATGGGAGTATCGGCGCTTCCGGGGCTAGCTACCCTTAGAAGGGCGGACCGATACCCCCCGAGCCAGTCCAAGATAGCTTAAAATTGCTAGTGACCACTCATGTAGATGCGTCGGCAATAGCGGCACACCGCGTGTATGCCTTTGGATTGAGTCTAGAAGCTTGATTGCTTGTCTAGTCGGGAACACAATGTCTGGGCCTAAGACTGGCTGTAGCATAGGCACCGTGCTTGGCACGATAGATGGCGTCGAGATGTTCATGAAAGTGATACTATGGTCCACAAGTCTTGTCTAAGTTAGCAAATGGGTCTAACAGGAAGGCCGTAAGGCGGTAGCATGATAAGTCTTGATAACTTGCGAGGCGCGGCCTCAATATCGAAACACGAACAAGTCTAAGCAAAGTCTAGAGGCACGACCTGCACGAGTCGTCCCATTGCCATCCGTGGCACTTGAATCGTTGGCACGAGGATTGGTATAGTGGCGCTGAAGTTTAAGTAAAAGTCTTGGCACGACCGAGTTCGCGTAAGTTGCTCCTCGGCATAGCATGGTCTTAAATATGTCTAAGTTGCGAATAGAATGTGGCACGACCCTGCCGTCCCGAGTTCAAGTTTGGTCAAGTACCTAAGCGATGAGGCACTGCCTCGATCGAAACACACGTTGGCATTATAGCACGACCTCGTCGTTGCACGACCTTGTCGTTGCATCGCTAAGTATAGACCGAGACGTCTTGTTTAAAATGCATCCTAAGGCAAGACTAGAAAGACAATCGTAAAAGGGTTTAAGCTGCACAAAGTAAATGAACGTGTCGTTATGTATGGGCGGGCGAGAAGCTCACTCCACCAGTACAGTGGTACTGACACCCACACAGTGTTTCATGTACAGGCACAGGTAGAAGCTCGTGGTGCGGAGCTCGCTTGGATGCGTCGAGGCACAGAGTTCCTTGGCGAGTCGAAGCGTGCGGCCGCGTGATCTGAAGACTTATACAGGGCATAATGTATGGACATCGCCTTCCGAAGCTTCCGCTGACTCAAGCATTGAAATCAAGAGAGAGTAGAGAGTGACTTGTAAATGAGAGAAAAGTGAGCACGAGAGACTTGTAACTTGGCCTTGCGCCCACAAATGTAATCTTGTGTTCAATATCAATAAAAGAGTTTCTTTTGAATGACTTGTGTTCATGTGTTCTTCTTTAAATTCTGCTGCAATGTATTTAATGTTTCTGCTTGGGACTTCTGTGCGACGACCCCGTCGCCGCCGATGGAATCGACCGTTATGGAATTGTCTTGCACGAGCGCAATCTAGGCTCGTGCGGCATCACGCCTTAGCGAGGACGATCGCTCCTACGGGAGCGGGGCGTGACATAATGGTATCAGAGCACGGCTTTACGTCCTTGGACTTCATGTCGAATTTCTCAGTTTTGAAAGCTCGTCGTTGGAAAATAAGTATACGCTCGCTCTCGATTGTCCCTCGGCATGTCCATACAATAAGTCTAAATATTTTCAAAAGCTCGTACAAGCGTTCAACCAAACGCATCGGTAGGCTATCGTCGAATGCATCTGTAGGCCTTTGTGCCGAACGATGTTAAACTTGACTCCATAGAGAACACATGCTAAGTTAACATGTCGCGTGCGTGCCTAATTAGTCATACGTTGACCCTAGCAATTGAGCGTGTAAACTCGAATATAGTCTGTACGGGATAGCCATGCGCACGGCCTTTGGGCTAAGTTGCGTCGCGTATCGTGCACCCCGACTTTTGGTGCAATACGAGTTGCGAGCGATACCAAGTATCGTTCGGTCGGGAACAGAGATGCACTTAGAGTGTGTATCGATTGGAACACTATCGAGTTAACGCTTAGGCGTACACGGAGGACTGACTTGAATTTCGAGGAAATAGTACGAACGACTTAGTGCGTCGTTGCGACGTAAGCGATTACGCTAGGGATTCGTCGAACGAATCCGAAGGATGTCTTAGCAAATGACGCGAACGTGATTGAGGACTAGATTGTATGGCTCGAATCTGAGTGGTGTATGGACTTTTCTTGGAAATCATTCGAGCGAAGATTGAGGATTACGAGTATGTCGGCGAGGCGATACAATCGCGCAAAGCCTTAGAGCGCGTCACGCTTAGTTGATCGTGACTTCGAATGTTCCGAACGAGCATCTTGTTCGAACGACTTGCGAATAGACAACGCGAGTTAGAACACGATTCGAAACGATAAATAAATGAATGGTCTTGATCGAGAAAACTTAGAGGATCGCGCGTACGATATCGGATTGATGCAAATGAAATGTGACTTGAGTTTCGAACAACGATCTTGAAACGAGCTTGAGGAATAGCGACTGAACTTGATCTTGAATATCGAGGAAAATTGTGGAATATCCAACTCGGACAATAGCATCAGTCGCACGACTCGAAATTGGTTGCAAAGGAAGATCGTCAGGTTACGCATATCGTCGATGGTATTGAGGCGTATCAAAGATCGATATACGATAACTCGGGGGTACTCTGACTCGACGAATGACGATCGTGCAAATGTCATTGTTCCGATAAATTCTATATTCGGGATATTGAAACGTGTCGAGGAAAAGATAAAACTTGGCTCGAGGGTTTTCTGGTTGAATGAATGACGGTCGGACTATCAAATTGAAATCTTGGCTTAAATGAAAATGAAATGGTTGGATTTGCTTCGTCGATAAACACAACTTCGACATGCTTGTCTTATGCGAGCGTAACCCCAGCCTTGCACATGCGTCGCGCCGATTAGGGCGATCACTCCGCGTGAGCGCTGGTATGGTGATTCATACAGCGGGAGTGATTGAACTTAGATGGCGTGGCAATCTGATTGCTTCGACTTGTGGTTTGACGCGGAGGTGACTCGAGAATAAATTTGGGTGCTTGAAGGATTGAACTTGAGGATTGAGTAGGTCCAATCCGCGTATCGAGAACGAGTTAGTCTAAAACTCAAACAAGAGTTACGCCCCGATGAGAATGATTATTTTGCGGGTGCGTTGCGTGGTGATTCACGAACCACCGTAGATAATCGGACTCGCGTGAGATTGGGGCGCAACGTATTATCGAGCTAGATGACCTCGTGATCGAATGCACGAATTGGTTAGAGTTGGTGATTTGGATTCGAATACGCGCAACGAAAAGCGTTGATGCGAATAGGTGATCGTGCTCGATGTTTAGAAATCTGAGTGACGCGAGCTTGGGTAGAAAATCTCGTACTACCGACTTTGGTTTGACCCTAGGATTAGGGTCAGTGTTGGCATTATTATTGGGGAACTATGATTCCAATCCTGACATTGACTTAGCCTCGTAAAGATTGGCTTAGCGGTTAGGCGAAACGCCCCTATTGCAGAGTTATCAATCGAAGAATTGATCTTGAGGATTGGTTTGAATGGATAGCATGAGTCACGAACGTAGGAAACCCTGCTCACGAGACTCGGCTGACATGCATATATTTCAGGGACGCCTGGGTATGTGCACGATGCGACTCGAGTGAGAATGACAAATTCTCTATCATGCGGCTTGGCTGAATGCATGTATTTTGGGGACGCTTGGAATGCATGTACGATCCAGCCAAGTGATACAATGAGCTCAAGCAAGACTTGAAAGATGGGAGTGTGTCGAGATCTGGAAAATCGTGTTAACGAAAAGAACGATAATAGTACGAGCGTGGCTCGGACTTAAGGAGACGCGTAGGCGTATCTCGCTCGACTGTTAAGTCCCGTGTTTAGGCTCGATTAAGTCTTGGCCATAGAAATGATAGGATGGCTTGCCACCAGGAAAGTCTCGAGGACGAGACTTGTTCTAAGTGGTGTATGTTGTAGTGCCCCGTCCCGCAAAGTCAATCGGAGAAATCGAAACGCCGACGGCGTTGGAACTTAGCCTTGCGACGGCTGCTCGAAAGCTCGCTCGTCCGAGGCGACTCCTCGCAAAGGTGGGGGAGTTTCGGTGAACTTGCTTCATCTTGGCCTTCACTTAATAACTCGCTTGTTTTCAACTTGCACTGGTAGGCTAATCTAAAAGCTACGCACCAACATAGCTAAGGGAATAATCCCGTCGGGTCGAAATGTCTTAGAACATGGAAAATGGTCCCACGGTCTTCATAGAAGTCGGCTCAGCGTGCTTTCAAATGACACTCTATCCTTCGATCCCGTGGCTTGGGAGAAGGACGTTGGCTTAAGTTAAGTTGTCCCGACACTTGAAATAGCCTAAGTTATAGGCGTCGCCTGCGTGAATGCTTGTTAAAGCATGCACGGTCCCGTCATGTGGCCCCGATACTCAAACTAGCCTAAGTCATAGGCGTCGCCCGCATGAATGCTTAACAAAGCATGCACGGTCCTGTCCCGCAAGGCTTGGCATAGCCTTCGTACGTCCCGCAAGTTAAGTCGTCTCGCACGGCTCGTTGGCTTAAGTCTAGGCACCCGAAAAGTTGGTTGTCCAAGTCGACCCTGTGCCTAGCACGTTCCCTCGACGCGGAGCTCGGCGTGGCCCTCGCTCGTCGAGTCGTTGCCTGAACAAGTTAGACAAGTGTTGCGTTAGGCTATCAAAGCCATTTCTAGCACTGTCCCGCTCTATCTGCGGTTGTCAAGTCGCGTAGTCCCTTGAGAGCAAGGCTCGCCGTATAAGTCTATGACTTGAGCGTTAGCGTCGCCTATAGAACCAGGCTTGTCTAAGGCACGAGTTACGGTCGATTTAGTGAAAAGCCTGCCACGAACAAAGTAAGTCCACGCGACTGGTTGTCGCCGAGATCGATCCCGCTACTTGGGAGTCTCGCTAAGTCTTGATATGTCCCGCACACGAGATCGGTCCCCTGGCTTGGGAGTCTCACTAAGTCTTGATATGTCCCGCCACGAGATCGGTCCCCTGGCTTGGAAGTCTCGCTAAGTCTTGATATGTCCCGCACACGAGATCGGTCCTCCGGCTTGGGAGTCTCGTAAGTCTTGATAGAAAGAAGGAAAAGCATGTTCATGTTAAGGAAAGACTGGTAGATCGAGTTTAGACTTGCATGGTCATGGACAACTTGTCGACAAGGTGTAGTCTTCTCGAATGATTACCGGGGCGCCGGAATCATTCGTCCCGGGGAAAGCGAGTGTGGCTCAACCTGCATGCCGGATAACCGCATGGGAGTATCGGCGCTTCTGGGGCTAGCTACCCTTAGAAGGGCGGACCGATACCCCCGCCGAGCCAGTCCAAGATAGCTTGAAATTGCTAGTAACCACTCATGTAGATGCGTCGGCAATAGCGGCATCCCGCGTGTATGGCTTTGGATTGAGTCTAGAAGCTTGATTGCTTGTCTAGTCGGGAACACAATGTCTGGGCCTAAGACTGGGCTGCAGCATAGGCACCATGCTTGGCACGATAGATGGCATCGAGATGTTCATGAAAGTGATACTATGGTCCACAAGTCTTGTCTAAGTTAGCAAATGGGTCTAACAGGAAGGCCGCAAGGCGGTAGCATGATAAGTCTTGATAACTTGCGAGGCGCGGCCTCAATATCGAAACACGAACAAGTCTAAGCAAAGTCTAGAGGCACGACCTGCACGAGTCATCCCATTGCCATCCGTGGCACTTGAATCGTTGGCACGAGGATTGGTATAGTGGCGCTGAAGTTTAAGTAAAAGTCTTGGCACGACCGAGTTCGCGTAAGTTGCTCCTCGGCATAGCATGGTCTTGAATATGTCTAAGTTGCGAATAGAATGTGGCACGACCCTGCCGTCCCGAGTTCAAGTTTGGTCAAGTACCTAAGCGATGAGGCACTGCCTCGATCGAAACACACGTTGGCATTATAGCACGACCTCGTCGTTGCACGACCTTGTCGTTGCATCGCTAAGTATAGACCGAGACATCTTGTTTAAAATGCATCCTAAGGCAAGACTAGAAAGACAATCATAAAAGGGTTTAAGCTGCACAAAGTAAATGAACGTGTCGGTTATGTATGGGCGGGCGAGAAGCTCACTCCACCAGTACAGTGGTACTGACACCTACACAGTGTTTCATGTACAGGCACAGGTAGAAGCTCGTGGTGCGGAGCTCGCTTGGATGCGTCGAGGCACGGAGTTCCTTGGCGAGTCGAAGCGTGCGGCCGCGTGATCTGAAGACTTATACAGGGCATAATGTATGGACATCGCCTTCCGAAGCTTCCGCTGACTCAAGCATTGAAATCAAGAGAGAGAGTAGAGAGTGACTTATAAATGAGAGAAAAGTGAGCACGAGAGACTTGTAACTTGGCCTTGCGCCCACAAATGTAATCTTGTGTTCAATATCAATAAAAGAGTTTCTTTTGAATGACTTGTGTTCATGTGTTCTTCTTTAAATTCTGCTGTAATGTATTCAATGTTTCTGCTTGGGACTTCTGTGCGACGACCCCGTCGCCGCCAATGGAATCGGCCGTTATGGAATTGCCTTGCACGAGCGCAATCTAGGCTCGTGCGGCATCACGCCTTAGCGAGGACGATCGCTCCTACGGGAGCGGGGCGTGATACACGACATGAAGATGAGAAAACATGTCTACAATGAAGACAATATACAACGCCCTAGCTTCTTCAAACGCTGTCCTGACGAAATCAAGAATGGCGATACAAGAAGTGCTCAAGTTGCTTGCCGATAATCATTATGTTGAGTTCCATAGAAGACATCCCCAGAGTAATGAAGTATTATCACTCTTTTGGGCTCATCCTGATTGCACAAATTTGGCCAGGTCCTTTGCCGACGTGTTAGTCCTTGATTGCACGTACAAGATAAATAAGTTTAAGATGCCTCTCTTTCATGTTGTCGGATTCACCTCTACTTGGAAAACATTTCCAGTGGCATTTTGCTTCATGAAGAGTGAGACGCTTGAAGACTACACATGGGCGTTGGAGAAACTGAAAACACTTTACACTGGTCATACAGAGCCGTCAGTATTTGTTACCGACAGAGAGTATGCCCTCGTTAATGTTATTCGCATTATTTTTCCTCAAGCGGATACATTGCTATGCACTTGGCATGTCAATCGTAATATTCAAGCCCAATGTAAGTTAAAGTTTCGGAAAGAGGATGGTAAAATCGACATGCAGATTTTGACAAATTCTACAATGATTGGAATTGTGTGTGGCGAGCATCTACGATTGCTAGTTACGATGCCGCATGGTACTTGTTCAAGCAAAAGTGGGAGGCGAAGGAGCCGACATGGTACTTGTTCAAGATTGACTAGTTCACAGAAGAGAAGGCTGGAGTCAACTAGGAGAGATCCATCGCACTTTGAGCATGTTGAACGAAGCTTACAGCAACCTTCGCCTGCACGGAAGGGCAAGCTTGTCGTTCGCCGAAAAATGGAGAAAATGGATCTCCCAAGAAAAGATACAGTTGCAAGCCAAACAACGAGTTTGTATATTGACAAATTTCAACCTGCGCTTCGAAGTTACATTTGGTCTATTGTCGATGTCCCCGGTGATGGCCATTGCGGATTTCATGCCCTTACAATGCATCTTGGTTATGATGATAAAGACGGATGGAGACGGGTGAGGCAGGAGATGTACGAGAAGTTAGAGACTCGTCTTCCATTCTACTCCCGCATCCTAAGCGAAGAAACAGTTGCAAGTTTGTTGTTAAGTATCCCTTGCACCGATAGTGTTACCGGGACAGACCACTACATGTCAGTCCCGTCTGCCGGCTATTTATTTGCTAATAGGTACATGATACCTGTTGTAATTATCTCGTCGGATATTAACAATACATTCTTTCCGATGTACGCTCCTCCGACGGACCACCGAGTGTCTAACCTATGTACTATAGGTCTGATCGGGGATCACTTTGTTGTACTAAAGATGATCGCTCATTCTCCGATTCTTCCACCTTCAACAGTTTGGTACAAAAGAGCACCGATCGAAGCCATCGCTTGGACCACACCTTTTGTTGAGCAGATCAACCATTGTAAGAGATTGTTGAAGATTGAGGAGCCAAGAGACTTACCTGCTGACCACTACGACGTCGAAATCGACTAAGTATAGATATAGTTACAGTCTAACATTTTGTTTATGGAGGACCACTTTTGTATACAGTGAAATATGAAGTCCAGTAATATATAGAGTAAATTTGAGTTATGTGTTTGATTTTGCCTACCTGTGTTATATGTGCCTACCTGTGTTATAAGTGTCTGCCTGTGTTATATGTGTTTACCTGTGTCTACATGTGTTATATGTACCTACCTGTGTCTTATATGTATTTATGTGTTACAGTCCTATCTATGAATCTCTGTGTGTAATTTATGTGTGAATCAAATTCACACAGAGTTTCAGTATCAGGACTGCCACACCCTTGGCAGTCCTACACTGAAGTAGGACTGCCAGGGTGCTGGCAGTCCTACACAAAACTTGCTGTCACAGCAAGTTTTGACTAGGACTGCCAGCACCCTGGCAGTCCTACTTCAGTGTAGGACTGCCAAGGGTGTGGCAGTCCTATCTAAAAATCTCTGTGATGAATTTCTGTGTGAATCAAATTCACACAGAGATTCATAGATAGGACTGCCACACCCTTGGCAGTCCTACACTGAAGTAGGACTTGTAGCACCCAGATTTCTGAAATTTGGGGTATTTTTAAAATTTTATTATTTTATTAATTAATAGTATTTTAGTCATGATATGATTTTGGTGATTATTAGTGTAATTTAAAACCATTTTCTAAGTCATGACTTATGACTTTGTGACTTACTAGCAAAACCTTAGTGTAAACCCTAGTTTTCTTTAACCTAGAAGTTGCCATGACCATGTGAGCCTAGCCATAGGCTTAGAACATCAAATTAGGGCTTTTTAGCCTAAAGGGTATTTTGGAAATTTTCTAGGATTTATTTGGAATTATTTGTATTTATGTGTTTTTATTATTGTCTAATTATTGTTAAGTATCATGAGAGCCCTAACCAAGTTTAGCCTAACCTATAGATTAGTTACTAACCTAGAATGATAAGGGGATAGATATTTACATTGGTTAAAGTAAGGAAAATATCTTGATATTTACTTTATGGGATATTTACCATGAATTACTCAAAATATCTTAACCCTTTACCTAAAGTCCTTGCCTTCACCATGAAGGAAAGGCCAAGACCACCCCCCCTAGTAGCCACCATTCCTATTTAACCTCATCAAATCATTCATGAACAATTTTACATGAATTTTAATCCCACAAAATTCCCATTTCTTCAAACCTACACAACTTGATCAATATTGATCCAAATCACCTCTAGTTTCTTGCATTGGACTCCCCTACACTAGAGAGTACTAGTTAGGGCCTGCTATTGAGGATTTGAGGGGCTTTGGGCATCACCAAGTGGAAGGACACCCCCCCCTCTTTCATTAATTTCCATTGGAAATACACAAATAGGTAAATGCCCATAAACCTTGTTAATATTGTGTTTTCTCTTCATATTTGCATGCATCTAGGTACTAGGGAACTGTGGGTCAAGTTTGGTGAAAATTAGAGTTGGTTTGGTGTCCGTATCGGACACGTATCCTAAGCTAGAAACCCTTGTTTGATAAAATGCCACAAAGGAATTGTTTTTGTTAAAATGTAAAACAAATTATATTTTCTGGTAGCCCTAGACTTCTAGGTCACAACCCTAACTTACTGGACACATTTTCGAGTCGTGTCCGTGTCCAAAACGGACACGAACTCACTGCACGATACACGCGCACAGTGCCCTGCTACCACACCCTTCGTGCGCACTGCACAGGCCACTAGGACACACCAAAATTGGTGGACACGAGGGGGCAATGTCTGCGAACATGCCCCCAAAGTTTCACGACGTGTCGTTTTGTATCAGACACGAAATCGGGGCCGCACTGGCCACACACGCGCACAGTCCAGTCGAAAATTTGACTTAGACACGCGACTCGTGTCGCATGGACACGAGTCAAGGACACCTCGTGTTTGCACGAGTGTGTAGCCCTACACGTGGGCTACACGTGGGCATGACCACGAGGCCCCACGTGGCTCGTGTCGTATCCACGAGGCGTGTGCATCTCTGCACGACGCAGTGAAAACCGCGCGTATCAGTCGAGTTTCCTCGACTGATACGGCTCTTGTGTCGACGCTGTAGGACACGTGGACACGTAACAGAGTGTCCATCGTGTAGCCCTATATGTGGGCTACACGTGTGTGTGACCACGAGACATGTCGTGTCTCGTGGTGTGTCCACGAGACACGTGAACACGTGCACGACGCTGTGTACGTGTTTGTGTATCCCAGTTTACCCGATTGGGTTTTTAAGTGTTTGGACACGCCGTGTCGTGTCGTGGTGGTCTGCCATTGACACACATGACACGCATATGTGTGGGGCATCAGTTACCAACCTAGGGATTCGAGCCATAGCTCGGTTTTGACTGTGTAAATCGAGTTACCTACTTTCCTATGCACTGTGCACTTAATTCCAGTTTTTGGGATTTTTCCCAGTTTTGCAAAAGTGAATTTCAAATCGATTTTGATTGTGATTAATGCATGTATAAGTGTATTTTCTATATATATCGTAGTATATATGTATGTGAGAGTGTGGGTGAGTTTTGAGGATATTTGGTTGTGTGTATAGGTGTTTGTGTGTATATACATATATATGTATATATGTCACTGTGTGTGTGTGGTGGGGGAGCATTTCCTGTTCCAGAAAATCATGAACCCCCTTCCCCTTCTTCCTATTCTATGTCTCTCTCTCTCACTGTCCCTTTCTCTCATTCTCTCTCTCTCACTCTATGTCCCTCTCTCTTATCTATATATATATATGTAATATATAAGTTGATATATATATATATATAGATATATATATGTATATATAAGATATATATACATTTTGTATTAGATCTCATTATGTCATTAATATATATGTGAGTGTGGGTGTATTATATATAGTATTACATATTGGTATTTGGATAGTAGATAGATAGAGTAGATATATATATATATATATATATATATATATATATATATATATATATATATATATATATATATATATAGATATATATGTATAACTTGTTAAGTATAGGTCTATATAGAAACCTATGACAATGGCCTATGGCCAAGATACTAGCCTATGGTTTGGGGCTAACCCTAATGACCTAAAAACACTACTAGTGACCCTTGTTGACTAAGGGTTGACCAAAGTCAACCTTAGGTCAAAGTTGACCTAGTTAACCTAGAATTGACTAGGAATGACCTAAAACAACTAGTTTAACTAGTTGACTAGTAGACATAGTTTGACTAGATAATTGACCATTGTTGACCAAAGTCAACTATAGGTCAACCATGACCTAATTGACCTAAAAATGACTAGTTTTAACTAGTCTGACCAAGATTGACCTAATACCTGTTGACTAGTCTTTGTTTGACCAAAACCTTAGTTAGTCTAAGTTTGACATAGACTTGACCTAGCTTGATCATGTTGGCTAGTATTTGACTAGTTTGACCTAGTTTGACTTTTAGAGTTGACCAAGAGTTGACTTTTGACCAGATTGACCTAGAATCATGTAGTATGCATTGTATACTCTAATTTTACTATTGTGGATATATTGTGACCTGTTTTACTCAAATAGGACTCTGTGACACCAGTTCGGACATCTTCATATCAGTCATACAGGGTGACAGGCGAGTACATTCTTGATCTTTTCATACTTGTTAGGATTTATATTCTTGCTCTAGAATACCTTACATGATGCTGTCACGTCATTATCACGGATTGGTACTATATGATCTTGTCATGCGATGTTATCTCCCTCGGGTGCATCAGATACAGTTGTCATGTGCTTTTTACGAACATCTTGTATTTCATGTACACCGCTTTCATGTATACTCTTGTGCAATCTTATACTCTCTTATGATCACGTGAGCAAACATGATAAAACCTCTTGTATAAGGTAGTAACTTGACTGGATCCTTGTGTATTTATTGGGGAGGGTGAGTAGGAAATGGTTATGTGATCAAAATCCCATCTTGTACAAATTCTTGTGAAATCTTGTGAAATCTTGTATATGTCCTAAACCCGTTTATATAACCATCTCATGCTCTAATCACAGGTACCTACAGTTCTTACTTATCATATAGTGATTTTCCAGTTATCAAATCTCTCTCGTTTTTATATATTTTTTTTACAGTCCATGTATCTTACTCTATGCATGCTTTACATTTCCATCATGATATGAACTGCGTGAGATGTATTGTGCTTGTTCCTGTCCTGACTGGCCTGTTAAAAATATTACAGATGATGATGGTGACTGTCCTACCTTCTATGGGACACATGAGGGTGACCTTCAGAGCCTGAGGAGCATCTAGCTCAGTAGAGGGTGCCTAGTCTAGTCTAGTGTTTATAGTTTTCATTTTGTATCGGATTGTTTCGATTGTTAGTTGTGACTTAGTTATATTTCAGATCTTGTACTTATTGTGTTGGACATCTACTTTGTGTGGTGTGATAACTCTATATATATTCAGTTTCTTCTTTTTCGTCTGATTCCATATCATGCTCTATCTTTCTAGACTTGTGTTTGAGATATAGAGTTGAGTGTTATGTTATACCTCCGTACGGAGATGACAGGTTTATATATCTTGTTAGATGTTAGATTTATATATGACCTATACAGCGTTCTACCACCGACACTGCGGCGTAGGCTGGACGTACCCACGTTCTCGTGCCCCTAATCAGGGTGCGGGTCGTGACACGTTTTTGTGTGGCCCATGCAGGTCTGTGTCGCAGTTAGTGCGATCTCGTAATGGTGCTCGACTTAGAGTACTAATTACGAGCCTGCAATTAGGACGTAGGACCTAGGACATGATAGGAGTTTCTCAATCACACCTAGAAATTTCCGATCTTTTGATTATCATGATTACTTCCCTTGTATTAATTAACTGTCCTTCTTTGATAATCTACTACATGTGCCATATTGATCTCTTTGTTTCAATTCGTCTCCAGGATGACGAAGACGCACCCGCAGGCCACTGGATCGAGTAGCTTGCCTGAGAGATCTGATCAGGCAGAGAGGAGGTTCACGAGACTGCCCCCAGTGATTCTACTATTCTGGAACCCAGGCAGTTGCACAGGGAGGTCACCACCTCCACCCCAGAGGGTTACGGCCGTTGTTCGGAGATACTGCCGCCACCACCCCGATACCGACGGATACGCACCATATGTTCCTTCTCCTTCAGCAGATGATGGAGACACAGCGGCCCAGGCAGAGGCGTCGCAGTGCCAGTCGGAGGCGTCACAACCGACAGATCGAGATGCTGAGGCAGAGTATGGAGAACTCGCATCAGCTTGCCCTAGCA
Source organism: Iris pallida (assembly GCA_029216955.1). Taxonomy (NCBI): domain Eukaryota; kingdom Viridiplantae; phylum Streptophyta; class Magnoliopsida; order Asparagales; family Iridaceae; genus Iris; species Iris pallida. The sequence goes on from JANAVB010027101.1 coordinate 40,271, forward strand.
GCAGTAGAGAGAGTGGCACCGGGTACGGTACAGGGCCCTACTGGCCAGCAGCCGTACCAGCAGCAGTCCAGGCCGGGGACAGTATTGGACTTCAGGAAGATGAGCTCCAGGGACTTCACAGGCACGAGGCATCCTCTATGCAGACGACTGGCTAGAGGATGTACACGGAGCATGGAGCTGCAGAGCTTCCTAGAGCGCTTTGGGTTTCGGCCGCAGCCAGCCGATTCTTCGACATTGCGCTGACATGGTACCGCACGGATCCTCATGCGTCGGTGAGAGGGCTGACTTGGGAGAACTTCCGGAGGCTCTTCAGGAGAATTCTTCCCGGACGTGGCTCTTACAGCATTGGAGGCCAGTTCGTGGGTCTAGTGCAGGGGAACTCGTCGGTGGACGAGTATGCAGCTGAGTTCTTCCGCCTTAGCAGGTTCGCTCCCGATATGATCCAGGATGAGGGGCAGAAGGCTCGTAAGTTCCGCAGGGGACTTATTCATGCAGTGCACCCACCTCGGGACGCCGTGATACGTTCGATCAGATATTGATGGACGCACAGATTGCAGAGGAGGACTTCGGCCTCAAGCCAAGAGGGGCAGTGATACCTTAGGGGCTAGTTCTAGTGCAGGGCCAGCCAAGCGCCCTCACATACAGCAGCAGAGGCCAGTTCAGCAGCCGTTTCAGGGCCAGGGACATATACTTCACCAGCAGGCACCCAGGCAGCAACAGCACCCTATGTGTAACTTCTGCAAGAAGCAAGGTCACGGATGGGACGACTGCAGGAAGAGGCAGGGCCTGTGTTTGCTTTGTGGTTCAGCAGAGCATCAGTTAAGGAGTGTCCCAAGAGCTTGGCACGATTGGCTCAGGCAGCAGCAGGAGCTAGGGCTCCGACAGGGCAGCAGACGGGACCACCGTTGCAGACTCAGCAGCAGAGGTTTTCCAGCATCAGCAGCAGGCCAAGGGAGCCAGCCGGGGCGAGCTTTCGCCATGGCAGTCGATGATGCACAGCAGAGGGAGAGCTGATTGCAGGTTCCAACCTTTTCGATTCTATTTCCGCATTCGCCTCCTTATAACTGTCTTGGAATTCGATTCTATCTGTTCCTTATAGTTGATAATTTTGTTCGATATTTCATTGTGAATTATTTTCTTCTGAGATAAGTCGTATGGCTAGGTCGTCTCGATCATGGGATCTAGAATCTTCTATAGTCATGTTAGCTGGCATAGTGAGGACATATAGTCGGATTTTGGACGTATTTCTGGATGTGGGAATTTAAGGTTTTCGCGGCCAGGCATGCGGCAATACAAAATTTTAAATACCATGATTCTAGAGGTATGTACCTTAGTCGAGGACTCTGTGAATATCGTAGCCTTGCTCACTAGCATGACGAAGATTCCGAATATCATGATTTCGGACAGACGCATATGATTATCGGACTGTGTGTTGAGACTGTGATTGTTGGGTGTTTGACCTAGAAGGAGTATGACCATTCTAATTTCGAGGACAAATTTTCTAAGGAGGGTAGACTTGTAGCACCCAGTTTTCTGAAATTTAGGGTATTTTTGAAAATTTATTATTTTATTATTAATTAATAGTATTTTAGTCATGATATGATTTTTGGTGATTATTAGTGTAATTTAAAACCATTTTCTAAGTCATGACTTATGACTTTGTGACTTACTAGCAAACCTTAGTGTAAACCCTAGTTTTCCTTAACCTAGAAGTTGCCATGACCATGTGAGCCTAGCCATAGGCTTAGAACATCAATTAGGGCTTTTTAGCCTAAAGGGTATTTTGGTAATTTTCTAGGATTTATTTGGAATTATTTATTTATGTGTTTTTATTATTGTCTAATTATTGTTAAGTGTCATGAGAGCCCTAACCAAGTTTAGCCTAACCTATAGATTAGTTACTAACCTAGAATGATAAGGGGATAGATATTTACATTGGTTAAAGTAAGGAAAATATCTTGATATTTACTTTATGGGATATTTACCATGAATTACTCAAATATCTTAACCCTTTACCTAAAGTCCTTGCCTTCACCATGAAGGAAAGGCCAAGACCACCCCCCTAGCAGCCACCATTCCTATTTAACCTCATCAAATCATTCATGAACAATTTTACATGAATTTTAATCCCACAAAATTCCCATTTCTTCAAACCTACACAACTTGATCAATATTGATCCAAATCACCTCTAGTTTCTTGCATTGGACTCCCCTACACTAGAGGGTACTAGTTAGGGCCTGCTATTGAGGATTTGAGGGGCTTTGGGCATCACCAAGTGGAAGGACACCCCCCCCTCTTTCATTGATTTCCATTGGAAATACACAATAGGTAAATGCCCATAAACCTTGTTAATATTGTGTTTTCTCTTCATATTTGCATGCATCTAGGTACTAGGGAACTGTGGGTCAAGTTTGGTGAAAATTAGAGTTGGTTTGGTGTCCGTATCGGACACGTATCCTAAGCTAGAAACCTTGTTTGATGAAATGCCACAAAGGATGTTTTTGTTAAAATGTAAAACAAATTATATTTTCTGGTAGCCCTAGACTTCTAGGTCACAACCCTAACTTACTGGACACATTTTCGAGTCGTGTCTGTCCAAAACGGACACGAACTCACTGCACGATACACGCGCACAGTGCCCTGCTACCACACCCTTCGTGCCACTGCACAGGCCACTAGGACACACCAAAATTGGTGGACACGAGGGGCAATGTCTGCGAACATGCCCCAAAGTTTCACGACGTTGTCGTTTTGTATCGGACACGAAATCGGGGCCGCACTGGCCACACACGCGCACAGTCCAGTCGAAAATTCGACTTAGACACGCGACTCGTGTCGCATGGACACGAGTCGAGGACACCTCGTGTTTGCACGAGTGTGTAGCCCTACACGTGGGCTACACGTGGGCATGACCACGAGGCCCCATGTGGCTCGTGTCGTGTCCACGAGGCGTGTGCATCTCTCTGCACGACGCAGTGAAAACGCACGTATCAGTCGAGTTTCCTCGACTGATACGGCTCTCGTGTCGACGCTGTAGGACACGTGGACACGTAACAGAGTGTCCATCGTGTAGCCCTATATGTGGCTATACGTGTGTGTGACCACGAGACTGTCGTGTCTCGTGGTGTGTCCACGAGACACGTGAACACATGCACGACGCTGTGTACGTATTTGTGTATCCCAGTTTACCCGATTGGGTTTTTAAGTGTTTGGACACGTCGTGTCGTGTCGTGGTGGTCTGCCATTGACACACATGACACGTATATGTTGGGGCATCAGTTACCAACCTAGGATTCAGCCATAGCTCGGTTTTGACTGTGTAAATCGAGTTACCTACTTTCCTATGCACTGTGCACTTAATTCCAGTTTTTGGGATTTTTCCCAGTTTTGCAAAGTGAATTTCAAATCGATTTTGATTGTGATTAATGCATGTATAAGTGTATTTTCAATTTATATATACGTAGTATATATGTATGTGAGAGTGTGGGTGAGTTTTGAGGATATTTGGTTGTGTGTATAGGTGTTTGTGTATGTATATACATATATGTATATATGTCACTGTGTGTGTGGGGGGGAGCATTTCCTGTTCCAGAAAATCAGGAACCCCTTCCCCTTCTTCCTGTTCTATGTCTCTCTCTCACTGTCCCTTTCTCTCATTCTCTCTCTCTCACTCTTGTCCCTCTCTCTTATCTCTATATATATATGTAATATATAAGTTGATATATAATATATATATATATATATATATATAATATATATATACTCTATCTATCTA
>JANAVB010027102.1:0-43546 GCA_029216955.1 Iris pallida
AGGTGATAAATTGACAACACATCAAGTGGAAACATTTATATAGAGGATGGATCAGATAATAAATCATTATTTGGCAAAAATAAAACAGAGAGATAACTTTTCCATGGTTCTGCAACAATCTAAAAACTGAAGTAGAAAAGCCTCAAGTGATAAACATCTTGTTTAAGTTGCAAATTTCACAATTTTATTACCCACAATAAGTTAACGATCCATCAAAATCATAGTAACAGTTAAGAACTCTTCACCATATGCCACAGAAGCCACAGAACACAAAATTCTTCCTTCCCTTCGGTGCTTATTAGAAAAGCGTTTTCATGCAAGATCATTTTAGAATTCTAAAATAACACCACATGAATGACTTGTGTTATCAAACAAATAAAGGAAAAGAAAACGAAAGTAACCGATAAATACAAATTTTGCTACGAGAAGTTCTTTTCAACAAGAAGATCGAAGCCTTTTCCTGATTCTCTGGGGCTGGCAGTAAGCATCTTTCTCGGAATGCCATTTCCCGAAAACTACGATTTATTGATTAATTCACTGTCTTGATCAGGTTCATTTTTGTGTATCTCACTCCCTAGATCATCAGCTACCCTTTCCAATCTATTCCCTGATTGATTCTCTTGTTTTTATTAGATCTATGGTGATGGTTTTATCAACAACTTCCACCAATAAATCCACTTGTTCTACTATGTTCCTTGTATTATGCTCAACCATGTCATTAGTATCCTCATTTCAGCTGTTCTTATCTTCTATACATGTCACTTATTGATTGCCCAATCTCCTGCTCCTAAATACGCGTGCCTTACAATCTAGCAACCCAAAAAAGAACTCCAGAAGTGCATTCACTCAACCATTCTGTTCCAGCTCTGATCTCTTTATCCAAAAATTATAGAATAATCACATCACAGCTGCACAAAGGCGGTACGCATACTAACATTATGTAAACTAGAATAAATAAGCCTGAAATTAAGTTCTAATAAACCAATATCAAAGAGGAATCTCGCATAAAATGAAGAAAACTTCTCTTGTTAAGTGAAGTTTATGGGTACTGTTATTGACACTCCTAAATGTGCTCATGCATTACCCTTTAATTTTCTATCATTCAAATTACAAATCTACCCATGCATTAAATCTGACATTAATTTGTACATGCATGAAAGGAGGAATGCATGATGACATTTTAGAAGTGGCAATAATATTAATGCAGGAACATATTTGGTATTTGAACGATAGAAAATTAAAGAGTGCATGATGACATTTTAGGAGTGTCAATAACGGCGTCCAAGTTTATTTCCAGTTAACAGTAGAATTTTATTGTAGTAATGTACGCTATTCATTTTATTTTGGGAATTGGTACAGGATATATCATGTATGTCTAAGATGATCTTGAACTGCAAGCTAAGGCAGGTTTATTACAAAAAAAAATGTTTTTGTTAGTCCACAAGGAGTTTGAACTAGAAACATAAACAAACCCATTATACTTCTACAATATATGTTTGAACAAAGAAATCCCAATACCATGGTAGAATCATTTTATGTGGATGCCAACTTGCACTTTTACATCTGATGAGAACAAAGATGTACATGTAAATGCAAAGAATGTATATTATCCCCTAAGCCTCTAGATGCTATAACCTTCTAGCTTCATACCATTTTCTTGGTGTGATAAGTTTACAGTCCACCTAGCACTACTTTGTCTAGCTGATCTATGAAACACCGATTCTCCTAAAATTCCTGAGTCCGTACTGGGTGAATCAGGTGTGGGTGCAGCTCCGATTCGCCTACGATTCACACCTGAAAAGAATCGGGTCGAAATTAAATTTTTTAAAAGTCGGGTGCGGCTAGGGTGGTGCGGGTGCGGTGTTAGTTTTTAGAAACGGGCCAAGGTTTTATAATTTAAACTAGTTTGAATTATGCATTCTTATTTTGTATTGGTTTATGTATTCTTAATTTGTAGAAATTTAGGCTTTATTACAGTACTTTGTTTGAAATATGTGTTATTTGTTTGTATGTTTCATTACTTAATTGGTAGATTAGATGATTGAGAGTTTTCTATAATCATGTTTATTCATCTATATTTAATAATAATAAAACATTATTTTAATTATTCTTTTACCACACACGCACCCATAATTTTTTAGAAATTTCGAATCGGCACATCCGAATCGTGTCGCACCAACATCCCGCACCGGCATCCATGCTTCATAGGTGCTGATTAACTTATACCCTCTTCATCAAAACCGGAAATCCACTATTGTTTTCTTGAAACTCTATGAGGCGATGTACAGTATAAAGGAAATTTCTAAGCATTAGAATGTGACATATTACTACTGCTTGCATTCACTTGAAATAAGTTGATCAATTACTACAGGCAACTGGTGCAGTTTCACCACATTTCCAGAAACAAAATCCACTGTGTTTAGGTAGACAACTTAAATAAACAGCATAATGTTTTTCCAAGAAACGCAACATAGTTGAAGCATTTGCGGATATTTTTCAGGTCATTTACATCTCCTCTTATATTTCTTAATCAGGTAAGAAGTAATGCAACCATAAACATATGAGTGCTTACAAGATTATGGTGCCGGAGGTTAAGTCTCGTAGAAGAGCTTTCACTTCTCTTTTGCGTTCTGTCTCTTTGCATGGCAGGTCTTCAAGGCTTGAACTTCTGTTCAACAAAGAAGGGAAAAATTTGGACTCGACAATAAAAATTAGTTGATAATACATAATAGCACAACCAATTTTAATATTTTCAGAATGATCAACTGCGCGCAGTCATAATAAAGAAAGAAATGCCATATGAGTATTCAAGATGTCTATTGCCTGAGTGTTTGCTTTGACTTGGGCAATATTTGAGAAAATTACTAAGGACACCACCAAAAGTGATAGGGGCTATCACATAAAAGGGGACATCAGTTTTTAAGTTGTAAAATTGGTAAAGAAAACACACCATTTCAAATACCCAAACTTCTATTACTCTCAAGCTACTTCATTTTCCTCTCCCTCTTGCAACCTCTTCCTCTAGGATACCTATGGTTTCGAACCCCATCATAGGGGTTTTGAAGTTTTAAAAATCGTGACAGTCGGATTGGAGATGACGAAAGACAGCCAGAATTTTGACAGTCCTCGGCAGTGCTAAGACAGAGGAAGCTGTGTCCTAATAATAATCAGGACTGTCAAAAAACAGTTATGACTGCCAAAATTCCAGTAGTCATTTGTCGTCCCCAACCGACTGTCATGGTTATAAAGCTTCCAAACCTTTCTAATGGATTCGGAAAAGAGTAAATTGTGAGAGAGGTAAAGGGAATAAGACTTTAGGTCTTTGAAATTGTGTGTTGTCCCTAACATCATTTTTGAAGGATAATTTGGGTACCAAAAATGACCATATTGTTCATATAACCATATTTTGATAGCTCCTGTCAATTTATGTTTGCCTTTAAGTAATTTATTATATGTATGTAGTACCCAGTAATTTACTATTTTATTGTATGTAGTACCTGGCTGGCAAGATTTCCAATTCCTGTTTGTCTGGTTCAGGCATTCCTTCAAACATAAGCCGACTCTCACTAATACTTCGTGTAACTTAAATAATTAATTATGCTATGCCTGTAGGGACAAGTAGAGGATGGAGCACTCGTGGAGCTGCCTGACATTGACGTCTTCTTCGTCCGCGTCGCTCTGGTGCTGCACCGGAGGAAGAGAAGCGGGTTGCGGCGCCTTGGGCTCGTCGGACATTTATTTCAATCTAGCTTTGACTAAATAATCGGAAGATGGTGACTATTTAGATTTATGTGCTTCAATATCTAATGCAAGGTGAATTATGGTTCTTTTGAAGGTTGGTTCAACACCATCTGTCTCTAACCAATTATAATTGTCCAAATCATCCCGTAATCTTGAGCTCTGATACCAAAGGTTGAAAATACGGTATGACTCGAACCAGAGTTAGATTATGAGGTGCAATATTGAAGTGGGTCCAAATGCCTTAAAAGAGAATACGTACGCAAGGCCTGAACCAATCTCAATAATCTATAGACTACACCTCATGATCTCATCTCATACCCGGTGTGGGACTAAATTATCAATTTTATTATCACCCCCTTTGAACGCTCAACCGGAAACGAGAAACAATTCAACATGGACAACATGCATGATTTTTACTAGACTGTCCGATGGAAATTAAACTTGTTATTCTTCTAGGTTAGTCTTTCAAACTTCTTCTTTCCTTTCATATTTATTGCAGATTCTTGTGTACAAAACAAAATTTATGTTTCTTTTAAAGGTGGATAGGCAGTGACAGCAGCCAACGGCGGCAGGAGGGGCGCGGGGGACGGGGGCGATGGGAGAAAGTCTAGTGATGGGGAGAGAGAGAGAGAGAGAGAGAGAGAGAGAGAGAGGAGGGGAGGGGAGAGATATTTTTGGATTTTTTTTTTTCCTTCTTCAGAATATTATGTTGTTGAATAAAAAAATTTAGAGTATCAAATTGAAAAACATGGATAGTTAAGGGTTTGACAATCCTTAAATGGAATGATAAATATCTACATGTTTGAAGGGAAACTAGAATTGTAGAATAGTATATTTTTTTCTTCTCGTTTCATCACATGGCAAGGGCCATATATATAGGTATAAGGGGCAACCCAAGGGTCATGAGTTACATGATCCCAAGGGTCATGTGTAACTCATGACATAATGGTGAATAGATAAGGGTTTCATAACACTACACAAGTTTTTGTGGACTAACAAAAATAGACTATTTTGACCATCTTAGAGATCGAGCATAACTACTACAAAAGAAAGAAAACCCTTCCGTATTATAATAAGTACTCGAGAGTTGCCTGTTTTAGTGAAGAAGTGAAGGGAGAAACGTTTTTTCTTCAGAAAATCATTTTTCAGAATAGAGTAACTAAACGCAAACTCAGAATCTCTACACTCATAAAATAACTTTATAACTTACCTTCAAAAAGTGTTTTTTAAAAAAAAAAAATTCAGAAAACATCCAAACGGACTCTATATCATATCCTCGGATTGTGCAAGAAAATGACTAGACCCCTACAAACATAAAGGCCTCGTTTGGTTACCGGAATTTAAGCTTGGGAAAGGAAAGTGATTCCTTTCCTATGTTTGGGAGCCAAAGGAAAGTTGTTGGAAAGGGAAAATGATTCCCAAGAGGTAGAAAAATAGGGGGGAAAGTGGTTCCTCCCATTTATCTAAGGAATCACTTTCCCTCCAACTTTTCCGCATTTATTACAAAAAGTTTTGACCAAAATATCCATGTTCATAATAATTTACTATTTTTATCCATAATATCTTTTAGACAAAAATATTTCTAAGTAATAATTATTTTTATTAGCACGAGGGTATTTTTGAAAAAATTGACTTGATTTTGTTTCCTTTCCTTACAAACACCAAACACTATAATGGAAATTAAAGATATATTCCGGCTATAATCTCGATCTTTCCAACACCGGAAAGAAAAGTTTATAGGAATTATAATTTCCTAAAGGAAAGGAAATACCAAGGAATCAATTTCCTTTCCTTTCCTTTCCTTTCCATTCCGCCCAAACGAGGCCAAAGTGAAACTGGTAGTCAATTATCACAATTGGCATCTTAAGCCCAGCCATGGCTGTTGCCACCATCAGCTTGTGAGATTTCTGCAAATCAAGATCTGGACCAAGCCCCCTCATACATATAATGACAATCCATTAACATTAAAAGGTAGAATGTGTTATGGCTAGAAGCCACTTTGAGCTCACCAAAAAAGAATCCAGAGTATTGTGGGAAAGGGATTGTGCTTCCCTGATAAATGTCATGGTACAAAATTATACCAGAAAGGAGACATATCTTCTTTTCAACTAGTAGCTAGCCCATAGAGACATTCAGCTGCACTTTCAAGGGCATGAAAAAAGGATTTGCTGTACCCATACAAGATGACGTGGGGAATAAAATGAAATGAATCTGAGCTTTCTCTCCCAAACTAGTTTGCCAGTTCAGGATTGTAGGTTCCTCAGCTGTACATTTTGTCGTCGGTCAACGTCCTTCAACCTGGTCAGTTTTAGCCGTATGGATTTGCCTCGAGTTTCCATGCATTCGGTTCAATCTCTAACCTCATTTCTGTGGCTTACCAACAGAATGAAGGTACACCGAGACAGAAACGACCCTGAAAGCAAAATAAATAAAAAATGAATACCATATTTCTTATATGATTTTGGGTTTTAAGTGTGACTAGCTAAAACCATGAATCAATTTTGTATAGATTTGAGTTTGCACCACTTTCTGGAAAATTTAGTTTTCTCAACAAAAGAAATGTATGCAAAATAAAAAAATATATAGTGGAGAAAGGGATTTGGGTACTTACGTCGACCCAAGAAAGAAGGCAAGTGAAAGGTTGAACTGAAAGAGGAAAACTGACACAACAGCAGTTAGAAGCATTGCCACTGAAGTCGAATACACCTGTACATTGTCCCATGACAAATATAATATAGCTGATGTTAAACAGAAGTAAAAAAATGCAATCAAGTAATCAATATTTTTTGTCAAAATATAGTTTGCAGTAGCAGACGAGATACTGATATGATTTGGCATGTTCCAATTCGAAACTGCTACCGATATTGACAGATACCGACATTGGGGATCTCTTTCCCAAAGACCAATCAGCGAGGGTGTATGTAAAAGCATATTAAGGTTGTAAAAGTATGTAAATGAAGAAAACTGACAAGGGTGACTATTATTTCATTCAATTCCAAAACTAAAATACAAAACAACACAGAAAATACTTAAAATTATGCCTAAATGTACAAAAAAAATCTTCTAAATTCTTAAAATTTTATTCATAGTTATTTGCTTTCCGATACTCAGATCCGAAACAATACCGGCGATCTGTGCGAACTTGGTCAAAACTACTATAAATTGTTCAATATGTAAGAGGAAGTAAAAGATTTGATCCCTTATCCCTATAGCTAAAATGTATATATTTCTACTTTATGTGCAGATGATGCCTATTGAGAGTGCAAGCACAGTCCACATCTTTAGGGTATGGGAGTAAGATATCTTCAAATAGGAAGAGAGCACACATGCCTATGGCATTCATGTGTCCAAAATTTCTCGTAAGTAAAAAAAAAAATAAAGATACGTCCTCAGAAGTAAGAATTATCAAGATTAAATAACAAAAAGATGATGGCAGAACAATACATGGTGTGTTCTCATGACTTTTGGGGAATGGTTCAGGAAACAGATGCTGCACTGAATTAAATATGAAAAGGAAAGTAACAAACTGGGAGTAATTCCACTAGACATTGTATTTATTCGAAATTTCAAGATAATGTTATGCTTTAATAACATACAATCGCTTAACATCTTAGCTCCAGGATTTTGTCAAAAGTAGTATATATCTTTCTGACATTATTTTGGATCTGATGAACTTCAGGGAATAGGATCAATTCCAAATTAAAGACTTTTCACTAAGGATCTGGCAAGCATATTACATTTTGCATGCTATAGATTCTTATTAATAAGCTAAATCAAAAGCCACCTTAGACAGAGTTAAAATTGGAACCAAGTAAATACTTGTGGGTTATTATGCTGCTAATTGACCAGGTATATTAACCATGTGGTAAAATGCCTGCTCTTGGATGAGGATGAATGGATAGTTTATGCACATCAAGACAGATCGATGGATGGTCATTACCCCATGTCAATTATAGATGATCCACAACTAAATTGTTTGGAACAACAAGCTAGATGCTAAGTGAGCCTGATCTATAGATTTTTTTTTCCAGATTAAGTTAAAAGAATTTACCTTCACGATATTGTCAGCATATTTCATTACCATCGATACAGCAATTCCACTGCATGTCCAATAAATGAAATGACAAAATTACACAAAGACAGATGAAATATATATCTTATAGAAGATGTTAATGATGTAAAGTTGATCTGGAAGCCTGATTCAAATGAATTGATTAAAGGGGATTCTAGTGTAAAAATTAACCTGAGAGCATGATTGAGAATCATGCAAAGGGTGATGAATGAATAGCCATAAAAGAAACCTCTGCAACAAAAGATCTATATCAGATGGATCCATGATGACCGACAATATTTGCAATGGGTGTGGTGGAAGAACGAAATCAGAGAGATAAGAATGTAAAACCTACTTGTTCATGACCGCATCAAAATCCTGAACGCACATCGCGATCAAATTAAAAACCATTCCAAAGACATACAGCCAGAAATTTTGCACGTTGATATTTCTTGAAGGGCGTTTTTTTATAATAGCCTGCATAATGGATGCCTAGAAGATGAGTAAAAATAATGGATAATCAGAGTAGCATAAGAGTTATATAAATCTGGCACATTGATAATAAAAGAATCAAGTGGCTACAAAAGTAGATGACCCAACTTATAATGATCTACAATTTCAAAGTGCACAGTGAATTATCAAGATATATGTTGTCTTGTTTGCATATTGCCCATGTCGAAAATTTAAACCAAAAACTTGATTATGCTTCAGTAACTTTTCATCTGTTCACTAACTTATCTTAAAACAACCCACCTCTGCTTCATTAAACATGACCATGATCATTGTACTAAGAATCTGTTGAAGTCCCTGTTACTGCAACAAAGCTGCAAGAAAGCTTTAGAGCTGTGGTGAGGGTTGCAGGAATATGATTCTAATACACCAAGCACACTGAATGTTCGTTGTACGGGTAGATAGCAGTATTACTCCTTTAAAATAGGCTTAAAATGCAAACCAGGCAAGATATGAACCTAGGTGGTTCTACTACCATGTTAAAGTCCCGGTCACTATGCCAAAACTTTGGATCTGTAGTGAGGTTGAGGGTTAAAAATTTATATCCTTGTTGTCAGGATCTTACGATCCGGATCGTGGATCTTACAGTTCGATCCAATTTTGACTTTTCATGATCCGGATCCCATACATGGATCCCTTGTTGTCATGATGTTACGATCTGGATCATGGACCTTATGATCCAATCCGATTTTGACTCTTCGTGATCCGGATCCCATACATGGATCTGGACAATTGTACACGATCACATGGATCATACGATCATCGAACAATTCCGACCCAAGCGGAGCCAATTTTTGGTTGGGACCATGTTTTGACTTTCCTTTGAAATTGAGGAGTTTTTTTTTTGCAATTTTAAGTTATATTCCTGTGTATTCTATTAAATCAAATTTCTCTATTGTGCTCTTTTTCTTCTCCAAAAACTAGGGTTTTGAAAAGAAAAAAATTCCTCCTTGTTTGTCCAAATGAGTTTTCTTTTGTTGTGATGGACTTCTACGACTTAGAAAAGATAGAAGCACGTGGTGGTTGTCGTTTAAGGAATTTTGTCTCGGTGAATTTTAAATTGTGTTATCTGTCCTACTACTTTTATTTTTCTTTTGGAAGATGGAAAACAAAAGGGATGCAACATTGAGAATTGCACCGTTATAGACAAGGATCAGAAACAACTACAATGCAAATATGTTGACTTGGGTTTTTAACATTTTGATATCTTACTAACTATAGTCTTTGAGCCGGTTGACTTGTTTTGTGCATGATATATGCTAAAACCTACTTGTTTCGTGGATTTATTTATCAACTATGCATAATCTCTCTTATATTTGAATTGTTCAATTTTTTTCATATTTTATTTGAATTTATGATAAATTAATCAAGAATCTTACAATCAAGATCTGGATCCCAATTTGGACCCCTTTATGATTTTACGATCCCATCCGATTTTGACAACATTGATTTATATTATTCCAATATTGGTCATTATTTTCCATCATGTGTATAGTGATGGTGTAATCAATTCAGCTCTTTGATGGCTAGCGTGACCAGGTATACAACTATTAATGCAGTAAAAACATTCAATTGCATAATTGTCAATTCTGTATGATAGCAGAAAGATGCATTGGTCAACGTCCATTAAATATAACATACCTCTGTGTAAACCCCAGCAAAGCCACTTAGAAGTGCCATGACCTAGATTAAGACAAATATGACTGTGATAACTATAAATTTAGAAGTAACAAAAATAAGGAATGAAACTCAATGATGAGGCAAATTGTTATTGACACTCACAATGGCCATCAGCCAGCCTTGAAATGGAGTTTGAAGAACATGATCAGAACTGCAGATAATTTGGAGATTAAGGTAACACATATAAGCTAATAGTAAACTCAAAAAAAATATACAGTTGGTCAACATGCAAGGAAACCTATGTAATGAGAGGCATGGCATGCTCCAGACGAGGAAATCTATGTTCAGGGAGATTCAAGTTCAACTAATGCATTTCAACTAAATTATTCATCTAATGAAAAACATCTTAAGCATTCATAAATATAATATATGATAATCTATGCAAAACTGATGATATACTCTTAAAAAGGATTCAGTTGAGCCGTGGTACATCCTGCACATAGAAGAACAAAAGCTGCCCACTGTATTTCACTTAACCTGCGTAAGAAAATGAAGGATTATATTCGATTATTCAAGTTAGACCTACAATCGTCTATGGGGAAAATATACCAGGAAAGGGGATTTTAAAAACACAACACAAAATGGAAACAAATAAAATAAATTATGGACAGCAAAGAGCACTCAATAAAACACTCAAACGGCACTGGGATAGACCCCCCCCCCCCCCCCCCCCTTTTCCCCACAAACACCCACACGCACCAAAAAAAAAAATTGTCGAGATAAGCAAGACGTGCTCTATGGCAACTTGTTTCCACTGAGAAAAAAGTGCAGCACCAATAAATCCATGAGAGAGTACCAGGAAGGGAAGTGTGAAAACAAGCTTTACTAAAATAATTTCTACGTATGGAGTGAAACTGGCATCTTTATCCAATCTTTATCCTGGCCTTAATCAACTATCCAGTGAGTAAAAGCCATGATGCAAATGAAAACTGTTTAACTGTGTTATTAGATATAAAATTTTCGTTTCACTAACCAGGAAGAGTATAAGAAAATATACACCAGGTTAATCCAGCTAGTCTTCCAAATAGATCATTGAGAGGCATATACAATTGTTGCACACATTGCAAGCTTGCTCTTCCCAATAGCACCAGGATCCTTTGGTTTTATGATACGGAGATTTACCATGGAAGTCATTTATTTAATGATACAGTTAGTGACGGAATTTACATTGAAGAAGGGATATTTGTGTGGTTTTTAACTAAATGACCAAACACAAATTTTCATGTGCGTGCTAAGAGAATCTAATGGTGATGGTACCTAAATAACGTGGTACGTGTTAGATGACATCAAAATCAAATTGTGTTCGGTAGCAAAGAGCCATAAAAGAAGACGAAAGAGAAAAGGACAAAGTGTCTTTTGTATCGCTACTTTACAACAATACCAACAACAAGAAAGCCTTTATCCTGGGGTCAGTTATTTGAATCATTTTCTTCCATTCAGATCTATTAAAGGATCATGCTCTCTGGAATACTAACAAAATCATATTTTTTTTAAAACCTTCTCCGTTAGCCGGACTCGCTACTTTAAGGCAAAGTATCCGTGTCAACCCGAAATGACACGGGTACAGTTACAGGATCCAGATTGGATCCTCCATGGTGTTAATCGGATACGATGAAGAAGAAATTAGAAGAGCTCTATGCTTACCTTTTTTTTATTATAATTTGCTGATGCTTCACAAATTAGAAGATGCTTCACAAATTAGAAGAAGAAGAAGAAGAAGAAGAAGAAGAAGAAGAAGAAGAAGATAAGCATGCTTTATGGCAGTAGTAGTTTCTGCATGCTTTATTATATAGTTACTATTAATTTCATCTTGGGAATAATAGAGCTCTTCCTAGACAACTGTATGTTGACAGTAGTAGGCTCATTTATGGAAGAAAAAACATTTAGAAAAAAGCATAGGACCTGAAGGGACTCTTATTATTAATTATATTGTATAGTTATTTTTGAAAGGAGCTGAAGGGACTCTTATTCAACTTTATAATAATTGTAAAAGTGGTCAAAATGGTTGCATGCATTCATTCATTTCATTCAAATCTGGTTGTGTTTGTCCATGTTCATTCAATGAATCAATAAATCAAGTTAGTAACACAAAGCTAGAGTAAAGACTTTTCCAATCTCAATCCAGTTGAGCATGGAAGCCATTAATATTGGGACATGTTTGGATGCTTTGAGATGTTGGCAGGTGCGGTGAATCTTCTTAATTCGTTAAGCATTTTTAATAGGGTTCCCTTCCCAGATTCTTCATTTAATATGTAGCTTCTCTTCAGTTAGCAAATTATTTATTTAATTAGCCATATTCTCCTATTCGTATTCAAATTTGGTCATTTTTAGCCGAGTCCATGTGTCCTTCAAATATGAGTTTGAAGGACTCGACTTTTGGATATGTACTCGTACCCGATACCGGGTAACATAGAAAACCTTAATCCATGTTCATTTAGGCCTACATCGTCCAAGCAGCTCCTTTAAGTACTATCTATGAGGCACGAATACCGGTACAAGTACCCGGTACGGTATACTGGGTACGTCGATATGACAATTTCTAAAGTCCACGATTCAGATAAAGTGTGTGTGTATATATATGCAGAGAGAGAGAGAGAGAGAGATCGCATCTTCGTGACAAAACTAAGAAAATTTATTGGCCATAGTGAGTTTTATTCTAAAATATGTAGTATAAAAGAAACTTGATTTCTAAAAAATATCAAAAGTATATTTTAAAAGATATCCAATAACTTGTATAAGAAGTACCCACATAATAACTAGCAAATACTTACCTAAGTAGTACCATACCTAGTAAATACTCGCTATGGGTACGTCTTAGACAGAGTACTCATGCTTCATAGACTACATCTTATTGCTCCTTACTTGCATATGTCCAAATCACCTAAGATGATTTTCACTCATCTTGTTCTTAATTGTTGTCGCCTCTAACTTCTCTCAAATAAGCTCATTTATTATCATATCTTTCAGTGTATTGCTACTCGTCTATCTTAGCATTCTCATTTTTGCGAGACTAATTTTTTCAACATGTTGTTCCTTAATTGCCCAACAGTCCGATCCATAAAGCATTGTTGGTCTTATAACCGTCTTGTAGAATTTTCCTTTCAACTTCAAAGATTTCTTACGATCACAAAGTATACCAAAAACACTACATTACAACCATCATGTTTTAATTCTATGCATGACATTCTTATCAATTTTTTCCATCATGAGAATGACTAAATATGCAAACTATCGATCTTAGGTATCTCTTGTCCATATGTAGTCTCCCTTATTTTCTTCGCCTTTTAGTTGAAGTTACATTTCATATTAGTACCTTCAAGTGGTAAAATTTCAATAACGGAAAAAACATGTAGCTAAAAAGTTTTCCTAGTTCTTTTTCCCTTTTGTTTCATTTTGTCTGGTTTGATTGAGGTGAATTGGACTTCCAGTTCCAGGATCCTCGATTCCAAGATTTTACCTAGTTTTATTATTAGGTTGTTGAAAATTGGAAATTGCCATCCTACTGGGAATTTGAATTCCCAACGTTACAAAAAACAGAGGAGGGGTTCTCTTATAAAATGTGTCAAAATGGATATGATGTGCTGTTGTAGGTACTCAAACTAACCTTCTAAAAATGGAAATAACAATCTCAGTCATGCAACCAAACAAGGAACTACAATTCCAAGAATTTTCAATTTCATGAATTACAATTCCACATGAAATTTCACTTCCTTCAACCAAACAAGCCCTTAGTACAAAGAAAATTAATACGTTCTTGACTTCTCTCTTCCCTCACCTTCTTACAATGAATACAGCCTTAATTGATAAAAGAACACAACTATGCACAAAGCTAATGTAGCCTGTGGTTCTAGTTAACAATATCCATCAGGATAGTTAGCAAGAAATAAACAACAGAAATGTTGAAGGAAAAAAATTCAATTAAACAAATTAAATCTTACTTCCTCTTCAGAATAATGCGGTATAACACTCCTGTGCTGATAATATTCAAGTTTTTCAGTATTTGGTAAGCAGGGGCATCCACGTATTGGAAGATGTAGTACTGGCAAATGGAAAGTATTTTGGTCATACCTTTCATGGAATTAATTAATTTCTCAAACCAGAAGTAGTTAGAGTATAACTTACTTGTAGTAAGTTCTTAATAAGGTAAAGTAATGCAGGAATGGGATAAACTTTAACTTCATCGAAGGTTGTACTTAATCTGAGAAAGGAAAGAAAAACATATAAATTAGAGGACATATAAAGTATTTCTATGAAACAATTGTTTTCTGTAGTCATTTGTAATTTTGTATATCAATATTTAGACCAGACAGTATTAGTGGGATAACCAATTGTAAATTGTATCTTCTACTCCCCATATATCAAATATGTGGACCAGCAAGTGTTAATTGGATAAGAAATTATAAAAGCTATGACTGAAAAAAGAACTTTACAATAAATTAGAAGCTGAGTACAATATTTATTTCCTAGCAGCATCAGCAGCACAGACGTGCATAAAACTCAAAAACAGTTGCCGAGCATACCAACTTTTCATACACATCAACTCCTATGACTGTATTCATGACCAAGTCATATAGTTTAAACATGAGAAAAATAGTTCAACATCTTTAAATCTGCTTTTGAGTTTATGTAGGGCTGCAAATGAGCCAAGCCGTTCGCGAGCTGCTCGAAGCTCGGCTCGATAAAAGCTCGTTTGAGCTCGGTTCGTTTACTAAACAAGCTGAGCTCAAGCTTCATTTTCGAGCTCGTTTAATGAACGAGCCAAGCTCAAGCTTAGAAGTACTCGGCTCGTTTGAGCTCGCGAGCTGGCTCGTTTAGAAGCTCGTTTAGGAGCTCGTTTGTTCTTTGTCGAATTCTATATATATATATATATATATATATATATATATATATACACATACATACTGGGAGTGTGCGCCTCCGGAAAATGTATTGGAGACATCATCTCGGTGATCCGTGATAGCAGGGGTAGAGGGAAGGACTGGTTCCGAACAGCCAGAGTTCGTCTGGCTGCTTCGGTTTGGCATGTATGGGGGAGCAACACCGTCGGATCTTTGAGGGGCTGGTCACCCTCCGGTTGGCATTCTCCATAACATCGAGTTTGATGTAAATGCTATGGAGAATTGATGAGTTGATGAGTGGGAGTCCCACTCTGTTTGTATGTTGTAAGATTATGGCTTTTCCTTTGGAATAAATTCACCTTTTTTCCAAATATATATATATATATATATATATATATATATATATATATATATATATATATATATATATATATATGTGTGCATTATATATTTATATGTCCTTAATAATTGATATTAATAAACTTTTTAAATTAAATTTTTATAAATAAATTGAATATTATAGGTACTTGAATTCAAACCTAACTAAATTGAAATCGAGTTCGTTAAGCTTGAAATCAAGTTGAGCGAGCTTGAAATCAAGGTTAAGGTGCTTGATTTTGAGCTTATCGAGCTTGTTTATCAAGCTTGAGTCAAGCTTGCTTATCAAGCCAAGCTCGAGCTCAAACCAAGCCAAGCTCAAGCTTAATATAAACAAGCTCGAGCTCTAAAATAAAAAAAATATCAAGCTCGAGCTTGAGCTTCGATTAATTCTAGTCAAGCCAAACTCAAGCTTACAAAAGCTTGGCTCGTTTGCAGCCCTAAGTTTATGGCACAAAATAGGTAAAACGGCATGCATGCCTTGGAAAAGGGATTACTGCCACCTATGTTCCACGGACACAGGCAAAATGCTATCCGTATCCCTATATGTCCATACTCATGTCCCTGTGCTACTCATGCTAATAGGTAAACTACTCGCATTCACCTCCATGTCGCTCGCCTCACTAACGTTCGCCTTTTAGAGTCATTAGCGTTGTCACTACTTTCCATAGATGCGGAGTCGAAGCCCGGCAAGTTCGCCAGCTAGGCCTCCCTTCTCCCTACTTCCTTCAGGTTCCTCACTAATGCTCGTCCTTAGAGAGAGAAAAAGAGTATTCGTCCCTCCTTCAAAATGAAAGGTTTTGAAGCTGCTTAGCATGACATAATTGTTAGTCCCTGGAGGACGTGAATATCAGAAGAAAACTCTTGTGATTCGATTGCAGCACTTCAACAGAAGGTGCAAAACAGAAATCCTAGGAGGATTCTGAAAACGAAAAATCTAAGAAGATTTTCGTAAAGGTGACAAACGAGAAATCTAAAAAGATTTTCGTAATCGGAGAAAGCTTGCTGGGATGTTTAGAACACCGACGCTCAAAGCTAGATCCGCCCACATGGTCAGCTTCCAGGGACCAGCAAGTTCAAAGTTCAAACGAACTCTGGAACGCTCTATCAATCTGCTCACGGACGGACTCCTCGAAAAACTAAGAACTCACAAGTGGTGCCTACACAGAAGCTCTCTTTTCTCTCTGTGGAAAATTTCGTCAAAAAACGTACGGACCCTTGAGAGAGAGAGAAGGGACTCTATATATAAGCTCTCTGTGTAACTGCCCAGATCCGGAATGTGCGCGACGTTTGAATGTTAATCCGAAATTATCGGATCCGTTATCGCACGTTACGAAACGGTTCAGTTATAACCTGCGCGCCACTGAACGCCAACGTGCGCGAGCACCATGTTACGCCACTGCGCACATGGTTGCGCGCGAGCGTCCGAGTGCACGAGAGCGCGTGCGCAAGGTGGGCACAATGCGCACCTGCGCAAGTTGCGCCCGCGCGCATTTGCGCAATCTGCGCCACCTGCGCCATACGTACTCGCGTGCACTTGCGCAACATGCGCGCACCTGCGCCACACGCCCCGGCGCACTTGCGCAACATGCGCCACGGCGCCTGCGCACAACGCTCGCCACCGCGCGCCATCTGGCCATGCCAACTGGCACGTCATCTGGACGCGCAACCTGGCACACAACCGAACGCAAGAGACTCGCGCAAGGAGCACAACTTAAGCGCACTATGTGCCTAGCGACGATGCTGACGTACTAAGTGCAAAGCGCGCCAACAAAACGACACATTACGCCTCATGAGCCCATGAGCCCGAGTCCGATTCGCAGCCCATATGGAATTAAATTAAGCTTGGCCAAAAACATGAATGCTTTTAATAGGTGTCTTATCCTTACCTCTATGTAAAATCACCCACATGGTCCCCTCATTAGGGTCACCACCCCATGTGCATCTCTCCACTCCTCAAGAGGAGTTATATTGAGATACCCATGAGTTTTTCTAGCCAATGTGGGACTAAACTTATATGGCTTGTTGAGAGCAAGCTCTCTACAAGTAAAGAAAGAAAAAAATCCAACAATTCCCTACATATCTCAATATATGTATAGGATTTAGCGTTCCCCACAGTAACTGTACATTCTGCATTGGGATAGATGTCGCTGACGACTTGAATCTTTTCGCATAGGTTGAACAACAGTATGATACAAGAATGGACTAAGCCTTGAATTCTGCACCACAGCTGATATTCTTTCCACTCACAAAATGTAGTTACTTGTGCTTCTGGCTGCACATTAAAGGTCCTGTGCCAGCCTGGTTTCAGTGTATAATTTTGGACGTCTACAAGTTCACCCTCAGGAGACGGCCTGATATCTCTATCCATACACTATAGGTGAGTTCTTTATTAAAGAGACATGGCATGAAGCATTGCGCTTCCCTTGCGGTGCTATGCCGCTATGACATGGCCTAAAGCCGAGGCATTACCCCTACCGGGAACCAAATCGTAGTGTCATACTACTGTAGCATGAGGTCACAGCCTCTTTGTAGTGCCATACTACCAAGCATGAAGCCTTAGGCTCCCTTGCGGTGTTACGCCGCAACGACATGGCTTGCAAGGCCGGGACTTTATCCCTATCTGGGTACCTCATCGTGGTGTCGTGCCACTGTAACATGAGGAACACCTCCCCTTTGTAGTGCTGGCTATCCCTCTTTAATTTCATCATACAACATTAGGCTACCTGCCTATTTGCGGTGCTACGCCGATGTGACTTGGCTCGCAAAGCCGAGACATTACCCCTATCCAGGAACCTCATGGTGGAGTCACCCCACTGTAGCATGGAGTTACACTCCTTGTAGTGCTGCACTACCGTGCTTCCTGTAAAGCACTCCAGGCATTCACTCTGCCTGAGAACTCATTAAGGCGTTTAAGCCATTCTCCTCACAGGATCCGTTTTCCACAGAAAACACATTGTAGACAGCAGTGGTTATGGGTCCGTAACCCTTCCATGTTCCCAAGAACAAGTACCCACTGTTACCTGATAGTTTTTCAGTCAGTGGTCCTCCCTTGAACCGAAAGTTAGATGTCTAGTAGATTTCTCTTTGAACTAATAACATAAAACTTTATGGTAGGATTACAAAGACACACTATCAGAATGCCTTCAAGCCCATCTTTTCTGCTGTCTTCGACAAACTGGCGCTTGAGGCCCTTCGTGAACGGATCCGCCAGATTCTCCTGACTCCGAACATCGATCACTGCAATGACAGCTCTCTTGATGAGATCGTTCACTGCCCTGTGCTTTAACCGCACAGTTCTCTTCTTCCCGTTGAAGAGATCATTTGATGCCATTGTCGCAGTTGCCTGGTTGTCGCAGTATATCGAAATTGTCCGTATTTGCGCCCAACCACTGGAAGATCATACATGAGCTCCCGAAGCCATTATGCTTCCTCTGCTGCGGTATCAAGTGCAAAGAACTCAGATTCCATGGATGACCATGAGAACATAGTCTTTCTTCGACTTCCACGATATAGCAGCTCCACCCATTGTGAAAATGAATCCACATGTGGACCTCTCGCTCTTCAATTCTGAGCACCAGCTGGCATCACTGAAGCCTTCTACTACCGGCGGCTCTCCGCTGAAGTGCAGTGCATATGTCTGAGTCTTCTTGAGATATCTCATGACACGCTTCACAGCTTTCCAGTGCTCAACGCCTGGATTGCTAGTGAATTGACTCAGCATTCCCACGACGAAAGCTATGTCAGGCCTAGTGGCAGTAGTAGTGCGTACATCAAACTCCCGATGACGCTAGCGTACTCTAATTGCCTGACGCTTTCCTTCGAGTTTGGCTCCAGCTTCTGGTCATTCGGTACGACGTATCAATTATAGGAAGATCATGATACCCGTATCGAGTGAGCATCTTCTCAATATAATGAGACTGTGACAGTGCCAATCCAGTGTCTGTTCGGATGATCTTGAGTCCCAAGATAACATCAGCATCCCCCAAGTCCTTCATACTAAATTTTGTCGAGAGGAACTTTTTGTCTCCGTAACACATATATTCGTACCTAGGATTAGCATGTCGTCCACGTATAGGCAAACGATGACTCCTCTTCTATCAGCAAATTTTGTATAGACACATTTGTCTGTTTCGTTGACCATGCACCCATTTGATCTTATGACTTTGTCAAACTTCTCATGCCACATTTTGGAAGCTTGCTTTAAACCGTAAAGAGATTTCACCAACTTGTAGACTTTGTCTTCAAGACCTCTGACGACAAATCCTTCTGGCTGTTGCATATCAATCTCTTCGGTCAACTCGCCATTCAGGAATGCCGTTTTCACATCCATCTGATGTATCACCAACTTGTGTATTGCTGCAAGAGCAATTAACAATCTGATGGTTGTCATCCGGGCTACTGGAGCATACGTGTCAAAGTAGTCAATCCCCTGCTTCTGAGAAAACCCCTTGGCCACTAGCCTGGCCTTGAACTTGTCAATGGTTCCATCAGCTTTCATCTTCTTCTTGAAGATCCACTTACATCCGATGGATTTTGCTCCTTCGGATAAATCAACCAACACCCAAGTGTTATTGGAGGTGATTGAGTCAATTTTATTGTCTATCGCCTCCTTCCAGAAGACAGCATCTCTGGTTTTCATCGGCTCATCATATGGAAGCGGATCTGCTTCCACATGATAGGTGACGAAGTCATCTCCAAAGTTCTTCGGCCTCCTTGCTTGCTTTGTTGACGGCTCAGCGAGTTCTTGTTCAATTGTTGTCTCCTTACCAATAACTTCATCTTGGACTACTGGATCATTCTTTTCAGTCTCCTTTGCACCTTCATCATTCTCCGAAATATCTGTAAGAACAATGTTTTTGTGCCTTGCAAACTTGTCTTCAAAGTATTCGGCATCGTGAGATTCGATGATATGATTTGACTCAATATCAAGAAATCTCTGAGCATCACTCTTCTCGGTATACCCCAAGAAGATCGTTTTCGTAGTCCTTGTCCCCAGCTTCTGAATCTTCAGATCTGGGAGCTTCACATAAGCCAGACACCCCCACACTCGAATGACATTTAAGTTAGGTCTGACTTTGAACCAGAGTTCATGAGGAGTTATATCCGAAGTTGCATATGGCACTCTATTCAGAATAAAAGTAGCCGTCAATGCAGCTTCACCCCAGTAGCATTTCGGAAAACCCACAGTTAGCAGCATTGAGTTCATCATTTCTGTCAACGTTCGGTTCTTCCTCTCTGCTACTCCATTAGATTGAGGAGAATGCGGAGCAGTAGTCTCGTTGATGATTCCATGTTCTTTGCAGAACGATGCGAATTCATGAGACCGATATTCTCCGCCTCGATCACTTCTTAGCCTCTTGAGTTGTTGTCCAGTTTGTCGTTTAGCCTCGGCCATGAACTCCTTGAACTTCTCGAACGTTTCGTCTTTAGATTTGAGCAAGTAGACGAATGCATACTTAGAGAAGTCATCGATGAAGGTTATAAAATACTTCATCCCGGCCTTTGTAGAGAATTGCTTGAAGTCACAGATATCGGAGTGCACCAACTCCAGAAGATCTGTGTTTCGATTGACCCGTTGAAAGGGTTTTCTAGTGATCTTCGTCTGAGCACATACTTCACACTTCTCTACCTTACCCCCACATTTGGAGATAAGTCCTAGACTAGACATTTTATGTATTCTTTTACAATGAACATGTCCTAGCCTATTATGCCACAACTCAAGAGAATAATCAGAAAGAGCGACTGCATTTATTTCATTTGACTGGTTTACAAGCTGAATTTTAAACATCCCTTCGATTTGAAAAGTCTTTCCGAAGTATGTTCCCTTTTTGGACATCACCATCTGGCCAGCATTGATGTCCATCCTCAAGCCTGCGTTGCTAAGCAGGCTCCCAGAGATCAGGTTCTTGGCTATCACCGGAACATACTTCACACCTTGAAGCGTTAGAGTGTTCCCAGAAGTGAGTTTCAGCTCCACAGTCCAGATCCCCAGAACTTCAGCTTGGGCCTGATTCGCCATGACAACTTTCTCAGAAGTTGGCTGGTACGTGATTGTAGTGCCCCGTCCCGCGAAGTCAATCGGAGGAATCAAAATGCCGACGGCGTTCGGACTTGGCCTTACAACGGCGACTCGAAGACATCGCTCAGGTGGGGTAGTTTCGGTGAACTTGCCTCATCTCAGCCTTCACTTAATAATTCGTGTGTTTTCAACTTGCACAAGTAGGCTTAATAATAAAAGAGACGAATCCACATAGCTAAAGGGAATTATCCCGACGGATCGAATCGAATCGAGTTTAGAACATGGAAAACGTCCCACGGTCTGATTAGAGTTGGTGTTCAGCGTGCTTTGAAAATGACACTCGATCCTTCGTCCGCGGCTTGGGAGAAGGAAAAGTCGGTATTCGACACAAACGAGGAGTTAGCTTAAGTCATAGGCGTCGCCGCGTAAATGCTCGATAAAGCATGCAAGTTTCCACTGCGCAAGGCTTGGCATAGCCTTGGCTCGTCCCTCGGGTTAAGTTGTAGGCTTGAGTAAGTTAGGCAAAGTTATGTCGATCGACCTAAGTCATTCCAAGTGCTGTCCCGTTCTTTCTGCGGTTGTCAAGTCAAATAGTCCCACGATCTCAAGGGCCGTCATATAACGTATGACTTGGGTGATAGCGTCGCGTAGGACGGAAGTCAGTTAAAGGCACGAGCCACGGTTGGCACGATGTAAAGTTAGCCACGGTCCATGGCACTTAAGGAACACGTTTTGTTCAAGTTAAGTTGGAAGGCTACGTAGTAGTCGTTCCCTCGAGTTCAAAGAAGTTCGAGGCGGTCCCTCGGTTGGGAGTCTCGCGTTCCTATCCACGTTGAGTATTCGAGACGGTCCCTCGGTTGGGAGTCTCGCGTTCCTATCCACGTTGAGTATTCGAGGCGGTCCCTCGGTTGGGAGTCTCGCGTTCCTATCTACGTTAAGTATTCGAGGCGGTCCCTCGGTTGGGAGTCTCGCGTTCCTATCCACGTTAAGATGTTCGAGGCGGTCCCTCGGTTGGGAGTCTCGCGGCCCCGATGCACGTAATGCAAAGGGTGGTTCAGAGCACAAGTTGCTAAGTATAGTTCCATTCGTACCAACAAATTAGGCCATGCATTTACGTGAGTCTAGATGTCTCGTAGGTGCGTGGTCATTGGACACCTTGTCGACAAGGATTTCTGCCTAGACTGGTTATACGTCGGGGCACCGGGCCCAGTCATCCTAGGGGGTAGACGTTATAGCAGCGCATGCTTTTATTGCGTGGGTAGTCGGGGGCTTTCAACGGGGCTCGCTACCTGCGCTGAAGGACCCGCCGCCTACCCGAGCTATGTCCGCGATGGCTTGTCATGCCAGTGGCCTTTCATATAGATAATTGGCGTGCTTAGCGGCGAATCCGCATGCACGGTGTCGGTCGTAACAAAGAAAGTGTAAGCACGGTATGCGTTGAATGGTGAAATGTGTGCTCGGTTGCACCCAAGGTATTATAAAGCCTACGATTCGGCTATACGTAAAGACAAGCGCTTCGGCACGAGATATGGCATCGCGCTTGAGTTCTCAACACCGGTTCCACAAGTTGGGTTATACGTTGCGAGTTAAGTCGAGAAAGGGCCGTAGGACAAATATTGTTAAGTCATGTTGAGTTTTTGGGCACGACCTCGGGATGTGAGGCATGGCCGCGTTGTCATAACACGAGTATTGGCAAGACTAAGCGAGGAGGCACTGCCCCAGAGATAAGCACGAATTGAGTTCACCGCACGACCGAGTCGTTACGTCCCAGAGTATGGCACGAAAGGCAAGCACGAGGCGATAAGTTGACGTTATTGACACGGGAAGGTCTAGCGGCAATATGCGAGTACGTTATTAGTGCAAGGCACGGTAACGGTCTAAAAGACGCAAAATAGACCAAGGCGTCGGTCCTAAAATCGATCCTAAGGCAAGACTAGAAAGACAATCGTAAAGGGGCTTGTATCGCACAAAGATGAATAAACGTGTCGGTTTTGTATGGGTGGGCGAGGAGCTCACTCCACCAGTACAGTTGAGTACTGGCACCCATACAGTTTCCATGTGCAGGCACAGGTAGAAGCTCGTGGCGCGGAGCTCGCTTGGATGCGTCGAGGCACGGAGTTCCTTGGCGATTCGAAGCGTGCGGCCGCATGGAATCGAAGACTTATACGGGACATAATGTATGGACATCGCCTATCCGAAGCATCCGCTGGCTCGAGACAAGTATTGAGAGATGAGAGAGCAGAGTGATTTGTAATGTGAGACGAGTGAATTTGAGTAACTTGTGTTTCGTTTTAAATTTCCGCTGCGTGTTCATTGTCTCTACTTGGGACTTCTGTGCGACGACCCCGTCGCAGCCGCTGTAATCGGCCGTTATGGAACCCGCCTTGCACGAGCGCAATCTAGGCTCGTGCGGCATCACGCCTTAGCGAGGACGATCGCTCCTACGGGAGCGGGGCGTGACAGTGATGAACCATTCCTTGCCAGAACAGACATGGCACCTCGTACCAGTGTCTATCCACCAGTCATAGTCAGCCCCCACAGCTGTAACCTGAGCGATCATAGCAACAATGTTAGAAACCAATGAACCTTACTAGGCTCACCTTGCTCTGATTGTTTGGACTTGGATTTGCATTCACTCTTGTAGTGGCCCTTCTTGCCACAGTTGAAGCAAGTCACGTGGGACTTGGACTTCTACTGCTTGAACGAAGGACCCTTCACTTTCAGATTAGTGGAGTCCTTCTTTTTGTGATGAGAAGCTGCATGCTTCCCCTTGAACTCTCTTGTATGCACCAAGTTGGCTTTAGCCAGTTGTTTGGACAGAGAGTCCATCTTCTGTTGAGATCGCATCTCGTCCTCAACGTGGATCTCTTGCAGGAGATCTTCCAAGCTAATGTCCAGCTTCTTTCGATGCATTCTAGCGTAGAAATTGCTCCATCCAGCAGGAAGTTTCGAGACGATCCCTCCAACGACAAACTTGTCGATGAAGGACATTTTTTCGTCATCCAGCTTCTGGCACAACTTCAAGAATTCCTTCACCTGATGCAGCATCGTCTTTTCGTCTTCAAAGATCCACTTGTGGTACTTCTCGACGATGAATATTTTGGACCTGTTCTCGTCGTCTTCATAGAGCTTTCCCAAAGACTTCCAGATTTCTTTGGCCTTCACCTTCTTCGAATAGGACTCCCCCAAAGAATCTTCCATGGAATTGAGAATCGGCAGTTTGCAGATGCTGTTTTCTCTCTTCCATTTACTTTGCTTGACATGTGGAGCAGCAACAGCGTCAGCAGTACCTTCTGGAATTGTCGGTTCATCCCCAGTCAACACATGGTCTACGTCCACGAGTTGAAGATTAAGGATGATCTTCCTCTTTCAGATCTGAAAGTGTTCTCCGTCGAATTTCTCCAACTTATAAAAGTTGGTATCGATGAGAGAGGCACGAGAGTTTTTCATCTTCTGATCTAGCTTTGAGATTGTTAAGTCCATGTACGTGAATATCAGAAGAAAACTCTTGTGATTCGATTGCAACACTTCAACAGAAGGTGCAAAACAAAAATCCTAGGAGGATTCTGAAAACGAAAAATTTAAGAAGATTTTCGTAAAGGTGACGAACGAGAAATCTAAAAAAAATTCGTAATCTGAGAAAGCCTGCTGGGGTGTTTAGAACACTGGCGCTCAAAGCTAGATCCGCCCACACGGTCAGCTTCCAGGAACCAGCAAGTTCAAAAGAACTCTGGAACGCTCTGCCAATCTGCTCACGGACGGACTACTCGAAAAACTAATAACTCACAAGTGGCGCCTACACAGAAGCTCTCTCTTCTCTTTCTGTGGAAAATTTTGTCAAAAACGTACGGACCCTTGAGAGAGAAGAGGGACTCTATATATAAGCTCTCTGTAACTGCCCAGATCCGGAATACACACGACGTTTGAATGTCAGATCCGAAATTATCAGATCCGTTATCGCACGTTACGAAACGGTTCAGTTACAACCTGCGTGCCACTGAGCGCCAACGTGCGCGAGCACCATGTTGCGCCACTGCGCACATGGTTGTGCGCGCCTAGCGTTCAGCGCTCAAGTGGTGCGGAGAGCGCGTGCGCAAGCGCGCATTGCACAATCTGCGCCACACGCGTCCGTGTGCACTTGCACAACATGCGCACACCTGCGCCTGCGCGCAACGCTCGCACCGCTCGCCACCACACGCCATCTAGTCGCGCCATCTGGCCACGTCAACTGGCGCACCATCTGGATGCGCAACCTGGCGCGCAAGAGGCGCTGACGTGCTAAGTGCAAAGTGCGCCAACAAAACTCCACATTACGTCTCATGAGCCCATGAGCCCGAGTCCGAGTCCGAGTCCGAGTCCGAGTCGCTAAACCCTTTCGGGGCTTAGCCCATATGGAATTAAATTGAGCTTGGCCAAAAAGCATGAATGCTTTTAATAGGTGTCTTATCCTTACCTCCATGTAAAATCACCCACATGGTCCCCTCCTTAGGGTCACCACCCCATGTGCATCTCTCCACTCCTCAAGAGGAGTTATATTGAGATACCCATGAATTTTTCTAGCCAATGTGGGATTGCTAGAGCAAGCTCTCTACAAGTAAAAGAAAGGAAAAACTCCAACAATAATCGTTTTCAACTTAATCTCATCCTAGCGGAATATGCCACCAAATTTCAAACGCAAAGAAGTATAGCATAATAGGAGACTTCAGTCCCACTCGAAAAGAGTGATAAAAAGTGGGAAGAGCAATGATTTAAAATGTAAAATGAAAGAACTTTTAGCGTGGTTTTCTCATAGGCCCTTTGTACCTATTCAAAAAAAAGCCATATCCCGTATGCATATCCTGTCTGTATCCATATCTGTGTCCATAGTCAAGCAACATATACTACCACACATTAGACTGCATATGCACCTACTTATTTTTGGGGGTTTTTGTCTCTCTTAATAGTTCTTAATAATCCTCGTTTTATCCAAAAATGTGGAATGACCACCAAGACATTCTGCCATTAATCCTAGCCTTTTAGTAAAAGTCAACTATGTTGATGCCCCCTCACAACAATGCATCATTTCAATAAGGTTGTTCAACTGAACCCCAACTTCATCAGTTGGTTCTAATATGAAAATGAACACAGAAGATTGTTAGTCATTAAAAAAGAAATATCATCTTTAGAACTTTAGAAGACCGGGGTGTTCATGAACATTGGCAGGTTGAATAGGATATTAATCATTGTAATAACATTTTAAAGCCATCCATATAGTTTGAAGATAACATGAGGCATAAAATACAAGTGAGTTGTATAGAATGCAATGAACACATTTCACAGTTGAGCAAGTGGATATTGTTAAGATTAAAAATTAAGATGAAAATAATTAGCGACAAGGAGTAACCTGTTATCTTCTGTGACACCTTCGTTTTGCCATATTCTGCTAAGTGCAGCAAGTGACAATGCACATTTTAAAGCTTCCACCTAGTAAAAAGGGTAAAAGTAGTCATATGCACAAGTGTATATATTCTAGTAAACTTTTATAACTTGTTACATGTCTTAATATACTTTAGTTAGAATAAACATGGATTACTTCTCACAGACCATTTACTCAATTAAGAACCAATTAATTATGAATTGCAGATTTAAAAAGCAGGAACCGTCTTCAATTTAAAATTTTCCTCACCAAAAGTTTGCTGTTGTCACGCTATATTCATATTTTCCCCCTCTTTTCGACCAAACAATCAATATTGACTGTGAACTTGTAAGTAATGTTAATGCTAGTGTAACAATTGACCTGCAATATCAATAACATGCACACAAAAAAACATTACGCTCTCAGCCTTGTTAATTCCAAAAAGGTGATTCTTAAATATCTCACTTTAGCCTCCAGTTGGGTTTGCTCATCATGATGACACTGGGGCTAGGCATTCTAGTAGTTAGAACTGCAATCAGAAAGAAAATACATGAGTAACAAGAAGAATCGGACAGTTCCTGGAGTAAGCTAGGACACTGACAGTTGGTGTTTGTCACGTTTAACTTTAAGTTGACTCTTAGATAGTCGGTTTAGGGACTAGGGACTTTTTCGTTGCTCCTTGATTCCATTTTCTGGATCACTCTTCTGCCACTTAAATTCACCTTTACTAATTCAATTATTTCCTTCCGCTATTTATCATATTAACAGCAGAACTCTTTGATCCCATCCTTCTCTCTCAAAAGAATTGACAGCAGAATTATTCATTTTCTCACGACACTGATCAGTCATCTATTTCCAATGTATCATCAATAAATGAAATACTTTGGCCAATGAGCTTACTAATAATTTGATGTGTTTAATCTTACTTTTACATAACATTTTTATCATACAAACTATGTCATTGCTTATCTATGTTGCACGGACATGGATACAGACTGATTTCAACATGCCGACAGGGCCGGCCCTAGGGTAAGCCGAACAAGCCATCAGGCTTGGGCACCCCCCCCCCCCTAAGTCCCTACCTCTCCGCTAATAAAGCCTATGCGGTTCATCCCAACTCCTCTCTGTTAGTTAAACTAGCAATCCACCAAGCCCATATTTTGAGTTCCTATTGAAAAGGACTCGAGTAGTTCAAGGAGAGGAACTCAGAATTTGAGCTCCACAATGTCATTAGAACATGAGACTTCGACGTAGTTGCCAAACTCGCCATCAAAAAATTTAGTATCTCTTTTGGAGTCGATGACAAGGGGCAACCAAATCTAACTCCGACTAGGCAGGCAGGGGGCCCTGGGATAAGCCGGAAAGCAAGCAGGCTTGCCCCCCCCCCCCCCCCCCCCCCCCCCCCCCCTCTCCCGGGTCAGGGCAACCCCCCTCCTCTACCCCCACCCCTAAGTCCCCACCTCTCCGCTAATAAAGCCTATGTGGTTCATCCCAACTCCTCTCTGTTAGTTGAACTAGCAATCCACCAAGCCCATATTTTGAGTTCCTATTGAAAAGGACTCGAGTAGTTCAAGGAGAGGAACTCGGAATTTGAGCTCCACGATGTCATTAGAACATGAGACTTCGACATAGTTGCCAACCCACTCGCCATCAATTTTTTTAGTATCTTCTTTTGGAGCCGATGACAAGGGGCAACCAAATCTAACTCCGATTAGGGCAACCCAACTCTCTGGGCCGGCCTTGCATGCCGAGGGTAATTTTCGAGTGTCAATGTCCGTCCAAAATGTCGATAGCAAGCACCTACTTTGGAGTGTCGATGCTTCCTAGCAGCTTACTGGTTAAGCAATACTGACAGGTTTCTTAATCATGATTCATTTCGATATATAGTTTTTCGTAAAATTATAGAAATTGTACTGTACAACATTCTAATAGCTATAGTAATAAGTAATTCTGGATTTTGGTATATATACTATTATTGCACAATATTGAAAAATTCTATAGGTGATTTTTATTCTTTTTTTAGGGGAGAAAAACTCTAAAATTGCAATGCTACGGAGATTTTAAGAGTGTATATTGCACAGAAACGAAAACCGATACAAATCGGGGACACAGACACAGTGTTGGTTCTGGCGTGTCCAAGTGTGTTTTGTCGTGCCCGATTCGTTTCCGACACAGCAGGACACGTACGAATCAGTACTTCTTTTTCAGTTCGTTTCCTCTCGGAAATTGAATCTGGATGAATCTGGAGCTATCGGCTGTTGAATTAGGGTTTTCAAATAAAAATTTACATAGCAATTGGTAGAGAGAAAACGAACGAAGAGGAGATGACCTTGTCGATATAGGAAGCGAGAACCGGTCGGGATTACTATTGCCGTCGATGATATCCCGGCGGACGGTGCCGGAGACGAAGATGACGACGAAGAGAAATGGAGATTGAGAGATCTTGAAAATTTTGCAGTGAGGAGTGCTAGACTACTGGAACGAGTGCTTTTGTCACAAGTGTTATTATTATGTCAAAAAACTTAGGTTAATTATGGCTAATTATAAGGGCACATCAAAATCTTATCAGGACTATCCAGGATTGGGGCTAGTCCATGTTTATGAAAAAATTAGTAGGACTATTCCAATTTTCTACTCAAGGGTCTGCCCAATTCCACACCCCCAAAACCCCAAATTTCACTCTCATTTGTAAAATTCACTCTCTCTCTTCCAAAACCCTAACTTTCTTCCTCCTCCTCCTCCTCTTCTTCTTCTTCACCATTTTCCACTCTCCAAACTATACATCTTATTCTTCATCTTCTTATCCACAATTTCTCCACTCTAAATCCTAGTTTTCTTCTCCATCATTTCGATCAAAACCCTAGTTTTTCTCTCCACAATTTTCATTCTCATCATTTTGATTCCTCACAAATAATGCATGAAAATAAATCCTAACATGTTTATTTCATTCTTTCTCACAAAAAATACATGAAAATAAACCCTAAAATGTATATTTTATTATATTATCAAGATGGAAATAAATCATAACATGTGTTTTTCATTCGACCATTTTGATTTTAGGACTGCCAGAAATTGTAGCAGTCCTAAAATGTACTTGGCAAATCCCTTTCAGGACTGCCACAATTCCTGACAGTCCTCAATACTTCTATGACTGCCAGAAATTGTGACAGTCATTTTGTATAGCAAGTTCCTTTGAGGACTGCCACAATTCCTGGCAGTCCTCAATACTTCTAGGACTGCCAGAAATTGTAGTAGTGCTGTTGTACAGCAAGTCCCTTTCAGGACTGCCATAATTTATGGCAGTCCTCAATACTTCTAGGACTGCCAGAAATTGTGACAATCCTGTTGTACAGCAAGTCCCTTTCAGAACTGCCACAATTTCTGGCAGTCCTCATACTTCTAGGACTACCAGAAATTGTGACAGTACTGATATAAACTTGCTCAACAAATCGATTTCTTCTAGAAATAGGTTTCATCCATAATTTTTTCTATTAATAAAGAAAAATTGATTAATTGATTAATAGATTAGTAAATTTGATAGATTTGGTAATCCAATTTCTTCTACAACTATGATTTCATCCATAAACTAGGGTTTAGAGAAGAAAAAAAATGAGAAATTAGAAGAGAGCAAAAAAAATAAACTAGGATTTGGAGAAAGAGATTTTTTCTTTCTTTCTTCTTGTTCTTGCTCTTCTTCTTCTTGTTGTTATTTCTTCTTTCTTCTTTCTTCTTGTTCTTCTTGTTGTGAAGAAGGAGAGGAGAGAGAGAAAATTAAAAGAATTGTCTTTTATACATTAGAATGGGATAGCCCTAAGTAAAAATTTTAGTGGCAAACTTATAAATAAAGGGAAGTTAAAAATGGGATAGCCCTGATAAGGTTTTGATGTGCCCTTATAATTAGTCTTAATTATAGGGGCACAAAAAAATTTACTCGGGACTAGTCTATTTTTTAGAAACTTTCACTCAGGGCACTACGAAGGTTACTAGGGACTATCCTCACCTCCATCAACATCTCCTCTCCCTCTCTCCCCTCTCCTCTTGTCACTTCCCGTTCCCAGAATACGTATTCTTATACATGTACTACTTTAATATATTTATTTAATATTTATCATGTATTGTTCGGTATTTAAATTCCTTTAATTTCATGTTAATTAATTTTCTGTAATTTTATTCCTGCATTTTACTTTCTGCTTTTATACTCTGCTTTAGCTTTGCTTTGGGTTCGACTTGGATTGGTTCAATTACGTTGGTTCATCATGAACCGAAACATTTCTCCACCTACCACCACCCCTTCATTTAAAGCCCCACTCCCTTTCTCTCTCTTCATTACTTCACCATTACTCTTCTTCTTCCTCATAAACATTTTCCCACCTACCAGCCGCCTAAGCAAGTGCCAACTTGCTTCTTGATGGATTTCCATTTTTGTTGTTCCATTGTCTTCCTCTCAAGATTCTTAGATACTTTAGTACTTAGCATTTTCAATTTCCACGGCTCATTTCTTGTAAATCTAAGTTTAATGCATTTTCGGATCCTTAGGTTTTGATCTAGTAACTTTGTTATTCTTCAAGTTTTGATGGTTCCATGTTGTAGAGAATTACGTTCTACCCCATTTTGACCTATGGAAGTCCAGTTTTGGGCTTGGAATGAAGGAATTAGGGAGCTCGGAAGCAATGGCTTCCCATGGTTCTCCTTCTCAGAAGAGTGGAGAAGAAGGGCAATGCTTGACCGCATGAGTTTTCGTGCGGCAAGTCTTCTTGATCCGCATGAAGAGTAACTGGCCGCATGAAGAGTTTCGGCCGCATGGAGTGTCCGGTCGCGTGTAATTCTGAGCCGCATAAACTCGATGATTCCCAACCGCATATGTCCCGTCCAATTTTAGTCGCATGAGTATTACATCCTGGCCGCATAAGGACACGAGTCCTTCTGGCCGCATATGACTTAACTCTGTCTGCATGGCACTGTTCAGCCGCATGAGGCTCGTCATTTGGGCCGCATAGGCTTGGTCAATTCCAGCCGCATGGATTTAGTTTACCCGCAGCTGCATGAGACTTTTTTCCCAAGCCGCATAAAGCTTGGTAATACTAACCGCATGGACCTTGGCGACTTTTGGCCGCATGGTATCTTGAGCCGCATAGGACTCATCTCAATTCCAGCCGCATAAAGACTTATCATCCCGACCGCATGAGAATTGCCATCTAACGCCATAGGCTTGCCTTTTCGAGCCGCATGTAATTTATTAATCGCATATGCATGTTTTATTTAGCCGCATGGACCAATAACTTCCCGGCCGCATGGACTATAGCCCATAATGCCCTTTGAGCTGATTCTGTCCCGAGTAGACATTAATTAATATTGATTGTCATCTTGGCATTAATTAACATTGATTGTTATCTTGATTAAATAATTGATCATGCATTCCTAGTTGAAACTAAGAGACTGGCTAGTCGTCTTATTAAATTGAATGAATGCGACACGTTCATATTAATTATGAACTATTGAAATCGACTGGCTAATCCCGAATATTGGCATACAGGCACATGCAGGCTTCAATTTATTTATTTATTTATTTATCTTACAAAAATAGCATGTGTACTTTATGGTCAAGGCATGATTATTCCGTGGTTAGTTTTGATTGTTGCATTACGCTATGTAAGACCTACAACCTAACCGCACGGGTATCGTTGTAGAGTTGGACATACCGTACCATGTACAGAAAGTATTCATTCTGAATGACCATGATCCACGGCATGGGACTTCACTCAACGTAGAGACTATTAAGTTAGATAAAATAATGATTGCATGGAGAGAATGGATTCCCGAGTTCTTACATGGCAGCCCTCTTGGGACTATTAAGTGCCCGACAGGCCGGCTGGTTCCAACAGATACTGCAAATCTGCCACACGGACAGGGAGCGATATCTGCTTATATTATTTATTGTATATTGTATATTGACAACGGACGTCCCGCTGGGACTCGTCTAATTCATGATTGGCGCAATTGATTGACTGGATAGACTAGCCTTACTTGCACATAGTAAGAACTGAGGAATCCTTTATTGCATAATTCCAGGATAACTTGGAACTCACCGTAGCAAGCCGTAGTAGTTGCATGACCGTTTAAGTGGATTTGTTTGTGTACTGTACCTACTCTATTACCTAACTGAGATGATCAGAATGTCAGGACATGACGGACCAACTTCTGTCCTTGTTTGGTTGGGAGGTTGGTTCGAAGTGTCGTGATGTTATGTGAATCCTAGTAGATAGCAGAGATCTATTATCATATATTCTCTTATTACTGGCTTCATTCCTCATATCGTGCTTCCTTGCGGTACTTGCTATTAGAGGTCTAACCTCTCTGGTTTTGCATGGCCAGATTTAGAGCCGGTCCCCGAGGATCCAGCTTAATTCTACCTCCAAGATGGTCAATACTAGAGGGATGATCGCAGGAGGACTCGAGTGGGTTCCTTTCTTCCCCGCTCGTTTTGTTAAATACTTTATACTTTGCCGTTTTGGCACCGACATGTTAGTCGGATTGTCTTGTACCTACTTTTGCATAATTGTAACTAAGTCAGGCTGCAGTTGATAACAATTGTGTATACTTACTACATCATCTAGCTGTGTTTTGTAAAGCCAGATATCAAGAACATGTTGACTGAGCGTTTGGGACGCCTTACTGCTTTATCTCACATGTTCTCTATTTCTGTTTCTTGTTTGAATAATTGAGACAATAGATGTGAAGTGACCATAGTGAGACTCTTATGTAGTATGCACCCCCTCGTCTTATTAGACAGCATTGATCGTATTATACGGTATTCATCTACCAGTAATACGTAGCTGGCTGAGTCATTCTCCCGCTCTAGTATTCTGGTTCTGGGGCGTGACACCTCTCCCTCCCCCCTCCCTCTAGAGAGCCCCTGCGCGGTCGGGCCGACGTCATAAAGGACGACATCGACCTCCCTGGAGCCGAAAAATGAGGAGAGTTGGATTGGACGATGGCGTCTCCTGGAGAGCCCCTCCGCGGTCGGGCCGAAGACGACGACAGTGACCTCCCGCTCCGCCGACCGAGGGGGTGCGAAGGAACTGGTACTCCAGCTTCAGTGACTCCGTCAGATGGGCCAGCATGGCTGGCTTCGTCGCGACGAGGGTGAGCCCGATACTCCGGATGCTGGCGGCGAACTCGACCTTCGTGTTCGGGATGGTGGCATGGGCCCAGTCGATGAAGGTGCTCCTAAACTTCTTCGTCTAGAGGAGGTGGGAATTGGGATGTTGCTCACGTCGAGCAGTATGCCATCGTCGCACACTGCCATAATAGCATGGAGAGTTGCTTATATCTTTAGGACTATCAAAAAAATTGCTAGTCCTACCTATTGGAAGGATTGTCAAAAAAATTGATAGTCCTAAAGATAACATTCTGTCAAAAATTGTCAAATGTCAAAATTTTTGACAGTCCAGTATATTAACGGCATATTTTAGGACTGTCATTTTTTGACAATCCAGTATATTGGTAGGATTGTCAAAAATTCTGATAATTCTAAAGAAAAAATTGGATAACCCTGAGTAAAAAAAAATTGAGTGACAAACTTGTATAAAAAAAAATTAGGCAGCCCCAAGTAACTTATGCAATATATATATTCGGTGAAGATTCTGATCGAACCATCGAATGATACCCTTTGGCATGCTGAAGCAGCCAGAGGTAGGGGTGAGCATTATTCGGTCGATTTTGGACCGAAAATCGAACCGAACCGAACCGAATAAGAGATTCGGTTCGGTTTTAAAAAAATTCGGTTCGGTTTCGGTTTTGAAAATACTAAATTTTCTTATTCGGTTTCGGTTTCGGTTTTGGGTTTCGGTTTCGGTCCAAAACCGAAAACCGAATAAGAAAATTTAGTTTATATATATATATATCTATATATATATATATATATATATATATATATAGGTATATACTAAATATATATAGGTATATACTATAGGTATATACTAAATATATCTATGTATATTAGTTATTATATATATTAACAAAAAAAAGCACAAATAACCCAAAAACCGAATAAATCGAAAACCGAACCGATTTAATTCAGTTCGGTTCGGTTCAGTTATTGACCAATTCGATTCGGTTTCGATTTTGCTTATTCGGTTTCGGTCCAATTCGATTTTCGGTTATTCGGTTCGGTTGGAACCGAATAAACCGAATGCTCACCCCTAGCCAGAGGTAATCCTAGTAGAGTCAGAATAAGTGTAGCAGGCTGCTCAACCTGCATTCCCATCGCTCTTTCTTCATCCTCTACTAGGCTCGCACCTTTGGAATCTTGTCCGTGATCAGTCACGGCAACATAAGTCTGAATGTTGTCATGAACAACCTAGGTAACGAAACACACTCGGGTGTCCATCTAGTGAACTGGTTTCCATGTCTACCGCACTTGGCTCCCTGGTTGTCTCGAGGGAGCTGAAAGTCTGGAAGTCATTGTGGACTTGCTGGCCCCTATGTCCCCCCCACCCTTCAGCAACAGAAAGGGTTTTCGTCTCCCCTCCATCCCTCTCCATTCCCAAAGCGTGGCTCTAGTCAGACTATGCGACTTCACCGAGCATGTGTCATCATCATGTCTGAAGCAGCAACATATCGAACACGTGACAGACACCCATTCATACTCTGCTTCTTAGTAACACAGTTTCCCCAAAGCAAGTCCGATCTTGACTTTCTTCGGGAGTGAAGCTTACACCTCACTTCAACGAAAAATATAACATAGGATAGACGTTGAAAGGGCTTTCTTGATGGTTAATTCTCGTCAAAAAAGGGTTATCTTGACGATTGTGGATCCATCAAGTAGGTCAGATTCAAGAAAATTCACCCACTTTTCTTGACGGTCTCTGACAGGACTTTTCTTGACGGTTTTTAGCCGTCGTCTAAAATATTTTTCTTAACGGTTTTTAGCCGTCAAGCAATCAATTTTGAGAAACCGTCAATGTAGTTCAAAACTTTTCTTGACTCCAGCCTAGATGACGGTTATTGACTGTCAATGTAGTTCAAAACTTTTCTTAACTCCAGCCTAGATGACGGTTATTAACCGTCAAGAAAAAAATTTTGTTGACGAGCAAAACCCATCAAGAAAGACACATTCACGGTTAAAAACAGACAATGCAAAGCCCTTCTGCAGCAGGAATGAGTTAATTATTGACGTTTTATAACCGTCAAGAGAAGCTAGCCAAAATTCCATTTAGAATTATATATTATTAATCGAACACATACATAATATCAATAATCCAAAAGATATACATACATCAAATTACTATAAAATCCAACTTTTATATTAACAGATTGTATATTGTTCATACACCACAAACTTCTAATACACGTCGAACCACAAACATCAAACACTTGTCTAACCACAAACATATCCAACAAAAGTATGTAGTTTTCATACATCTTAAACATCCAAACTTTGATAATTATACAACTAAAACCAAAATAAGTAGCAAATTCGACCAGAGCACATCCCTCACATATTCACAGCACCTTTATTTTTCATGTATCTTCTGAGAGAACAAAAGCATAAATTACCAATTTATGTTAATGAGCTTATTGACCAACAAAAAAATAAGAGAACAATATCCTGGAGAAAATAATTAGGAGAGTATAATATCAGTATACATGAGAAGTGTTACTGGAGAAAATAAGGAGAGTATAATATCAGTATTTATATTAGACTTATCCGCATTAAGAAATTGCATCATGAATAGAAAAGTAAGTGAAGTGCAAAAACATGGTTAAGGTATTAAGAGTAAAAGGACACTCAATGAACAAATGAAATTATCTTCAAGATACATATGACTACAGAAACTACAGGTGACATGGTAACTTTCCATTTGCAAATAGGCAAAAGATGAAATTCAAGAGAAGATCTAGAAAGAGTATGTTGGGTCTATATGAGCCCCCCAAGAAAGATTCTAACAAAAGATTATATTCATTTGAGTGAACCGTACAAATAGGAATTTGTATGACTTTAAGCTAGAAGATCATTCATAAGATATTTATGTCTCATGAAGTTCTCAGTTAAGATGGATCACCTAATATTATACACAAATAGAATGTTCTCTTTGAAGAGCATGGTTGCCCTGATCTTAGATTTATAATCTTTGATTGGGAGTACAAAATTTAACAAATTTTAGTTGCCTATTATATAGATTCCGAAAAAAATGCAGTGTATATATGGTTTCAAATTCACAATAATTGTAAGATAAACGCAACATCACATTCTAATTTCTCACTCTTCACTTTATAGGATCATTAGGTAAACTAAGACTTCAATCTTTAAGAGACAAAAGTGTACCAAAGTTAGAAGCCTGTCGAGCATATCTCAACTTTATCCGCATACTCTATCAATTCTGTGTGGTGCCAATCTCTATTTTCTAGTTCAAGAGAAGACATACAAATATTGATTCCTTTACCTCTTTCACTATAAAAGTGACAATGGTAACGGTTCATATTTGCTTACCCAAGTTCATATAGAGATGTTAGGGGCTAGCTATATATGATAATTATATTCCCTCTTCATTTTCTCTCTCACACAACTTACTTTTTCTCTTCTTCTTTTAACATGTTCCTCCCTCGAACATCATTATTGATGATTTCGATATATATATATATATATATATATATATATATATATATATATATATATATATATATATATATATATATTTGAAAGTTTTAAAAATAGTGAGATTCGAGTAGGGACGACAAAGTACTACTAGAATCCTGATGAATATAGGACTCCTATTAGAATCATGACAGTCCTTCGTCATCCCCAAACCGACTGCCACGATTTCTAAAGATTTTAAATTCCTATAATGTGCTTTGAAACCACCTTCGAAAGAGGAAGATGGTTGCAAGAGGAGGAGGAATATGAAGTTAAGTACCAGGAAGATGAATTTGAGTGATTGAAATGTTGTGTTGCCTCTAACAAAATTGTGTGTTGTCTCCCTAACAATTTCTCTAACTTAAGTGTGTTACACCCTAATATGTGATTGCCCCTACCATTTTGTGTGTTGTTCTTAGTAATTCTCCACTACAACAAAAAACCCTTTT
Source organism: Iris pallida (assembly GCA_029216955.1). Classification (NCBI taxonomy): domain Eukaryota; kingdom Viridiplantae; phylum Streptophyta; class Magnoliopsida; order Asparagales; family Iridaceae; genus Iris; species Iris pallida. The sequence goes on from JANAVB010027102.1 coordinate 37,701, forward strand.
AATGACGGCTAAAAAGCGTCATTAATGACAAACCATGACGCTTTTTTTCAAAGCAACCGTTATGAAAACGGGTGTTATAAATGTTTTTTAAAAGCGTCATAAAAAAAACCGTCATGAATAGTTTCTATAAAAGCGTTATGAATAGTTAATATATAGTGCACAATTCAGAACAATTTTAAAACGTCATGAATAGATAATATGTATAGGCTCAATGCAGCACATTTATAACACTTTATACTATTCAAATTAGCATATTTATAATGCTCTATACTGCACAGTATATATTATATTCCAAAAACTTAACATTATATATCACCATCTTTATTACATTTCTCAAAATAGAGTACATATCAACATCTTCATTACATTGAATATCCAAATACATACATATATTTACAACTACCAAAATTGTCTACATCAAAACTTGGCCACATCAAAACTGTCCACAGAACATGTAGCAAAACCCTAAAAAAGATAAAAACAAGCAAATATAAGGAATTAGCTCCCAAGATTATAATACTTCCAACTACACAAGTAGCAAAAGCCTGATACTTATTGGGAACAATTCAAATTCATAATACATATTTAATATCCAAATGCTGAACTGCATAAATTCTTCATGAGAAATGAGTTAACATACAGAATGCCTACATTGAGGTAATGCTCTTCGTACGAGTGTGATGGCATGAGGAATTACCTGCAAGGCCATACTTCTGGAGAAAAGAGAATGTAGTAGCAGCATCCCAATCATACCTAACATAAGTAGATCACATCAAATAAATAAAAAAATAAAATCACACTTTAAAAATTAAAATAAATCAACTTGTGACACATTACTGGTGCTTAATAGGTTTTTGAGGTTTAAGTTCGATCAGTAGAGTCCCTGAAAAAACAAAACAAGGAAGCAAAAGACTCGAAAAATAACACCAACCATGTAGTTCTGGATATTTGTCAAACTCAACATGATACACAACACACACAAAGAGGAGATTTATCCACAATTAAGTTGCAAATTCAGTTTGCCTATTACATAGCTTCTGTAGCGGTAAATTATATTCTTTCATGGTCAAACCGTATAAATATGGAAAATCATTATCACCATCATCGCCTTGTACCAGTAGTAGAGTACACAACAACAAACAACTGCAAGGAGTCATGTAGTTATAAAGAGAAGGTTAAATGTCTCCTAACAAATCCTTTCAAAGCATGTATCAGTTCTAAATCTTACAATCAATGTTCAAAGGAAGTGGGGGGCCTGGGGGCATACAATGAAGAGCTCCACAAATAGTGTAAGTTTTGAAGGGATGCCATGTCACTAGCATAAAAACAGACGAATATAAAAATAATAAAATGACTTGGAACCCTGGTAAAGTATAGAGTATAGGAATTAGATCAATGCTCAGGATAATCAAATCCTAATCTGTTACCAACTCAGGTACAAGTTCAAACAGCCTTCCAATTACTATTAGAACAAGTCTGGCTTTGGAAAAGAATAGTGTATCAATGAAACGGAAACAACAAATGAGTGTAGACTCAAAATTCCCAGTTTTATTTCAGTTCTTAAAGAGTGTCTCGAGAATGCTGCCACCATTCGTAAGATTCTCTCAAACTGTGGTACGCCACTGCTATCTAAGGGTCCATATATAGGATATAATGGTCATTTCTACTTCTTTCTCATGAAGACAGATACAAATGTATGCGACGAGGTTTATACAAAAACAGAGAGACAAAAATACAAGCAAACTTGCACCCAGTAAAATACCAGTAAATTTGATACATCTTCACAAGCATGCCAAAATACCCAGTAAAATAGCAAACACTTGTAAATGCATGTTTTCTAATTCATGTTCTCTTAATAATTAAAAGTGAACTTATACCTTGAATCCAATTTTTTTCTTCCGGTCAACAGCTGCTTGGAGAAACTTGGCCTGAAAATACAAATGTCACACCTTAATATTCACAATAATCATATCATTCACATATCAAAACAAATGCCTGAAAATAAATGCAAATGCAAATGCTGAAAATGAAAATGCAAATGCAAATGTAGCTCCCCTTCCCGAAAATTTGTAAATAGTTTATTTTCAATTATTATTCGAAGGGTGATTTTTAGATTTTTGTAAATAAATATTATTTCGCGTACACAATCTTATGTGAAAGACCTACATTAGAAATTATGATTTTTTGGGTTCATTGAGAAGTTACAGATAGATGCATAGTAGGTTTATATGTATATATATATATTTTTTTTTTTATTTTTTTTTTACATAAACCAACATATATATGTAGGTTTATATGTATATATATATATATATATATATATAATATATATATGAATATATGGGGACATTATATTTTGTGTAAATATATATATATATATATATATATATATATAATATGAAGAGGAATATATATTTCCTTATTGATATATATATATATATGTATATATATAGGAAAATATAGGGACACATATTTCGTGTAGATATTGATATATGTGTGTATAATAAATAATATGTAAATGTGTGTATTGTATGTACATGTAAATATATTACATATAGGTATACAGATGTATATAAATATAGATAAATACGTGTATAAAAAAATAAAAAATAAAAAATATATATATATTGTGTATGTGTATGTGTATATAAAAAATATATTGTATATGGGTACATGTGTATTCATATATATAAACATTATGGTATGTATACATAAGTATTTATGTGAATACATATAAACATATATGTATTGTTGTATAAGAAAAAGAAAAACAAACTACTAAAACCCCCCACAGCAGCTTTCCAGCCCAGGCAGTGTGAACAAACCCGAGCCCAACAACTCCTTGGCCGAGCGCAGTCTCCTCCGACCCGTGAAACCCGACGTAATACGCGCTATATATACACAGGATTGAGAGAAACATCAAACCCTAACCTGTGCGCCGACCCCCAGCCTGCGGGCGAACACAGGCCGGCGGAAAGGCAAGGCGGAGCAGGCAGCGCGGGGAAACAGCAGCAGCGGCTGCAGACGCATCAAATCGAGACGCAATTCACTCCCATCAATTCTCTGCCGTTTACGAACCGTTTCGTCAGGTACGCCGACAACCTATACACCTTAACCCTCTTCAAATAGAATGAAACAATTCGCGGTGTGCACGTCGTAAATCGATTACCAAACTCGATTAAAAAATCTCGAATTCTGGGTATAGAGACTGTCCCAAACCCCCATAACGAGGTCGAATTTTGACCAGAATAAGGAGATATTTCAAAATCTGTTTAAAACAGATTTATAGCTAACCTGTAGGAGATCAAGACCTTTCTCGTAGATTAATTATCGTTCACTATATGCAAAAAATTTCAGTTTCAAAGTTTGGAAAAAACCAGTTTTCAGAATAACAAAAAACTAGAAAACTCATCCACACGACGTGCGTCCCGCCAATCCGGGGCGACGTGGTCGCGCACCGTAAGCATCGAAAGGTGCGTAACGGCTTCGTGGTCCTGTGGCCTTTGGCGGAATTCAAATTGGCGCGATGTGCGCGACGAATTTGATGCGTACCGAAAAGCGGGTGCGGGTCGTGACAGCAAATGCTGAAAATGCAATTTTCTTTTTCAGCCATTTGACTATGCTATCATGAACTCTACATACTGTGAATATGATCGATAATGGTTACACTATTCTTTCACTGTTAGTGGAACTTCCAAAAATTTGAGCATATTTCCAAACTAGTGCATATATAAAAAAATTGTTGACACTTAATTAGACTGATCTCATGTTCTTATGACAATAGAAATTGTATGATCTTAAATTTCGAAAAAGAAGGAGTAAATAAGAGGGAATTTGGCCTATACCACCTTGAAGAATTGTCCCACAGTCCATATTGGCTAGCTCCCTCATCACTACTGGTTATCCATGTTGAGTTGACGATTGCGATCTGATATAGACCATACTGGCTAGCTCCTGCTTCAATTTCAGGATTCTCAACTCTTCCAAGTTACAGTTCTCGTAATTAACTGTTGAAAATCACAATACTAGTAGAAATCCATATCAAGATTGTTTTCAAGACATTCACCTCTCTTTGTAGAGCCTCGCTGAGCATACTCGTTCAGTTGAGTTACGGTTCCATGTCCTGAAGCAACGTTTGAGTATGATGTTAAAAGTTAGGTAGTTGTGCGGAAAAAGAGAGAGTAGTACCACAAAATAATTATCAAACACCTTGTGTGCTTTGAAGGACGGAGGGATCTTTGGACCTACCGAGTCGGATGTGCGGTCAGTACCAGATCTTCTGAAGGAGGGCCCCCTCGATGTCGGAGCTTCACGATGCAGCGAGTGTCGTCAGGATCGCCCTCGTCGATCTGCATCAGGATCTTGATCTCGTCCATGGCCTCCGATATTGCACCCTCTTCTGTACCTTCAGAGCGACGAGGGCGATCCAAATGGTGCAGAAGACCTCTAGGAGTCCATGGGGGCACACTGCCGAGCTCATGGTTCCCTTTGGAGAGGAAAAAAATTTAGACAACTTTATTCTAGAGCTGAGGATTTTGGAGGAATATAGATGAAAATTTGGGCGGCTTTGGAGAGAACCAAAAATTTGGGCGGCTGATCAAAAAATTTGGGCGGCTGACCAAAAAAATTTGGAGCTCGGTCAACGACTTCTTCGACTTCTTCCTCACGATAGGCAGGACTTCTTCGACGTGGCGGGCTTCTCGGTGCAGGAGTTGAGGCTGTTGGGGTCGTTGCCCCGCTTGCCGGGTTTCAGCTTCGGAGAGATGGGAGGGGAGTAGGGCTTGGAGGTGGTGATGTTGGTGGCAGTGGTACTCAAGGAGATGGTGATGGAAGAGGACAGGGACCTCTGGAGGGACTTCTTGAGCCGTCGAGCCACCATTGGGAGGGAGAGGACGAAGAGGGGTCGGGAAGAAGCGCGAGAAATGGGGAAGAGGAAGGAAATGGAGACGCGGAGAAGAGGACGAGCAGAACCCTAACGCTCATCCTTTGCGTTCTTGTCGATCGCGTGCGCGACAGCCTCGAGCTTGTCCTGGAGGGCGACGAGGAGTGTGAGGCCCTCCTCGAAGATTTGGATCTAGGGTTAGGGTTTTGGAGTTGGGGGAGAGGAGGGAGAAGAAAGGAGGAGAAGGAGAAGACCAGAATGTTTTGGGGGAGTGTCACGACCCGCACCCTGAAGGGGGAACGAGTACGTGGTTACGTCCAGCCTACGCCGCAGAATCGGCGAGAACGCTGTATATAGGGTCTGTAAATACTATGGCTAAAACAGTTAAAGGTACCTGTACAGTATATACTCTCCGAATGGAGGTGACATAGCAATACAGTCTCAATCACAAATATAAAACTAAGATAGATAGCATGGATGGAAATATGATAGATAAAAGCAGAAAATGAGTCCAAGATCCACATAAGTCAGAGCTATACACAAACATCCAGAGTCTCAAAAAATATATATATATAGATACTACTAACTGAAAGTACTAGCTGGCTCGTAGGCCAGGCAAACCTAACTAATGCTAACTACTCAGGGAGTATAAAATCTAGTGGCCAAACTATCAGGCCACAGCCCTGGCCTGAGTCTCCATCTGTCTCAACCCTATAATAGGTCGAGCAGCCTACCTCAGAAACATCTGTAAAATTGTCAACGGTATCCTGTCAGGAAAATGAGCAAGTACAAACACTAACAGCAGTTCCATATGAATTGACAAATTCTATAAGAGACAGTATAATGAAATACAAGACAAAGATATAGGGCGTTACAACCCTTAACCAAACAAGGACCGGGGTTGTAACCCTTCTTTCAAACAGGACTTAGTCTCAAATCATGGTACAGTATAAAGACAGGTAGA
>JANAVB010027105.1:0-70000 GCA_029216955.1 Iris pallida
GTCCATTTTTATTTACTTTGTTACGAAAGACCCATTTCGTACCAATAATCGAATGATTAGCTGGCCTAGGAATAAATTCCCAGACCTGGCTCCTCTCGAATTGGTTGAGTTCTTCTTGTATGGCAGAAATCCAAAACTCATTATTAAAAGCTTCTAAAACATTCCTAGACTCAATTTATGAAATGTAGGCAGTGCAAGCAATAGAGTCTCTTAACGATGATCGAGTACTTACTCTGCGTGATACCTCACCTATAACCAAGTTTTCTCGATGTGATGGCTTGAATGAGAATTTCTTCGGCAAGCCCTCCAGAGAATTGGTTTCAGTGGTGGTATTCATCGGCGTAGAAGTTGATGGCTCAATATCATCGTCAGGAATAGCTGCTGCACTATTATCCCCATCAAAAGTCACATTAGTAGACTCTTCAACAATCAATCAGCGTTTGTTGAACACTCTATATCCCTTGTTCTTGGCAGCATAGCCAAGGAAAATACTATCGTCAGCTTCGGCATCAAATTTACCTAAGTTGTCTTCAGTATTGAGGATAAAGCAGCGACAACCGAACACTTTAAAATATGAAATGTTTGGAGTTCTACCTAACCAAAGCTCATAGGATGTTTTCTTCGTAATAGGTCGAATAAGCACCCTATTTAAAATATGGCACGTTGTACTGACAGCTTCAATCCAAAAATATTTCAGAAGTGAAAATTTATTCAACATGACTCTAGCCATATCGCCAAGAGTCCTATTCTTCCACTCTACAACACCATTTTGTTGAGGAGTTCTAGGACAAGAAAACTCATGATCAAAACCATTTGAGTCACAAAACTTTTCAAAATCAGTATTTTCGAATTCGCCTCCATGATCACTTTGGATTCGAGTAATCATGTAGCATTTTTCGTTTTGAACCTTTTTAGCAAAAATTTTGAAAATAGAAATCGCATCGCTTTTGTTTGAAAGAAACAAAACCCAAGTGAATATAGAAAAATCAACTACTATAACAAAGACATAGAGTTTTCCACCAAGACTGGCTACTCTACAAGGACCAAATAAGTCAATGTGAAGTAATTGCAAGGGTCTAGTAGTACTTACAATATTTATTGAATGAAAAGAAGACTTGGTTGCCTTATTTAACTCATATTCGGCACATACGGTATCCTTTTTGAATGTGATATCGGGCAAGCCTCTTACTAGCTTCTTTGTCGATAGCCTGGATATAGTATCCATATTGGCATGACCAAGATGCTGGTGCCACGACAATCTCTCATCATTGTGGGCGTAGAGTCATCTTCCTACACTGTTAGTATCTCTAGATAGATAGAAAATATAAATTTTATCCTCTCTTATCCCTTCAAAAGCGATATCTTCCGTTGACCTATCACAGATATAGCATTTATTATGTCCAAAGTTAATATCATATCCATGATCAGAAGGTGACTTATGCTGAGCAGGTTATGCTTTAACTCGGTCACTAGGCAGACATCCTTTATTACAGGAGAGAGAGGATGACCTATAGTACCATTACCTATGATGTACCCTTTTAGGTTATTTCCGAAGGATACATACCCTTCCCTCTTCATCGATAGTGATGCAAAAAGATTTGCGTCTCCTGTCATATGTCGCGAGTATCCACTATCGAGAATCTACTTACTTTTAGTTTAGGAGGGAAGGTCCACCTACATCAAGAGTAGATGTGTGACCTTTGGTACCCAAGTTCTTGTGGGTCCTGAAATATAGTCTTTGGCACCCATGCATATAGATTTATATCTACTAATCTCATAATTCTACATTGTGGTGAGATGTGTCCATGTACTCCACAATAGGTGCAAGTAGCATGCCTATTTGTGTTTGAAGCAGGTTGATAATGATGTCTATATGTGGCATGGTGAGAGTGGTGTGGAACAGCAGGATAGTGACTATACGTGGCAGCATGATGATGGTTATGTCTATATGCAGTATAGTGATGGTTATGTCGATGTGTAGCATAGTGATTGTGTGTAGCAATAGAATGATAGTTATGAGAATAATTTCTATGTGCATGTGGTTTATGTGCTGTATGGGAGTACATGTATATGTAAGCATATTTACGTACTGCATGTGGGTGACGTGTTTGACTATTTTGAGTAGTCTTGTGCTTTGTGTGTGTCTTATGTGATTGGATTTGAGGTTGAGCAACCTGTTTTCCTAATCTAATATCTAATTTCTTAGAGGCAGCATGCAGTTCATTACACTTAGCATTTAAACCATCAATTTTAGCAATAGAGATCTTGTGTCTATTCTTTTCTTCAGCAAGCTCAGTGTTGAGTGTAGTGATCTCACGTGTTTGCTTTTCAATACGTGCTTCGGCATCATGTAGGCTTAACTTAAGCTTAGACACCTCATTAGTGACTTCCGTGGGTGGAGTGTCTCTAACATTATCAAGCAAAGAAGAGAGTTTTTGAATCTCGGCTTTATAGCTTTTGATCTTCTCCTTAGCATGCTTATACTTACTAATGACTTTCTTGTGGTCAATTAGTAAATCATTGAACGCATCGCCAAGTTCAGCAAAAGTGAAGTCATCGAGAGTTTCGCTAGTTACCTTATCGGATGTTGCCATTAGGCATACATTGGCGGTGTCTTGAGGGGAGTCCTTTTCTTCCTCGGAGTTACTTGCTTCGCTTTCATGACAAATGCTAGTGTTGGCATATTTTTTTGAAGATGACTTCTTGTAGGGCTTCTCATATCGGTTGCCTTTCTTTACGAATGGACAGTCTTTTCGGACGTGTCCATTCTTCTTGCAGCCGTAGCACGTTGGTTCTTCATCATCATCTTCTTGTTGTTCCTTCTTTCTTCGATTGAAGCGAAGGAACTTCTTGAAATTTTGGACTAGAAGAGCTTGATCATCACCTTCAGAATTGTCGTCATCAGTCTCCTCAGGATCAGTCCTTCGGCGATGAGCTTTTAGGACAATCTCTTTTGCCTTTGGAGCAGGTTCTTCGAAGTCTTTGAGGTCAAGCTCGTGAGTCATCAGCTTTCCTATCAAAGTCTCCATAGACATTATGGTGAGATCATTGCCTTCTACGATGGCTGTTACCTTAGGGTTCTAAATCTTCGGTAGCCCCCTAAGTAACTTGCGGATCTTCTCGTGATTTGTATATTGTTTGTCGAGGATGACAAGGGGTTGATGATGTCGAGGAATCTTGTAAACATTTGTGTGATCGTCTCATTAGGCTTCATCTTGAACGCCATATATTCTTGAGTGAGACGACTGATTATCGACTCCTTGACTTGGGTGGTTCCTTCATGCATCACTTGTAGAAGTCTCCATACTTCGTGCGAGGTGGTGCATGTCGAAACCCTGTTGAACTCATTCTTGTCTATTGCATAAAATAAAGCATTAATAGCTCTAGCGTCTAGACTTGCCTGTTTCTTTTCCTCGTCAGAATATTTGTCGTGGGGTTTCTCGATGAGATCACCATTGACAACTATCCTAGCGGGCTTTTTGTAACCATCGGTAACAATAGTCCACAGGTCGAAGTCTAGAGACTTGAGATAAAAACTCATCCTTATTTTTCAATAGGTGTAGTTTGTTCCATCAAATAGGGGTGGCCTATAAGTGGACTGCCCTTCACCGTGATTGGAAAACATGGGTTGTGTGGTTGCCATAGATCAGCTCTAGGATGTTAATCCTTGTTGAGAGAATAGAGCTCTGATACCAATTGAAGTACAAGTAGGAAGCTCTAGAGGGGGGTGAATAGAGTTTATAACAATAATAGCCAATTAAAATTAAACTCTTTCACTAACAGTCAATAATCAGAGTAAATACGGAAATTATAAAGAGCGAGAAAGCATACGCAAACAAAGCCGATTTTAACCTAGTTTTTCTCGTGGAGGACTAGTCCAGGCCTGAGAACTCTAGCTCAGGATTAAATCCACTATTTGTGAAATAGTAGTTACATCCCGTGCCTTTTCTTCAGAAGATCACGTCAACTTCTTACAGAGATCGCAGTGGCGATGCTTAGAATTTTTCAAGCTAACTTTTTGAACTCTTGCACAAACTCCTAACTGAAGAGCACTGAGCACTTTGAGGCTTAGGGAGCTTGTGGCTAGCAGATGAGAACGGTAAGGCTTGTATAAGGCTTTAGAGAGAAGAGAAGAGAAGATTGGATGATTGAAAATGAGAGAATTCAAGGCCTATTTATAGTGTTCTGGATAGGCTAAATTCGGCTAGAATTCTATGTCAAGAATTCAATTTTTTGGCCGTTGGACATCTAGCATACAACAAACCCTAAAAATTAGGGTCCTGTAATTTAGGGGACAGAATTCGGCCCGAACTCTGTGTGGATGCAGTGTTCGTCCCAAACTCTGTCTCCAGGAGACAGAATTGTTCTAATGGGCTATATGGGCTAGTTTGGTTTTGGTGGAGCTTTTGGTTTATGGTTTGGAGATAGGTATAGGCCCAAACTACTCAGTGCGACTCAGTTTACATTTATCTAGACTCAATAATAGTAAAAATACAGACTCGAAAACTAAGTAAACTGCAGGATAGAGCCGACGTCCGTCTTGTACTGAGTTCGATCTTGATGTGTCATATTGAATTATGACAAGTATCATATTGTCAATTTTATCAATATTTGGTTGACTGTGATTTTATGTCAACACGAATGGCTTCTCCACATTACGAAAGAAGGTCGAGAAGACATTTCAATAAATGCGGTTATTATTGTCAAAAGATCTCACTTATAACCCGCAGTGGTGGATTTGATAAAGGATTTGATAAAGGAGTTATAGGAGGTTATCATCTTTTGTCATGTGAAAGATGGTAAGACCAAAGTAATGGATGGTAAACTCGGATGCGTCTGATCACATGACAAGAGATGCAGGTATGTTGCGTGATTATATATTTCTGGGTCCTGTGACAAATATTATTGTTGCGAGTGGTAGTTCCCTGAAAGTTAGTGGAAAAGGAAGTGCATGCCTTTTTTCTGGTCTGCCACTCACTTCAGTTTTACATACACCTGGAAACACATTCAGTTTATTATCTATTAATCAGATTACTCCTGACTTACGCTGCTCGGTAACATTTTTCTCTCTAATGGTTGCGTTTTTCAGGATCTACACCATTAGCTATGCCTCTTTGTCATAATGCAACCCTATGTGTCTCACTCTCAGCATTACCTTAAAAATAATGGATCCATTGTTGTCAGTTGCCATGCCCTATATGTTCATGTTTTTAGCAATATATGTTCATCCATCCAGCCCATATAATATTAAGATTTATCACCTTCTACAGAAGTTTCCATGTGTAAGCAGTTTTTATTTCCTCTAGCCATCCTAGGTTTGTGACCCTTTGCCTTAGGTCTTCAAAGTAGCTTCCAATTGATTACATGCATGCCCCTTTTCAAGGTGAATTAACACATAAGATCTCAATTCTGAGTAGAACTATTTTAGGAATTTGTGCAGCTTGTATTCATTACCAAGTTCACGGCAATAATAACTGCTCTAAGTAGTTCTGTTATGCCTCTAAAAGAGAGTTCCATCGTTATTAATCTTTCAAGCTCTTACTGCAGTTCTCAAAAAGATTCTGATGATCTTGATAGGTTGTTTTATTGATTGATAATTACATACCCATGTATCTTACTAGGAGTTTCTCTTGTATTCCCAATAGGTTTTTTGGACAGTCTTATGCAGTGTTTACTCAAAGTAGATTCTTGCTCTTATTTTTGTTCATCTGTAACTCTGACACTGCTCCAAAATTACTTAGGAGCCATCTAGAGCTTTGCAGCAACTCTGGTAGGATTCAATAACAATAGAATGATAATATGAGTAAACCAAATTTAGTTTCACTTTGTCGGAAAGTGGTACTAGTTCCACCTTGGGCTTCCTCCAAATTTAGTAGTTGCTGCAGTGTTCCATGGCAATAGTGAACAAGTATAGGGAGACTTAAGCCTTTATTACTATCAAAGTATCTGTGAAACCCAGAATTTTCTAAGAATCTCTAATTGTTGGATTTGTAGCGTAATCTTAATCGTAGTATTATTATTATTTATTAGTATTATTATTATTATTATTATTTATTATTATTATTATTATTATTATTATTATTAGTCGGTTTAGAAAAATATTCTTTTAAAATTTATCATTGGATTTGATTGTGGCCCTGTCCCCGATCATGTGCCCGGAATCCAACCCCGTGTCCGGACACCGACCCCGAACTCGAACCAGATCCCGTCCCGAACCTATCTTTAAAATCCTTTAATTAATTTCAGCCTTGATATTTTTGTATAATCCTATGTTAGTTAATAGAAGAAAGAAAAAAATATAAAACCTATTACTAAAATTTCCCCACAACTGATCTGGTCTTCCACGACCAGATCCACACCCATGTGCACCCCTTATTTCTCCTCAACTCCTCAGCACTCTCTTCCTACAACTCCTCTCCAACACAACTCCTCTCCACATCTTCAGCACCCACTCCTCCCTATTAATTCCACCACAACTCATCTCCCTCCCTGACTCTCATTTTTACTCTCTCAAACCATTCTCCCCATCCCCCATCTCCTTCCTCTCACTATCCCCAAGCTCCACCCGCGCCCAACTCTGGCCAACCCGGAGCCGCTCGCCCCCGGCCCTCTCCGGCCGACCCCAGAGACCTCCGATCCGGCCGCGCCCAACTCCGGCCAACCCGGCCTCCTCGGAGCCACCTCCCGCGCCGGCCAGACCCCCCGTACGCCACCTCCCGTGCCGGCCAGACCCCCGCGCGCCGCCTCCCACGTCGGCCAGACCCCCGTGTGCGCCTCCCGAGGCCGCCCTGCTTCGTCCAGTACCCTCCGCCCGCTCCAGCACAGCCCGACGTTCCCCGTCCCGCTCCTCGGCCGCCATCCCCGACGACCCCGAGGCCAACCCGCGCCCAACGTCTCCCGGCACCCGTTTTCGCCGGCCGTGCCTTCCGGCCAGCACTGTTCCAGCGCCGCCCCTATGGCCGTGCTGTCCCGATCTGACTTTCTGGGACTCGCTGACCCGTGGCCGCTCTTCCAGCGCTGACCCGGGTTTCCCGACCCACTGTTCTGTGGTGCTCTCTGGTGTTTTTGTTCTCGCGTCGCTGCCACATGGATTATTCTTTCTTAATTACATCTGAGAGCTCTAGTCGAGCAATTGAGGTATAACTTCGTGTCCTCGTGTCCCTCCCATAGACAGTCTGTGATGACGCGGTCTCAATCCCGTTTCAGGATTCGGTTTTTTTTGATATTTTGTTGCTTTGGATGATATGTAGAGTATCGGTTACGTCGCGGCATATTTTTCTATGTTTGGATATATTGTGTTGTGTTCATTTTTGGGTTGGATATTCATTTTGGGTTGGTGATCCCTGGTTTGGGATATTAAATTGTGTTGTGGTTAGCATCCTCCCAGGATTGGGCTGTCCCAATTACAGAGGAGATGTTGCCCAAATTTTCAGGAAATATTTTAAAAAGGGATTTTCTTATAAAAACTAGCAATTTGAATAAAATCTATTTTCAAAAAAAATTGGTCTTTGCAAAATGATTTATAAATGGGATTTTGTTGGTTTTTATGGATTTCGTATCACCAGTTAGACGACGACCATATCGGTTAGATGAGCCTCGGTGAAACGCAAACGCTACAGGGTTTCCTGTACGTTGAGGCGTTAGCCAGCAATATGAGATTGCACGACCAAGTCTAAGACTCTTTAATTTTAATTTAACTAAAATTTAGTTTTAGAACTAGTACTGCTTTTAGTATTTATGGTTCAGGGCTTCGGCCTACTGTTTGGACCGTTCGCGGCACTCAGAGCTCGCCTTAGGATTAGTTAATTTATGTAAATAATTTGTATAGGACATAAGCCCAGTTTTTTCTTTATTTCTCTGTGACCCTGTATTGTGTAGCGTAGCTTTTCTTATTTTTCTAGAATGTTGGTTTCGTCGTTAAATGCGTAGATTATAAAATGGATATATTTATTTTATAAAGAAAATTAATAAAGTTTTCTCATAATAAATAATCTAGTAACTTAGCAATTCACCTGTTTTTTCATTTAAAAGAAAAAGCCTAGTTATATATATATATATATATATATATATATATATATATATATATATATATATATATATATATATATATATAAAATACAAAGTTTTTGCCAAATTAACCGGTAATTGCTATTTTTTCTAATTAATAAGTAACCGAATTATTTAATTAAAATGATAACGAACATAGTTGCGATGTTACACCATTTTTCCGGTAGATTATTAATAACTTAAAATCTGACTAGGGTCTACTTCTAGAGATTGTAACTAGCACACCTAGAATGGTTTCATTATGGTTCTAAGTCAAGGTTCTCAACTGTAGGATCTCGGAGACGAACTTGACTTCCTCCTCGCTACCGACATTCCCGATCCAGTCAATTAACAGAGGCAAGTTACGATTATGTTTTCTTGTATTTTATTTAGTAATTGTCAAGCTGCATGTTTAAACCATATTGCTACATGGAACCCTCTCCTAGGGTTCAGATATTGATTGATTGATTATGGGGATTGGGGGAATAGTGTAACGTTTATGACCAATACCCCTCATATTGCATAATTGTGCGAGCTTACCCCTCTTACACACGGGGATAAGCCGTATCGCGTCGCTTGGATGCTATTGTACAACCTAAGCCGGTCATAGACGATTACACATTCAAATCACATTATTTTTAATTATTAAATTGCTGGAAAATATTGTTTCAACTGTTTAGCCTGCACTTTTCCATTATTACTTGAAATATGAGATACATATTCGTACTTGCTCCCTCCTGACTAGAGACCATATTTTTAGGTGACATTGAGGATGCTGAGCTATTGTACAATAGCTACTATGACCCGGTTTTGTACCCTGTGGTGTTGCCGGAGTCCCCCTTGGAGGATGCAGGACCTGAGGCCGACGAGCCGACCACTTAGCTAGTCGTTTTTAGTTTTTTCAAGTTTTATTGTTTTGGAGTTTTGTAGATTTAAAATCAGCACTTTATTTCAGTTCTTTCATTTCCAGTTGTACTTTTCAATTGTTGAATAAAAGTTTTTAAATTTTTCGTATATTCAAGTTGTGACAAATGTATAGATGTTGTTATGAATACCTGCATATAGAACAGCTTACTACCGTTGTCTCACAACGGTGCAGGCTGGGCATGATCCGGTTCGACCCAATAATTTGGGATCGGGTCGTGACATGTTTTTAGTGGTGGCCCATGCGTACCTAGAAACAATTTGAATACTAGAACATTGATTTGTCACAACATAGGTCTGAATTATATATATATAAATATTTTTGTTTGATTATAGACTGGTAGGATACCTTGCTTATGTATTGCATCCTAAACCTTCCAGAGTATGGCTAAAGGAAAGACCACCCGTTCCGGCCCTACTAAAGATGAGGTGTCATCTACAAATCATACCCCACCTCCTCAAGCACGCCGGGACCCTCCTCCCTTGCATCTGACTGACCGTCCCCATGCTGGACCAGTACCCCGCCCCATTTACGCTACTACAGCGCAAACGGCAGAACCGGTACTTCCCCGAACTGAGCTGCAGTCCCTTACGGTAGTGCCCGCACCAGCTGCCCCACCAGTACCGGTGGACCCCACCGAGCTCGTAGGTCTGCTACGAGGAGTACTGGAGGCCCAAAGAGCCCAAGCAGAAGCTCATCGTGACCAGACTGCAGCCCAAGCTGAAGCCCATCACGAACAGACCGCGATCATGAGAGAAGGCATGGATAATGCCCACAACGTGGCTATGGCTGCCCTCGAGAGAGGAGGAACAGCACAATCGGAACTAAGGCCTGCTAAGGTTGGCATTATCGAGAACTTTAAGAAGCAGGACCCTCGACCCTTCAACGGAACCGAAGGAATCATCTATGCCGATGAATGGCTCGACAGTATGGAGCGTCTCCTCAGCGTCGCTCGACTACCCGACGACCTCCATGTCGAAGCAGTAGGACTCCAGCTGCGAGATGTAGCAAGCACCTGGTATCGGAATGAACCCCGACTCCAGGACAAGCAGCTCGACTGGGACACCTTCAAGAGGTTGTTCCACAGGAAGTTCTTCCCAACATCAGAGTTGCGGGAGATGGAAAGACAGTTCCAGGATCTGAAGCAAGGGAACATGACGGTTGGAGAGTATACGGCAGAGTTCGGCCGACTTAGTCGCTTTGCCAAGAACTTGGTTGCTGATCCCGCGAATCGTATTGAGAGATTCATGTATGGACTAAGGGAAGAAATTTGTACCCCTATGATCGCAGGCGGCGTTAAAACATACGAGAAGTTTCTGATACAAGCTCAGGATGTAGAGAAGAGCCAGCCTTCTCGTTCAAAAAAGGAATATCCGGGAACTAGCAACTTCCAGGGTAACCAGAAGAGGCCCAACCACAACAACAACAACAACAACAACAACAAGCCTTCTCACCACCACCAGTAGCATCATCAGGCAAGGACCAGTGACAAAACGCCTCAGAAGCAGATCCCTGTCTGTGACTTCTGCAAGAGGCCAGGACATCAGGTGAACATCTGCAGGAAGAAACTGGGACACTGGCTAGTTTGTGGGTCTGCCACCCACCAAGTAAGGGACTGCCCCACAGTATTCAACCGGACCGGAGCAACTCAACAAAGAGCTCCTCTACCCGCTCAGCAACAACGGTTCGGGCAACATCAGCAGAAGATCGGGCGAGCTTTTGTCCTAGCAGCAGACGAGCAAGAACCAGAGCAGGAACCCACCGATGATGTTATCACAGGTTCCATTTATGTGTTTTTACATCCTGTTCTAGTATTATTTAATTCGGGTGCATCACAAAGTTTCATATCATCAAAGTTCATTTCTGCACACCACCTAGATACGGGACTTAGCAAAATGATAAGTAGAGTTATGACCGGTGGTAGACCCATACCCATTACCGAGACTTGTAACTGTCCCATAACTATCTCAGGCCACAAATTCTTAACACCCTTACTTGTGATGCCCTTGTCCAACTATGATGTAGTCCTAGGGATGGACTGGTTAAGTGAGCAGCATGTACTGATAGATTGTCACCGAGGATGTGTAATCTTTAGCCCACCAGGAGAATCGGAGTTTGAAATCTCTCGAGCTCCGGAAGACATGAAGAGTGTTACCTACTCCTCTATCACCGAAGAACCCAGGCCTCCTCACCCTATCATAGCGGAATTCATGTACGTCTTTCCAGATAGTCTTCCAGGATTGCCGCCAGATCGAGGTATAGAATTCACCATCGACCTAGTTCTCGGCTCTTCCCCTATTTCTCGGCGATACTACAGAGTCAACCCCAAGGAGGCAAAGGAGATGAAGGACCAGATTGACGAACTGAAGGCCCAGGGATTTATCAGAGATGGAGCTTCACCCTGGGGAGCGCCAGTTTTGTTCGTGCCCAAGAACGATTGACCAGTACGGATGTGCATTGATTACCGGGCGCTGAATAACATCACCATCAAGAACAAGTACCCTCTATCCCGGATCGACGACCTGTTTGATCAACTGAGTGGAGCTAAGGTATTTTCGAAGATAGATTTCAGGTCTGGCTATCATCAAATCATGGTCAGGAAGGAGGATATTCCAAAGACGGCGTTCAACACCAAATATGGACAGTATGAATTTTTGGTCATGCCGTTTGGACTGACGAATGCCCCTGCAGTATTCATGAACCTTATGAACAAAGTCTTCCATGAATACCTGGATCAGTTTGTTGTTGTCTTCATCGATGACATACTGATCTACTCGAAGACTGAAGAAGAGCATGAAGAGCACCTGAGAAAAGTTCTAAAAACTTTAAGGAATGAGAAGCTATATGGTAAGCTATCTAAATGTGAATTCTTTTTAGACAAAGTGGATTTTCTTGGCCATGTTGTCACATGAAAAGGAATTTCGGTAGATCCAATGAAGATAGCTGCTATTGAGAAGTGGACTGCACCAAGTTCAGTTGCAGAAATCAGAAGTTTCTTGGGTTTAGCTGGCTACTACCGGAAGTTTGTAAAGGATTTCTCCAGGATTGCTGAACCGATGATGAAGCTCACTAGGAAGAAGGAAGAATTCATTTGGTCTG
Source organism: Iris pallida (assembly GCA_029216955.1). NCBI lineage: Eukaryota > Viridiplantae > Streptophyta > Magnoliopsida > Asparagales > Iridaceae > Iris > Iris pallida. The sequence goes on from JANAVB010027105.1 coordinate 12,071, forward strand.
AAGCTTGCCAGTCAGTATTTGAGGAACTGAAGAAGAGGCTTACAACGGCGCCGATACTTGCGCTACCCGTAGGTACTGGCGGTTTCTCAATATATAGTGATGCTTTCGGTAAGGGATTGGGCTGCGTTCTTCAACAACACGGGAAGTAATTTCTTACGCAACTAGGCAATTACGAACTCATGAGAAGAACTATCCCACGCATGATTTGGAGCTTGCAGCGGTTATATTTGTATTGAAGCTATGAAAACACTACCTTTATGGAGAGAGAGTAGAAATATTTACAGACCACAAAAGTCTTAAATATGTTTTCACTCAGAAGGAGCTGAACATGCGACAGAGATGATGGCTGGAGCTGATGAAGGATTTCGACATCAACCTGCAGTATCATCCGGGTAAGGCTAATGTGGTTGCAGATGCACTTAGTCGATACCCGATGGCAATATTCTTGACCAAGGAGCATCATTTGCTGGAGGACATGGAAAAGCTTGGACTGGAGATTGTACTGCCCGAAGAAGAGATGAAGAAACTGGAAAGAGAAGCCGTTGTACCAGGAGCTGACTCATCAATAATGTAGTTGCAAGTACGTTCAAGTCTAATGGACAGAGTCAAGGAGGCATAATTCCAAGAATAGACGCTTTGCAAACTCAGAGATCAAGTGCTGGCAGGAATACTTGAAGGATTCTTAATCGCCAGCGACGGAGCACTGAAGCATGGTACGAGGCTTTACGTACCAACTGGTGAACTGAGGAACGAGTTGATGTAAGAAGTGCACCAGTCGCAGTATTCTATACATCCAGGAGCCAACAAAATGTATCAGAATATGTGTACTATAGTGTGGTGGTACGAAATGAAGAAGGACGTATCCAGGTATGTAGCTAGATGCTTAATTTGTCAACAAGTGAAAGCTAGCAGACAGAGACCAGCAGGACTATTGCAGCCACTAGACATCCCGGAGTGGAAATGGGAGCACATAACGATGGACTTTGTGTCAGGACTGCCTCGATCCCAAGGAGGGAAGGATGCCATTTGGGTTATCGTGGACCGACTGACGAAGTCAGCCCACTTTATTTCTTTCAAGGTGGGTCTATCCACCGAGAAGTTGGCGGCACTGTACATGCGGCACATCTACCGGATTCATGGAGTTCTGATAAGTATCGTGTCTAACAAGGATACCAAATTCATCGCTCACTTCTGGAAGAGCTTACACGACAGTTTGGGAACGCAATTGAAGTTCAGCACCGCCTACCATCCCCAGACTGACGGACAATCAGAGAGAACAATCCAGACGCTAGAAGACATGCTGAGATCATGCGTCTCGAAATTTGGAGGGTCTTGGGAAGACCATTTGCACTTGGTAGAGTTCTCCTACAACAACAGCTACCAAGCTAGCATCGATATGACTCCGTTCGAGGCACTTTATGGATGTCGTTGCCGCACTCCACTTGCTTGGGACGACGTAGGAGAAAGGGTATTGCTTGGACCGAAATGGTAACAGATACAGCAGAGAAGGTAAAGATGATTAGGGACAAGCTCAGGATTGCCTAGGGCAGACAGAAGCATTGGGCCGATAGCAGCCGACGGCCGTTGGTGTTTGAAGAAGGTGACAGTGTGTTCGTAAAGATCTCCCCTACCAGTGGAACCATCCATTTCGGCAGAGCAGGAAAGCTAAGTCCCAGGTATATTGGTCCTTTTGAAGTACTTAACAGGATTGGAGAAGTGGCTGATCGGGTGGCTCTACCCCCAAGTCTCGAAGGCATCCACAACGTCTTCTATGTTTCGCAGCTGAGACATTACATCCCGGACACGAGCCACATCTTGGACCATTCGAAGCTGGAAATTGCACCCAGCCTCATAGTGCCAGAGAAGCCAGTGGCGATATTAGACAGAGGAGAGAAAAGAACCAGAAATTCTGTGACGCCGATAGTCAGAGTTATGTGGCGGCACAACTCCCCAGGCGAGTCTACCTGGGAGCGAGAAGACAAGATGCGGGAGCAGTATCCGTATCTGTTTGAGACTTGAGGTAACCCCTAACCCTGTCTTTAATTTCGAGGACGAAATTTTCTAAGGAGGAAAGGTTGTGAAACCCGGAATTTTCTAAGAATCTCTAATTGTTGGATTTGTAGCGTAAACTTAATCGTAGTATTATTATTATTTATTGGTATTATTATTTATTATTATTATTATTATTATTATTATTATTATTATTATTATTATTATTATTATTATTAGTTGGTTTAGGAAAATATTATTTTAAAATTTATTATTGGATTTTGATTGTGGCCCTATCCCTGATCCCGTGTCAGGAATCCAACCCCGAGTCCGGATACCGACCCCGAACTCGAACCAGATCTCGTCCCGAACCCATCTTTAAAATCCTTTAATTAATTTCAGCCTTGATATTTTTGTATAATCCTATTTTGGTTAATAGAAGAAAAAAATATAAAACCTATTACTAAAATTTCCCCACAACAGATCTGGTCTCCCACGACCAGCCACACCCACGCGCACCCCTTATTTTTCCTCAACTCCTCAGCACTCTCTTTCTACAACTCCTCTCCACCACAACTCCTCTCCACATCTTCAGCACCCACTCCTCCCTATTAATTCCACCATAACTCATCTCCCTCCCTGACTCTCATTTTTACTCTCTCAAACCATTCTACCCATTCCCCCTCTCCTTTCTCTCACTCTCCCCAAGCTCCACCCGGTACCCAACTCCGGCCAACCCGGAGCCGCTCGTCTCCGGCCCTCTTTGGCCGACCGATCCGGCCGTGCCCAACTCCGGCCGACCCGGCCTCCTCGGTGTCGCCTCCCGCGCCGGCCAAACCTCCCGCATGCCGTCTTCCGTACCGGCCAGACCCCCGTGCGCTGCCTCCCAAGTCGACCAGACCCCCGTGCGTGCCTTCCGAGTCCAGCCTGCCTCATCCAGTGCCCTCCGCCCGCTCTGGCACAACCCAACGTTCCCCGTCCACTCCTCGGCCACCATTCCCGGCGGTCCCGATGCCAACCCGCGCCCAACGTCTCTCGGCACCCGTTCCCGTCGGCCGTGCCTTCCGGCCAGCACTGTTCCAACGCTGCCCCTGTGGCCGTGCTGTCCCGATCTGACTTCCCGGGATTCGTTGACCCGTGGCCGCTCTCCCAGCGCTGACCCGGGTTTCCCGACCCGCTGTTCCGCGGTGCTCTCTGGTGTTTCTGTTCCCGCGTCGCTGCCGCATGAATTATTCTTTCTTAATTACATCTGAGAGCTCTAGCTGAGCAATTGAGGTATAACTTCGTGTCCCCGTATCCCTCCCGTAGACAGTCTGTGATGACGCGGTCCTGATCCCGTTTCTGGATTCGGTATTTTTGATATTTTGTTGCTTTGGGTGAAACGTAGAGTATAGGTTACGTTGCGGCATATTTTGCTATGTTTGGATATATTGTGATGTGTTCATTTTTGGGTTGGATATTCATTTTGGGTTGATGATCCCTGGTTTGGGATATTAAATTGTGTTGTAGTTAGCATCCTCCCAGGATTGGGTTGTCCCAATTACAGAGGAGATGCTGCCCAAATTTTTAGAAAATATTTCAAAAAGGGATTTTCTTATAAAACTAGCAATTTGAATAAAATCTATTTTTCAAAGAAAATCGGTCTTTGTAAAATGATTTATAAATGGGATTTTGTTGGTTTTTATGGATTTCGTATCACCAGTTAGGCGACGACCATATCGGTCGGATGAGCCTCGGCGAAACGCAAACGCTACAGGATTTCTTGTACGTTGAGGCCTTAGCCAGCAACATGAAATTGCACGACCAAGTCTGAGACTCTTTAATTTTAATTTAACTAAAATTTATTTTTAGAACTGGTACTGCTTTTAGTATTTATGGTGCAGGGCTTCGTCCTACTGTTTGGACCGTTCGCGACACTCAGAGCTCGCCTTAGGATTAGTTAATTTATGTAAATAATTTGTAAAGGGCATAAGCCCAGTTTTTCCTTTATTTCTCTGTGACGCTGTATTGTGTAGCGTAGCTTTTTCTTATTTTTTTGGAATGTTGGTTTCGTCGTTAAACGCATAGATTATAAAATAGATATATTTATTTTATAAAGAAAATTAATAAAGTTTTCTCATAATAAATAATCTAGTAACTTAGCAATTCACCTGTTTTCTCATTTAAAAGAAAAAGCCTAGTTTTATATATATATTTAAAATACAAAGTTTTTGCCAAATTAACCGGTAATTGCTATTTTCCCAATTAATCAGTAACCGACTTATTTAATTAAAATGATAACGAACATAGTTGCGACGTTACACCATTTTTTCGGTAGATTATTAATAACTTAAAATCTGACTAGGATCTACTTCTAGAGATTGTAACTAGCACACCTAGAATAGTTTCATTATGGTTCTAAGTCAAGGTTCTCAACTGTAGGATCTCGGAGACGAACTTGACTTCCTCCTCGGTACTGACATTCATGATCCAGTCAATTAACAGAGGCAAGTTACGGTTATGTTTTCTTGTATTTTATTTAGTAATTGTCAAGCTGCATGTTTAAACCACATTGCTACACAGAATCCTCTCCTAGGGTTCAGATATTGATTGATTGATTGTGGGGATTGGGGGAATAGTGTAACATTTATGACCAATACCCCTCATATTGCATAATTGTGCGAGCTTACCCCTCTTACACACGGGGATAAGTCGTATCGCGTCGCTAGGATGCTATTGTACAACCCAAGCCGGTCATAGATGATTACACATTCATATCACATTGTTTTTAATTATTAAATTGCTGGAAAATATTGTTTCAACAGTTTAGCCTGCACTTTTCTATTATTACTTGATATGTGAGTTACATATTCGTACTTGCTCCCTCCTGACTGGAGACCACATTTTTAGGTGACATTGAGGATGCTGAGTTATTGTACAATAGCTACTATGACCCGGTTTTGTACCCTGTGGTGTTGTCGGAGTCTCCCTTGGAGGACGCAGGACCTGAGGCCGACGAGCCGACCGCTTAGCTAGTCGTTTCCAGTTTTTCTAGTTTTATTGTTTTGGAGTTTTGTAGATTTGAATTCAGCACTTTATTTCAGTTCTTTCATTTTCAGTTGTACTTTTCAATTGTTGAATAAAAGTTTTTAAATTTTCCATATATTTAAGTTGTGACAAATGTATAGATGTTGTTGTGAATACCTGCATATAGAACAGCTTACTGCCGCCGTCTCACAACGGTGCAGGCTGGGCATGATCCGGTTCGACCCAATAATTTGGGATCGGGTCGTGACAGTATCCATGGGGTTCACCATCCACCAAATTGAGAATCTAGGTATGTTGATACACTTTCTAACCAATCGGATCCAATGCTCATTGAAGTTCATACATCTCATCATGTAACATACAAAAAAAATAAACTATACAGTGAATCATAGGGGCTTCCTGGAGAACGAACCTTAATGCAACTCTTATTTCCTCCTCGCTTGTTAAGACCCTTTATTAGTTCTCTGCATTGTGCCTACCGTTAATGAATGTTGTCTGATCAAGAGAGATCAATTTTTATATAATCCCTTCCATCCTTGCATAATTTTGATTATAAACTTATAAACTAAGTAATAACAAGATAGTCCTATAGTGTTGCAGGATGGAAGATCCTTCTTTGGATGATAGTTACAAAAGCATGGTATAGTTCCTTCAATAACCTCTCTTTGCCAAAGAAATTTGAAATGCAGCCAAACGTCATTCTTCCTTAGCTCCCAAAAAGTCTGAAAGACTTGTTAATGTTAAGAGTTTTTTATGACAGATTCTATTTTTTGTATTGACACTTTGCTAATCAATAGCATTGCCTTTGGCTGATACCAACATCCTAGTGATTATTTATCAAATTTAGTAGCATAGGAATGTTATTGTAAAGGCTTGTGTAGAACTGAATTGCTTCATTAATGATGACATTATTGGCCCTATCAACTTTGAGTTTAATATATATATATATATATATATATATATATATATATATATATATATATATATATATATATATATATATATATATACATATATATATATATATATATATTTTTTTTTCATATATATATATATATATATGGGGGGCGGATCGGAATACCCGCCCGCGGAGCCTCGCGGGACCCCGTCCCCCTCGACAGTTGGAACGAGCGGGCGCACGCGGGCCCCACGTGGCCCGCTCGATCCAACGGTGTAGGAGGTGGGGGCTCCCGCGGGTCTCCGGGGGCAGGTCTTTTGATCCTCCCTGTATATATATATATATATATATATATATATATATATATATATATATATATATATATATATATATATATATATAAAGGCTCAAAGTTCCATAATAGCCATATTGGAGTCTAAAATTAAGTCGGAAAGGAAGTTATCTAGAAGAACTCCCAACGAGTGGTCGCAGGTTCATAATTTGCAACAGTCCGACATGGAGAGAATCTGGCTTCTATAGAATAGTCAAACTTGGTCAGGTAACATAATTCATAACTCCGATCAACTTATTGTTGGAGTATTTACTAATAAAGGTTGTCTTAAAATACTTTTTAGAGCGGTGTATGGGAACAATCATAGACAGAAAAGAAAGAAGCTACGGCAGGAGATTAATCATATAAGTATAGTAGCCAATGTACAATTGTAGCCGCCTCTCTTGTTGGTTGGGGATTAGAACGCCCTATTATTTAATCATGGGAAGGTTGGAGGTCGACGTGTGCCAGTCTCCATTCTTGCGAACTTTCAATATTGTCTCTTGCAGGCTAATCTCAAAGGGTTGGAAAGGAATAGTCATATCTGGACTTGGACTAACTGAGCTATGAATAATCGCATTGCATGTCAACTGGATAGAGACTTGGGTAACAACATCTTGTTTGACATGTTCCCTGATGTCGTAGCTGAAGGGTTAGCTTCCTCCACTAGTGATTATGCTCCAATACTTGTCCGGTTTATGGCAGATATACCTAGGCAAGGTCGACCTTTTCGATATAATAATGCATGGCATGTTATGCCAGGATATAAAGATGAAGTTGTAGCAGGTCTACAAACCCAGGTGTCAGGCAACGCCTAGTACTATTTTGTGCAGAGGCTGAAATTTGTTAAACAGCAGCTGAAACAATAGAATTTGGCGTTGCCAAAACCGAATCTCTGTCACCGGGAGGCGGAGCTCCATGCGGACTAGGACAAATTTCAAGCAAGCATCCTCAATCCAGTTCTAGCTCAACAGAAAATTTAACTTTTGGAGGAAGTTCGGACTTTGTCATTGTAGAAGGAGATCCAACTGCACAAAGGGCTAAGTGCAAAAGGCTCAAGGAAGGGAATCGTTGTACAAAGTTCTTTTATGATGTTATCAGGACGTGCCAATACTAGAATTACAATAGCAGATTAATAGATGCTACGGGCAGAGAGATCTCAACGCCTATTGATATTCAGGCGGAGGTAGTTCAATTCTACACCCAGTTGTACAACAAACATGTATAAATGACTCAGTTTTTAGCTATCACTTTCACGTAGTTGGTTACACAATATGGTAGCCAATTGCTTCTCGCTCCAGTACTTCTAAAGGAAGTGGAAGATATGGTGAAGAAGGAAGATTCTAAGAAGGATCCTGGCCCAGACGGTTTTAATAGCAAATTCTATAAAACTCCCTGGAAGGCTCTCAAGGGTCTGATTATTGAGATTGTATAGGATTTCTTTACCAATCGAAGGTTACTAAGCAAAATAAACCAGACCTTCCTTACACCCATCCCGAAAAGGAAGGGGCAACGTCATTAGCTGATTTTTGTCCTATAGCTTATTATGACTTCATATACAAAATCATTGCCCACATCATGGTTAGACAGATGGAAAGCATCATGTAGGGTATTATCTCTCCAATCAGATGATATTTGTCAAAGGAAGATAGATTGCTGAGAATAACCTGCTGACGCATAAAATGATAAAAGATTTTAATAAAGTCGGGGGGCGGAAGGCCTGGATGAAGTTGGACCTCCGGAAGACATACGATATGGTGAATTGGGAGTTCGGATGTCACATTATACGGAAGATGGGCTTTGATAATGGTTGGGTTGCAATGATCTATGAATGCATTTCCATACTCACAATTCCTGTTCTTATTAAGGGGCAACCTCATGGTTATATCTCTAGTAACCGAGGGCTTCGACAGGGAGATACATTGTCCCCGTATTTATTTACGTTGGTCATGGAATACTTCTCATGTTTGATGGATATTGTGGTTCATAAGAAGTAGATAATGTTGTTGTATAAAGCCATTGAACCGACAGTTTCCCATTTCATATATACTGATGATTTACTGGTATTTTTTGTTCCAACTAACCGTAGTTAGTCACTATGGTGAGGTTATTGGATGGGTTTAGACGGCACACATGGTTGCAGATTAATCGAGACAAAAGCAAAGTATTCTTCAATTCTCATTGTCCAAACCGGGATAAACTTTTCGATCTTATTCAAATTAAAGAAGGGAATCTTCCAGAGAAATATCTTAGGATTCCTCTTTCGATTAATTATGCTCGAGCTCTCGATTGCAACGGCATGGTAGAATATGTGCAACACCGCATTGAAGATTGGTAGGCGCAGATTTTATCCTTTGGAGGACGTATAGAGTTGGTTAAATCAGTTATTACGACAATCCCTCTTTCTTGGCTCCAAGCTATAATGCTTCCAAAGGCTACTATTCGAAAGGTGAAAAAATTGTGTGCTGACTTTGTATGGAGAGGAGGCATGCATGGGATTGCCTGGTCAGAGCTTTGTCAGCCGAAGGAGGAATGAGGGGTAGGATTGCGATCGTTGGAAACTTTTGCGATGGGTCAGGTATCAAGTTAGCATGGAATTTCTTAGAAGGTACTTCCTTATGGGCTACATGGATGCGAAGCAAGTACCTGAAGGATAAACATTTCTGGGTACAAAGAGTTAACAACTTTTCGATGGTCTACAAAACAATTTTGTAGTATCGGGAGAAACTTAAGACAACATCACGAGGGTCCTTAGCAAAGGTGAACAAACACACTTATGGTTTGATCCTTGGCTTGGACATGAGAATTTGGTAACTCGGCTTAGATGGCAAGGTTATGGCATAATGGGGAGGTGGGAGCTAGTAACTAGCTTGATATTTAATAGGGAATGGTGTGTGAATACCCATCCGGTTGGGAGACTGGTTGCTGCAAAAATTCAGGCAATTCCTATTGAGAGGGATAGTGAGGTGGACGACTGGTCCTGGGATAATACAAAGTTGGGTACTTTTGAATTTGGAGCAGCCATTGACCATATTCGGCAGCAGTTTGATCCTTTGTCGCACGCTGAGCTCATTTGGTTTAAAACTATTCCACGTAAGATGCAATTCCATATGCTCAAGTTGATTAGAAGACGTTTACTAACTATGGATCGGATAGTTTGTTTTGGTATTCAAATGACCTCCCAAATCGTGTACTATGCAATTCGATTAATGAGTCCATTACTCACTTATACTTTTATTGTTTGTACGCGTAGGATATTTGGGGTGTACACGCTCAGAAATTGCATATTCTACATTGATATCAAGGGATATCAGGGTCAAGATTGACTTTATTTCCGGCCATCGCTCCCGGGGAGCCCAGTGGTTTGTAGATGCTCGTATACGGTTGGCAGCGACAAGCGACAGCTTGGAACATATGGAGGAAAGGAATCATCGTATTTTCGAGGGGCTTAACACATCGCCTGTGGGCATTATACATAATATAAAATTTGATATCAATAGTTTGAGATGATTGTATACAAGTTTCTGTAATTAATTTTAACTATTAATAAAATTACCTTTTCCAAATAATAATAATAATATGCTTCCCGTGTATTTGAACCCCGAACCACCCAGCCAGGCGCGTTATATCTCACATGTTGACCACTAGAACAAGAAGGCTTTGACTAAATATATATATATATATATATATATACATATATATATATATATATATATATATATATATATATATACATATATATATATACATATATATATATATATATTTTATATATATATATATATATATATATATATAGTGGTGGTCGCTCGAGGCTTCGGGAATCCGAACCCTACCATTGCCCCCTTTTGGCACACTTGCATCCCTAAGAAGTGGTCCATCCTCATGTGGAGAATCATCAGGAAGAAACTACCCACGGACGAGATTCTTAACACCATTGGGATCAGCTTAGCATCAGCCTGCAATTGTTGCTCAGAACGTCAGATGGAAACTATTGACCACATCTTCTGTCAGGGTGGTTTGCCAGGCCATATCTGGAGGACCCTCAACCATTTGTGTGGCTTTGGGCCAGACAGTGGACGCTTCCACGATCTTGCGACATCATGGGGTTCTGCCTCTCACGGCCACCAGATCGTTGCGGCGGCCGCCACGTGGGTCATTTGGAAGAACCGCAACAAGGCTAGATACTAAGGTCACCAATACTCAGCCAATCAGCTCATCCGGGAGGTCTTTCGCCAATGTCGCAAAAGAAGCACCCGGTGTGACCACAGCCCAAGGGCATTCTGGTCTTCACTCCTCCCCTAACTCTCGTTGGTTTTCTTGAATCCCCCATCCCCCTCCCTCTTTTAGGTGGTATACTTGTATAGGCTTCGACATTTTGCGCCTTGTATACTTGTTCAGGCTTCGAATTTTTGAGCCTTGATTAATAAAAGGAGGTTTTGTTAAAAAAAAAAATATATATATATATATAAAGAAAACCCTCTCATTTTATTTCGTAAAGGCTCAAAATGCCAAAGCCTGTACAAGTACACCCTTAGGCACAAAATGTCGACACCTATACAAGTACACCAACAAAACACAAAACCCAAATTCAGAAGCTTAGTAGAGGAGAGAGACCCAAAAGCCAGTTTGACCATATGGACAGATGTCCCTGATCTTACGGCACTGCCGGAGCACCTTCCGAATGAGCATGTCAGCGTTGTACTGGTGGCCCTCATATCTTGCCTTGTTACGATTCTTCTATAAGACCCTTGTAGCAGCAGCCGCTATGATCTGGTGTTTGTGGGAGGCGGAGGCCCACGCAGCTAGAAGATCGAGGAAGCTCCCGCCATCCTGGGACTGTCTGCAACGCTGGGATAGCACTCTCCAGACCTGACCGGATAATTCCTTCTGACAGAAGATGTGGTCTATGGTTTTCGTCTGACACTCTGAGCAACAATTGCAAGCAGAGGCTAAGTTGAATCCAATAGAGCGCATAATGTCGTCAGTCGGTAGCTTCTTTCTAATGGCTCTACAAATAAGGATGGACCACTTCTTAGGGATGCAAGTCTGCCAAAAGGCGATGGCGATTGGGGAAGGCATCCCACGACCGCGTGCCACTTGTCTAGCCGAACATATAGAGAAGTCGCCCTTCGGACTAGCCGACCACCGCAGCTCATCAGCTACGGAGCTGATCTTCAGATCTCGTCGATGGATGCATTCTTCCGTGTTATCTCCGGCCCATTCATGTATCTTGTCCCAATCCTAGTCGTTACCGGAGGCATCCCACATGTCCTTGATCCTGCTGTTCCCATGAGCCCCCCGAAGGCAGGGGAGCAAGGTTTTTCTAGCCCAACGTTCAAAGAAGGTTGAGGACTCTCCGTCGCCCAAATGAAGGCGAATAACTGGTTCAGCCATAGTACGGTCGATGATGATACGTCGCCATGCCACGGATGATCTACTGTTCGGGATGGCATGTGACAGGTGTATGTGCTTGAAATATCTGGCCTTCATGAATCTCGTCCATAAATTCGTACTCGTACGGAGCTTCCACCACAGTTTCATCGAGAAGGCGTCAGCGATGTAAGAGAGATTGGCAAAACCCAAGCCCCCATCTTCAGTGGGTTTAGCCATAGTATCCCAACTCGCCCAATGATGTTTGACGTGTCCACCACTATGCCCCAAAAAGAAGTTTCTAAGAATGCTTTCAATCAAGGTAAGAACCTTCTTGGGAGGGGAGCATGCAGCAAGGGTATATATGGGGATGGATGTGAGAACGTGTTTGATGAGGATCATTTTGCCGCCCGGTGATAAAGTGGCATTGTGCCACCCCTCCAGTTTCTTCCTGATTTTGTTAATGAGGCCTTCAAAAATGCCGGCGTTAGATTTGTCGTACACTAGGGGACATCCGAGATATTGAAACGGGAGGTAATTAATGGAAAACGAGGTGATATTGGAGATACTCGTCGTGTTCTCTCTCTTGATGTTGTGGTGGGCATAGATGACACTCTTGTCTGGATTGACCTTCTGACCGGAGCAAGAGGCGTATCTCTGCAGGGTGTTGTGGACCACATCCACCGACCCGACATCCCCAGAAGAGAAAATAAGGATATCATCAGCATAGGCTAGGTGGGTAATGATCAGGCAGCCGCTGGCGGTGTAAAAGTGATGGAAGTTCGGTGTGCTGGTCATCTTGTTCAGATTTCTGCTCAAGGCATCCGCCGTAATGATGAATATGGTGGACGATAAGGGGTCACCTTGACTGACATTGTGACTCGATTTCAAGAATCTGTCGGCTTGATCGTTGATAACCGTTGAGAACCAGGAGTTGTTGATTGATCTTCAGACGATGTTGGTCCAGGTTTCCGAAAAGCCAAACCCCCTGAGAACCCAAATCATGAATTGCCAATCCAGCCTGTCATAAGCTTTCTCCATGTCCATTTTGATCACGATGTTGCCACCTCTAGCAGGGAGTTTCATGCATGTGATTAACTCTTGAGCTAGCATGATGTTATCCTGGATATTTCTGCCTCGGACGAAGCCACTTTGTTCCTCAGAGATGATCTTGGAAAGCAAGTCTGACATACGAGATGCGATAATCTTGGAGATGATCTTGTTGGCGAAGGTGCACAGACTGATGGGCCGTAAGTCACGGAAGGTTTCAGGATTATCCTTTTTCGGGATGAGGATCAGGTTGGCGGATGAGATGGCTCTGGGGTAAGTTGCTCCCAGGAAGAATGTAGTAGCCGCTTCATGGATGTCCTTCTTGATTATATCCCAGCACCCTCTGAAAAAGACCTCCGAGAATACGTCTGGACCGGGCGTACTGTGTGCATCAAGGGCCAAGACCGCGTCTTTCACTTCTTGCTCGGACGAAAGTAGATCCAGCTGGATGTTATCATTGTCGTTGATGAGGTGGGGGATTTCTGCCAAAAAGTTGTTGTCTCTGTGAACCCGCTCTTTGGTGAACAGCTGCGATTAAAAATTGGCAGCCGCCTCTTGGATACCCCGTTGGTTGCTGATGATGTTTCCAGAATCGTCTTTGATCTGATGGAGGGTGAGTTTCTGTTTACGACCGTTGACGCATACATGGAAGTAGGTCGAGTTTTTTTTCACCTCACTATCCCATTTAAGCCTCGCTTTCTGTTTCCAGAAGTCGGTTTCGACTTTCAGCCAGAATTTAAGAATAGCTTTGGTGAGGTTAAGGACGGTCCTAACATGTGGTGACATGTCTGTAATGAATAAGGCCTCAGCGCGAGTGACGTCATCTTCCGCGACGTGGACGGCCTAAAAAATATTCCCGTACGCCTGTTTACTCCAGGCCGCAAGGGATTTCCTCGTCGTCGTAATCTTGTTGGCTACCCTGATGAGCGGGTCGGGAGAATCTGCGAAGTTTCAAGCTTCCGCAACTACGTGTTTGAATTGTGGGTGTTTGCTCCAGAAGTCAAGGAAGCGGAAGTTCTTTTTAATCCTATTGGAGGTCCTCAAAATTTCAACCAGCAGGGGTGCGTGGTCGAATTCGATAGCTTTCAGATGAGATAGTCTGGAAGTGCTCCCCATACCTTGCCAAAGAGTGTTAGTGAGGGCCTTATCAAGGCGGGAGTATTGCCGGTGGTCACCTTCCTGCATGTTGCACCAGGTAATTTCATTGCCGGTATACTGGAGCGGGGAAAGGTTGGCGTTAAAAATGAAGTTGTTAAAATCTTGCATGGCCGTATGGGGAGGCATGCATCCGCCAGACTTCTCCTCTCTGCAGGTAATGGCGTTAAAGTTCCCAATGCAAAGCCAAGGGAGGTTGATGTGGTTGAAGTAGAAATCGAAGAGGTCGTTCCAGAGTTGTTTGCGTTCGACAATGTCACAGCTGCCATGAACCGCAGATAGAATGGCACGCTTAGGGAGACAGGGGTGCTCAATCCAGCACGAGAGGGCCTGTCTCGAATCCTGGATCACACCGATTTTGACATCTGTCGAGCAGAGGATCCAAATGTCGTGGTTGCCGGTCACGGCCGAGTTGAATCCTAGCTGCAGCTGAATGGATTTTATTTTCTTGGAGGGAATCTTGGGTTCAAGGACGATCAAAATGTCAATCTTGTAAAGTTTCTTGAGACTGGAAAGTCGCCTCTTGGTTGGTTTGTTGGCCAGGCCACGGATATTCTAGGATAGGATGTTAAACATTAATGCTAGTGGTGGAGGCATTTTTTGTCCGCTTGGTTGCGGATCTGGTGCGCATGATCGACGGTTCAGAGGCTTCTGTTTTATCTTTATTTTTGTTATTGATGGTTGCCATCACCACCATGTAGTTGTCAAGGGTTGACTCTTCGGCTGGGGTGGTCCTTTGTGGGTTCCAGCCTTTCTCCCGCTGAGTCAAGGATGGCCTCTTCGAAGGGTATGATGAGGGTGTCTTCTGGTTCTTCTGTACCTCTGACTCGTTCTCCAGCTGATTGGAGGGGAAATCCTGCAGCCATGACCTGTTGTCCTCTGATGACCTTCCGGCCCCAGGATCGCTAGGGCTACGACGACGGTGATCTCCTCGGTCAAACTATGACCGATATGGAGGTCGGTTGGGACTGCTACAGTTTCTTGGAGGGGGGCCGCAGCATCGTCCAAGGGGGTATCCCTGGCTAGAGCCATCTCTGATCTCGGTCGAAGGGGTTCGGGAACGTCTTCAAGGACCGCGAGCGCAAGCTCATTGGCTTCCAGGTCCAGAGCAATGAACTTGTTGGAGAGGGGGAGGGAGGGAGGGAGTAGGAGGTGCTTTGAGTCGGAGCTTTACCAGGGTTGGCTACCTTGACAGACGAGCCTTAATCGTCATCAAATCTAATGTGGGTGTTCTGACGCGGTAGCAGGGGCTACGTCTGTTCTTCCCTCAGCGGTTGTTGGTTTTTGTTGGCTTTTGTCGTGGTATCTTTTCGGGCCGTATTCCTCTTAAGCTCGGGGTGAAGACGGAAACAGTGTTCTGCTATGTGTCCCTGCAAATGGCAGTGTTTACAGAAAATGATGTGATTATCCTAGACTATATGCTGGGTGTGCGTCTGATTACCTAGCTCAATGAGAATGTGGTTGGGAGGATCGGTTAAGAGGTCTAGTTCCACACAGATTTTGGCGTAGTGAGCTTTGGTAAGGTTGCTGGTATCGACTGCCGTAGCCATATACGTCCCGAAAGAGTTGGCAATTCATTTGAGGGCAGCGGGGACGAAGCAGATGAGGAAGAGGTTGGGAAGGGTCACCCAGGCTACAACCGTCGCTGATTCTTCTTTGGTGTTAAAGTCCAGAGACCACCGGATGATCTTCATTTGGTGGGAGTCAACCCTACCGGTCCCCTTGGACCACACGGTCCTGTGGTCGAGCTCGGAGGAGAGGTGAAACAGTACGTGTCTGGGGTCCAGGGGTGCAACCATGTATTCTGTGGCCAACCGCCAACTGGCAATAACCTCCTTAACCCGGTCAAGCTTCGGGCATCCATTGGAAAATTTGAGGGCGAAAGTGTAGGAAAAGAAGGAATATAGAGAGGATAGTTCCTGAGCCGAGAATGGAATCGTAGGAACCGGAGATTCCGCTGAATACACAACCTCGGGGAGCAAAACGTCGGGAAACAAGAGGCCCTTCTTGGCAGCTCGATCCTGCCGAAGCATGTCGGCGTAAGAAGGCAAAGTGGAACCAGACGAAGAGGGGGGTAGGACCCCATTGACGGAGGGGGGGCAGAGGAGGTCAGGATGGTCATAGCAACCAGCTGGCAGGATGGCTGCGAAGCAACCGGGCCCGAGAGGGGGCAACGGGCCATCTGAAGAGGAGGGAGAGCCGGAGGAGGAGAAAGGGAGCTCGACTCCGGTGGGGAGGGCGCCAACCGGAGTGTCGAATCCCACAAGCGCAAGCCAAGAGCAAGAAGGTCGTCAGAGAATATTTACATGATTACATCTTACCTAAAGTACACTATAATATTGGTAGTATCATTCATTATTACATTGCTGAATCATCTGACAAGTATCGATTAAAAAACTAATATAGGTACATGTGCACATACACACAAGAACAGAACAAGGAGAGAGTGAGTTGGTTATTATCAAGAATTATATTAGAACCAAAAACATATTGTCCAAACCCAACTCCTAGCATGTGATAAAAAAAATGTCTTTTATTTAGAATGCTGAATTCTACACAGGTTTAGATGTAAAAATACACAACACATATATCGTGGAAATATGATGAGAGTCTGTAACTTGAAAACTCACACCTTTACTTGGTATGTTCATTTTTTACTTGGTATGTTCTAACCTCATTCATTCCTTACATAACATGTTCTAATATTAGAATAAAACTATTTAATTGTCGTAGGATTGATTTAAAATGACACCAAGGACACGAGCACGATCAACCTCCAATTTAGCATCCGTTGACCCCATAACAGATCCACAATTATCGTGATCCTCTCAAGGCTCAAATAATAATGAACATGGTAATTAATTAGCTTTTGTTTCTTTGAGTCCAATAGTCTGTGTACTTTCAACTTAATCTATGTTACTTGCATATCGTTTTGTCCCTTCCCTCTCATTTTTTTACAGGTTCTACTTCATCAAATATATCCAAGAAAGGATGCGGTAAGGCTCGAGGGCTAGAACTGGCAAAACTTCTTGAAAAGGGACAAAAGACAAAGATCGTATTCCCTCCGGGATGTTTAAAGCTTGTGGGAAATTGGTCATCAAACTGGGCTACTGAGCTACGAATTATTATGTCAAAGTTTCGCACCAGTTACAATTAAGAAATGGAAGAAAGTAACCAACGAGGACAAAGAAGTCATTTATGGGCGTATTTTGGTAAGTGGGATCATACTAGATTCTCTTTCTCAAAGCCTTCTTAAATTATACTTGTTATATCAATTATCTATATTTTCTTGTGTTATGATATAGGATGTTTTTGACATGGGCATGTCTCAGTGGAATGTCAGACAAGGGATGGAAAAATACTTACAACAACGATTTCGGAGTTATATGTGTTACCTCAACGCACATTATAAGGAATTAAAAAAATCTATTGAGGCAGCAAAATCAAATCCACCTGATGACATTAAAAAAGATGATTGGAAGATATGTTGTGAACTCTTTGAGGATCCAGCAATCTTGGTGAGTTAATTAAGGTTAATATGATCTAGATTACTTGTCTTATCTTCTTAAATTCCTTCTCTACACTCTTAAGCTTTTATGTATACATTTAGTGTTTCATTTTTAATTGCAAAAACAAAGCAAAAAAATATCCATAATCGAAAGTACTTGAAAGTTAACCATTGCACGGGGAGGAAGTCCATTGTTCAAGTGCGCTATGAGCTTGTATGTGTTGCAAACATGTTCATTTATATTATTACTTATTAAAAATATCTATATGTGTATTTTTTCGTAAAATAACATTTTAATTGAAATGGTATAGGGAGACAGAGAAAATGAAGTTCCTTTGGATAGGATTGAATTATACAGAGAAACCCACAGAAGTAGCAAAGGCTGGACATCCGATATTGCACAAGTTAATTATGTAAGTATCTTTAATATAAGCCTAACTTATACTTTGTGTTTGTTGAAAAAACATATAATATTGATAACATGTTTCTTTTTAAATATAGAAGAAGATGATTGCGCTCAAATGTCAACCTACTTCAGATGGCAAAATACTGACCCCGGATGAGATATGTGATATAGTGCTACGGACAAGACCTGGATATGTTCGTGGTGTTGGACATGGTGAGGTTTTTCCATCATCACGTCAAAATAGACGATATTCAGACATGGAAGACTCAAGAAGCAGAGCTAAAGAAGGTGAGAGAAAAGCTGAAGAATTATCACAAGAGCTAGAGGCTACAAAACAAGAGCTTGGGAGTACAAAATAGGAATTGGGAGTGGTGCAGAATAAGATGGATGAACTAATGGTTGAGCAACGCAATATGTGAACAATGTTTTAGACTTTCATGTCACGTTTTGGGGGCACACAACCTTAAGCTTTGGTAAGTTTTTGTTACATTTGTTTAGTTTGTTCTCTTAGTTTCATTTTGGTACTTTGGAAATGAATGCAATATCTATAAGATTAGAAGATCTTATTTATGTTTCCATTTGCTACATTTTTGTATTAGGTTCTTAGAATCAGTTTTCAATTACTATAAAAAATAATGAATGCTATAAAGTTTGTGGGTCATTTTATGCTTGAATATTGAAATAATGATTAGGTGAACTTTTTTGTTTTGCTAATTGATAATGCAAGACTGGAGTTATAAGTACTTAGGTAATTTTTTTCAACAAATTATCACTTGTTCATATATACACTTCTTTGCACCTATACATACACTTATATACTGTACTCTTGTCTACTTTAAAATAATATACAAAATACTGTTGTTTATATATTATATAGTATTAGATCAATTTTTAACTTATTTCTAATTTTATGTTTTATCATATAATTCATTATAGGTTGTCTTGCATGTTCGAGGAAAGACTTTTACAGCAGCAAATATTACAGGATTCTACCATAGGTGGTTGGACATGAAATCGCTACGGAAGCTACAAAACTTCTATAATCACAACAGAAGCTGAACAATCATCTTTTTGTTAGACATGAAATTATAGAATTTTTGTTATTAAGCTTTTGTTGAATAGAAACTTGATACAAGTCTTAGAACTTGTCTTTATGTAATGTATCAAGTATTTTATTAGCAAAGAATGTGAATGTATCTTAACTCTTTTAATGAACTGAATTATTCCAAAAAATAAGGTGTTTCACTGTTTGTTGCAATAAGATTTATATACCCTTGTATTAGAATCAATCTTTTTAATTGCCAAGTGATGGAAAAGTAATTAGAAGCACTACATTATTTTGTTGCAACAACCATCATCTAATTTTTGCAACAAATTTTTTTTATTGAAAATACTCATTTTTTGATTTTTTTCAAACTTTTGAGACAAAAAGAATAGTATTTGCGATGACAAATTTGTTAACAATAAAAGTATAAGGAACAAAAATATTTGTTGCGAACAATAATACATGCAACAAAACCTATTTTTTGCTATAAAATACTATAAGCAACAAACTATTTGTTGCAAATAATATTATTTATAACAAAATTGTTTGTTGCAAAAGAACATTATATACAACGAGAACTATTTTGTTGCTAAGTTTGCAATGAACCAAAAAATTGTTACAAAAGACCTTTTGGTACGCACCTAAGGCAACAAATTGGATGACAAAAATATTTCGTTGTAAATATCTATTTGTAACAAATTAATCATCTTTTACAACAGGATTTTTTTGCTGCAAAAAGTAGAAATTCTTGTAGTGATATTGTGTAGATAAGTTGTTTACACCGAGGACTTATAACCCTCAAATTACAAAATATCTTATACTAATATGAGATTGACATTTTGAAATAGATTTTGTAATCCAAGTACACTATAAAGACATTCACTTGGGACCACATAAAATATGTTGTTAGTATCTTATGATACATGAAATGTATCTTACGATATGATACACTATAGTACCATTTTCTTCCATATCGATTGATCTAATCTAATACATATAGGCTGATAGATAGTATTTGTTTTTTTTACTGGAGTCATGTAATGTATACTTAGAATATGGATTCTAAAACTAGATGGACATTTAAAGATGATACACATAAAACAAATTATGAAAAATTATATGATATATGATATCATGTTCCTATATAGATCTAAACTCCTAAGTTATTTATCATACGATAAATGATATGATCGATACACGATATGTATTGCAAATTAACAACCTAACACGTAAATATATACCATAGATTAATCAATTACATAATACATTTATCTGCATTATCAATATTGTCTCTATTGTTTCACATCTTCTTCATGCCTCACCTAGAAAACAAGTCCAAAGATGGAAACTAGAGGACCTACCATGAAATCATTCCTTTGAACCACAAGACAGCCATATAAATAATTCATTACAAATAAAGTTTAGTATTTTTGTAAAATTCGCTTGTGTCCCCAAAATATCTTCATAGTTGTATTACCAAATCCTATTCTACCTCATATGATACATCAAGATATATATTTAATAATCTGTTATAAGTCTGTGTTAAACAACTTATGTACACCCAAGAGTATCATAACCCTTGATAACTTCCACAAATGGCAAAGGAAGGAGAGGAATGTGAAAAGAAATGGATTTGAATGAAATAGGAGAGCCAAAAATGATGAATAAAATTAATTTGTGTAAATAACGACTATGGTATGGTATATACGTTTATGGGTCCAAGTAAATACCTTCATAGTTAGATTACCATTGGTCCCGCCATTGCGTTCCCAATGCCAGTACCAGTATCACAAGCTGTCACACTCACTTCTTCTAATTAGGAGTATTTTTGTCATTGTGCATTATTTTGAATTTATTTAAAATATTAATTAAATTGATTGTTGAGTAGTTTGGGTTGGTGTTTTGGTAGGACCAAGATGGTATAACCTTAGTCAACCTTGAATAGAAGCCTAATAATGTAATTAGATTTATTATTGGCTTTTTAGATTTAATTTGGAATTATTATTTATTTTTAAGAATTATTTAATTTATTTTTAGCTATTTTTCATTAAGTCTTTTGTCAATGGGCCTTTTTAGCAACTTGAGGAGTGCTTCGCCCATGACTAAATCCTAACCCTAATACCCCATGCTTGGCCGGCCAAACACAGCAGCACCCCCTTCTCATTGTGTAGAAACCTAGTTGCCTTCACAAATCCAAAACCCTACTTTTTTCCCTTCTCTTCCAAAGGCTCCTTTCTCTCGTTTCTTCCCCAAATCCTTCAAAACGAAGTGCGTTGCGACCGTTGGGAGGAGAGGAACCTGCAGGAGACTTGCTAGCGAGGGATCGGAGGTGTTTGACCGGAGGAAAGAGGCATCAACGTATTTTGGAGGCTCGTTTCATTGAGTTTTGACACTCAATAGGTAAATCTCTTTAAACACTTGTTAATTCCATTTTTTTCTTCGTAGATGCATCCATATAGGTACCCCAGAACTGTACATGAAGTTTGGTAGGTTTGTGATTTCGTTTGATAGCCGTATCGGACATGTGTCGGTCCTGTGGAACACGTATTCGACGAAATGCCACTTAGAACTAAAAATTGTTAATTTTCGATTATGTTTTCATGAATTCCTTGCTAATATTATTTGTAATAACTTTCGTGAAGACGGATCTTGATTCGACACGATTTCAGTGTCCAAATCGGACACGGACACGCGTGCACGAGGCCCGTGCATGCCCTACTGTCTGTGCGTCATAACTCGACGCACAGGGCTCCGTTTCACGTGAAATTTTATGGGTGTGTGGGGGCAATCTCTACCCATATGCTTCTAAAATTTCACGATGTTTCGTTGAGCGTGCGCAGAAAAATATCACGCGCACAGTTCAGCCCGTACTGTGCACGCGGCTGGAAAGTGCCGCTGACACGGCCTTCGTACGCGAACACGACGCGACGAGGACCCATTCCCAGAGCACAAGCACGAAGCCCTATACCTGGGCTACCCAGGGACTCGATCCCGTGATACGGCGTGGCTCGAATCGTGAGCCATGTGGCTCGACACGCACCCACGGGCACGCACGCGCGCGAGCGCACAGGCCGCGTAGGATCCGCGTGTCCTGTGTCGCGTAGACACGACATGGTGTCATGTCAGTGTATCCTAGACCTAGCCCGGGACCCTACCTAGCTACGTGCACGAGCATGAGGCTTCTCGCGTTGTGTGCGACGTCCAATCGGGCAAAACACACGTGCACGTACTTGTTCCAACTCGCGTATCCGGTTTTTCGATACGCACTCCGTGGACACGATACGGACACATGTTCGACTCCGTGAGTACCCTAGCACGTCACACACATAGACACCTTCGTGTTTGCCAAGTTTTGCGGATTCTAGTTCGGTATTTTGCGATTTGGGTCTCGAGTTGAGATTTCGGGTTTCGAATATATATATATTGAATTGATTTTTGTCATAATTTGATTTCCTGATATTTTCGTTATAATTTTTGAGTTTATAATAGGTTAATTAGGTTCTGGACTTGCGGGGAGTGGTCGTTGGGTTTATACCCTATGTTATATACTATTTATGTATATATTTGGGTTTTTCCTCTTTATGTATATATATATATATATATATATATATATATATATATATATATATATATATATATATATATATATATATATATATATTATATATATAAATATATGTGTGTGTGTGTGTGTGTGTGTAAATATATATATATAAATATATATATATATATATATATATATATATATATATATATATATATATATATATATATATATATATATATATATAAAATATATATATATATATATATATATATATATATATATATTTTATATATAAAAAAAAAAAAAAATATATATATATATATATATATATATATATATATATATATATATATATATATATATATATGTGTGTGTGTGTGTGTGTGTGTGTGTGTACACACACACACACACACACACACACACATATATATATATATATATATATATATATATATATATATATATATATGTGTGTGTGTGTGTGTGTGTGTGTGTGTGTGTGTGTGTAAATATATATATTTCATATATATAGCTATATGTATATAAATAGATACATTGGTGAGTTAGTCGAGATACATAATCTCAGAGTCGAGTTTCATTCCCCCTTCGAGTGACCAACTTCCTTTACTTATATGTGTATTTGCGTATATGCCTATATATATGTATAAGTTACTTTATGATAGATATATCTCTTATACAAAACACAAAGGTTTTTGAATCCTAGGGCTGACTGTGCCAAGATAAAGAGTGGTTGGGATTTAATCTTGGTGAATCAACGGTTGTGGATGAGCATTATTGGAAGTAGGGTTTTATGGGGAATCCAAAGAGTGGGATTTGCACTCATAATGGTTGTGGATGAGCATTATTGAGAGTGGGATTTTATGGGGAATGAACATTATTGAGAGTGGGGTTTTATGGGGAATCCAAAGAGTGGGGTTTGCACTCATAATGGTTGTGGATGAGCATTATTGAGAGTGGGGTTTTATGGGAAATCCAAAGAAAATTCGCATCCAGCAGTGGTTGGGATTTAATATTTTGATGGGGGTCTCATAACAAGATTTTGAGGGGGAATACCTTAAATGAACCGTGCCCGATGGGCACGGGTTATGACTAGTGTATATATATATGGTATAGTCTCATAGTTAAATAATTAGCTTTTTTCTCAGTTTTGAACCCTCACAACAGCCCCTTGTCGACACACAACCACACAAACCTCTTTTCACAAGTAAGGTTATATATATATATATATATATATATATATATATATATATATATATATATATATATATATATATATATATATATATATATATATAATATAATATATATATAATTAAAAATAAAAATAAATATATATAAAATATATATATATATATATATATATATATATATATATATATATATATAAATATATATTATATATATATATATATATATGTATATATATATATATAAATATATATATATATAAAAAAAAAAAAAAAAAAAATATATATATATATATATATATATATATATATATATATATATATAATATATATATATATATATATATATATATATATATATATATATATATATATATATATGTAAATGTTTGCTTGTGAATGTAACCTGGGGATTATTGAGTCAGTTTAGGATTGACCCAATGAACCTAGAATGGCCGAGTCGACTGACAAGTTGACAAAAGTCAACTTTGAGTCAAACTTGATCCAAATCGACTCAAACGAACTTAGAATGACTTGGAAACTTGTGCTTGACTTAAAAATTAGTAAACGGACTAGTTGAACAGGTTTGACCAAAGTTGACCAGGTTTGACCAGAGTTGACCAAGGTTGACTTTGACCTAGAAGGACCTAGAATCATGTAGAATTGTATTATAGACCTTTCGTATGATATTTAAGACCATGTTGTGACTTATAGTTATTTTAAATAGGATTACATCACTCCAGTTCAGTTACACTTCCTCATCAATAGCTTGGATTGCCAGGCGAGTACATTCTCTGACCGTTTCATTCTTGTTTGGACATATTTACCTGTTATAGACTAGTTTACTTGTTGCTGTCATGATGTTATCACGAATTAGTACTATATGGATCTCTTTATGCGATGTTATCCCCTCGGATACATCGGGTATATTGTGCTCATGTACTTTATCATGTGCATCGTCTACACTTTGTATTCGTATTTATTCATGTATACTCATGTGACATACATGTACACTCATAATCATGTGAGCCTTCATGTATAACCCAGTGTTCATGTGGACTACCTATCCATGTGACACACTACTTTCATGTGCAATAACATAACCTGGATAGATCTTTGTGTACTGATTGGGGACATGAGGAGTATTTATTTGGTTATGTGATATACACCCTTATCATGTGCAACTCCAAACTAGATTTAAGTCATGTACAACCTAAGCCAGTTTACATAACCAGATTGTGCTCTACATCACGTAGTTAGTTCAGTTCTTTTATTATAACATGTATATATATTTCCATATATCATGTTCTCTTTTACAGTCTTATTTCTTTACAGCAATTCATGTATATTATTCTATAGCTTATTTTATATTTCATATTTCTTTTCATGTTATGATCTGTGTGAGAGATATGTATTCGTTTCTGTCCTTACTGGACCTGTTGAAAATATTACAGATGATGAGGATTGCTGCGATACTTACTATGGAGCAGGCCTAGTTGACACAGGTGACCTGGACCCTCAGCAGGAACCAGTAGTCGCTGAGGACTTGTCATTATCTTAGTCTAGACTTTTCTTATTATCTAGTTCTTGAGACATTTATGATTATACTGAGATATTATTTATGGAGATCTGTACCGAGACTTATTTATATTTGTGACTCTCTGTTGAGATTATCTTATCATCTTTTCCATCTTAGTTTGTGATTGAGATTACTTATTATGTTGTTCTCCATTCGGAGCATATTCTAGATTGTGTTAGATGTTGGACCTAGGACAACGTTCTACCGTCGATACTGCGGCGTATGCTGGACGTACCCACATTTTGTGCCCTTACACTGGGTACGGGTCGTGACACGTTTTTAGTGGTGGCCCATGCAGGTCTTCGTCGTAACTAGTACGATTTCGTAGTGGTACTCTAACTAGAGTATCACTACAACCTGCAGTAGGATATAGGACATAAGTTAAGGTACTCAATCACATTAGGAAAATTCTTATCTAATTCTTGCTGCTAATTGCCTTCTTTTAAAAACAAACTATCCTCCTTTGATTATATCGCTTCTTTCTCAGTAATTAATTCTTTGTTTGATCTGTCTTCAGGATGGTGGAGACACGATCGCAACGCTCTGACCTAAGGGATACCGCTGAGAGGTCTGCCACTTCTCGCCCGACTCAGCAGGACCCTGGGACCATAGTACCTCTTGTTCCAGTTCTGGTGGGACCGTCTACAACTTTATGGGTGCTCCTCCACTGGTTCTGAGGACTACCCCAGGAGTTCAGGGGATGCTACCACCACCGCCTCAGGGGATAGTTGATATGGCACAGTTCTTTGCCTTCATACAGCTGATGATGGAGACTCAGCGGTGCCAGGCGGAAGATATGAGGCAGGGCATTGACAATGCCCATCAGCTAGCCATGGTAGCAATAGAGAAGGTGGCTGTCCAACCACAGGAAGGTCAGATACAGCCGTACCAGCCGAGGACTCCGGGCATTTAAGACATCCAGAAGATGCGGTCATGAGACTTCAAGGGTACCGAGGGTATCCTATATGCCGACGACTGGATCGAGCATATAGAGGAGATCTTTCATCTCGCGGAGATACCAGCTAGGCTTCAGATAGAAACAGCGGGCAGCCAGATGCAGGATCTTGCCCGCACATGGTACCAGAACGACCCCAGGTTTGGTACAGACGGGCAGACTTGGGAGGCTTTCAAGAAGTTTTTTAAGGAGAAGTTCTTTCCCGACACAGCACTTGGCGCCTTGGAGATGCAGTTCGAGAACCTGGTTCAGGAGAACCAGACAGTAGAAGAGTATGCCAGAGAGTTCTGCCACCTGGGCAGATTTGTGGAGGGCCTTAGCGAGACAGCGAAGGCTAGGAGGTACAGGAAGGGCTTGGTTAAGGAAGTCAAGTCCTTGACCAAGAGCAACAGAAATGCTACTTTTGAGGAGATTTTGTTGGGAGCTATGGCAGCGGAGGATGACCTTGAACTGAAGCTAAAGAGAGGTTGTGATTCACTGGAGCCAATGGTAGTGGGGGCCTGGACAAGAGGCCCCATTATCAGCAGCAGCAGCATCAGCAGAAGCCTTTTTAGCAGAAGCAGTTTCAGCAGGCACCTAGACAGCAGCAAACCATCAGTTGCACTTTCTGTAAGAAGCCAGGACATGTGTGGAACGAGTGTAGGAAGAGGCTAGGCAAGTGCCTACTTTGTGGTGCAGTAGAGCATCAGTTGAGGGATTGTCCCATGGCTACGGGACGTACAGCTCAGGGAGCAGGAGCCAAGGCTCCGGTAGTGCAGCAGAAGGGACCAGCCAGACTCAGCAGCAGAAGTTTATGCAGCACCAGCAGCAGGCCAGAGGAGGTCAGCAAGGGTGAGCTTTTGCCATAGCAGCTGAGGAGTCCGAGCCAGTAGGAGATCTTATAGCAGGTTCTGTTCTTATCGACTCTTTTCCCACATTCGTATTATTTGATTCGGGTGCTTCCTATAGCTTTGTGTCTATATCATTTACTGTTGGACACCAGCTTTATTCTGAACCATTGCCTAGGACTTGCAAGATCACGACTGGGTGGTATCATCCTCGTCCGTGATGTTTGCAAGGATCAGAGAGTAGTTTTGGGAGGCCGAGAACTGGATGTGAGTCTGTTCGTAATGCCATTACCGAACTACGATATTGTACTCGGTATGGATTGGTTGAGCAGGCACCATGCCAGTATAGATTGTCGTGGTGGTAGAGTTCTTTTTAGAGTTCCAGGAGAGCCAGAGTTCGAGTTCAACAGACGAGAGGTGGAGTAGAGCAGCGGAGTTTTCTAGGGAGGTTCAGTAGAGGGGCAGAGCATGCCACATCCATTAATAGCCGAGTTTATAGATGTATTTTCAGAGGAGTTGCCAGGGTTACCTCCGGACAGAGATGTGGAGTTCTCTATAGACTTGGTGCCCGATGTAGAGCCGATATCTCAGCACGTCTATAGAATGAATAACAACGAGCTTGTGGAGTTGAAGAAGCAGGTGGATGAGTTGCAGGACAAAAGCTTCATTCGATCGAGTTTTTTACCTTGGGGTCCACCAGTACTCTTTGTGCCAAAGAAGGATAGGTCGGTACGGATGTGTATCGACTACATGGCACTCAACAACCTCACAATTAAGAATAAGTACCCACTGTCGAGGATCGATGATTTGTTCGATCAGTTGAGCGGAGCGAATGTATTCTCCAAAATGGATCTGAGGTCAGGTTACCATCAAGTGAAGGTGAAGAAGGAGGACATTCCGAAGACATCATTCAGGACACGGTATAGCCAGTTTGAGTTCATGGTGATGCCATTTGGGTTAACTAACGACCCGGCGGTGTTCATGAACTTGATGAATAAGTTGTTCCACCAGTACTTGGACAAGTTCGTGGTGGTGTTCATCGACGATATCTTTGTATATTCGAAGACCCCAGAGGAGCATGAGGAGCACTTGAGAGTGGTTCTAGAGACTCTCAGGAATGAGCAGCTTTACGGCAAGCTCTCGAAGTGTGAGTTCTTCATGGATCGAGTTGATTTCCTAGGTCATGTTATGACCGAAGACGGGCTCTCAGTCGACCCGAAGTAGATTAGAGTAGTTGAGGCATGGATAGCACCGAGTTCAGTTGCGAAGATCAAGAGCTTTCTGGGATTGGCAGGCTACTACATGAGGTTCGTTCAGGGTTTCTCCCAGATAGCAGAGCCATTGACTAGGCTGACCCGGAAGGATGCAGAGTTTATCTGGTCAGAAGAGTGTCAGGTTGCTTTTAATGAGTTAAATAAGCAACTAATGATAGCCCCAATTTTGACATTGCCATCAGGAACAGGCGGGTTAACTATCTACAGTGACACCTCAGGGAAGGGTCTGGGTTGTGTCTTGTAGCAGCATGGGAAGGTGATTGCCTATGCATCCAGGCAATTACGTCCGTATGAGAAGAACTACCCTACCGATGATTTGGAGTTGGCGGCAGTTATCTTTGATCTTAAGTTGTGGAAGCACTATCTATACAGAGAGCGTGTGGAGATCTTCACAGACCACAAAAGCTTGAAGTATGTGTTTACACTGAAGGAGCTCAACATGAGGCAGCGCAGATGGTTGGAGTTGATGAAGGACTTCGATATTTTATTGCAGTATCATCCAAGAAAGGCCAACGTGGTTGCCGATGCCTTGAGTAGGTATCCGGTAGCTATGTGTTTGACGATGGATCGTCACTTGTTAGCAGATTTGGAGAGCCTAGGATCGAGGTGATTGTGCCAGGAGTTCAGATGCAGATATGGAGCCTTCAGATTCAGTCGGACTTGATAGAGAGGATTATGTCGGCTCAGTTCGACGATGTTACTCTACGGTGTATTCGAGAGCAGGTTCGAGCAGGATTGGTGGATGATGAGTTTATTCTTGTAGAGGATGGCGCATTGAGGCGCGGTTCCAGACTGTGTGTGCCTAGTGGAGACCTTCGGGAGCAGGCTATGCAGGAGGCCAATTGTTCTCAGTACTCTATGCATCCAGGTGCCAACAAGATGTATAGGGATCTAAAGGAGCATGTATGGTGGTATGGGATGAAGTGGGAGGTAGCACGCTTCGTAGCCAGATGTTTAGTTTGTCAGCAGGTTAAGGCAGAGAGGCAGAGGCCAGGAGGACTGTTACAGCCATTGCCTATTCTGGAGTGGAAGTGGGTGTAACGCCCCAGTCCCAAAATACGTAGGACTAGGAACGTAGACATGCCAGCTGCATTCATACGAAGTACATAGGCCTCGTATGGATACATAAGTTGTAAGATGCAGTAAACCACAACTAACTAATCTCATCCACAAAAATACAAATAAAATAAAAGATATCATTTAATCAACTATGAAATTGTCATTGGGTACATATAGTTGGGTGGAGACAAATTCACTACCAACTATGAAAGGAAATACAATACAAAAGAAAGAGTTTGGCGAGCGAAGCGAAGACGATCAAAGTGCAATCATCTTCGAAGAAATAGAGATGATCATGGCCACGGCTAGAACACCTGCGAAAAACAATAGCATACACCTGGCGAGATAACCAGGTCCTCAGAGGGACGTAACAAGACACATAATATCATGCCAATATAACTGAATATAAATTGCTCAAATAAATAAGTCAATTGAATTATGACATGGTCCAATACACACCTATTGAACTAGCTTACCATCCCCCCAACTAAACAAGGACAGAAGATGGTAAACTAATTCACGATGACGTATCTTTCCATGCTATGAATCTAATATGGTATCTGGACCCCAACAAGGTTCAATACCTTCTCATCGAAGTAGTAAGTCACACCTACAACCAAACAAGGACAAGATGTGACAAACTAATCCACGATAAGTTATTGTTCCAAGCCACGGTCAGATACAAGTACCCAAACCAAAAGTACTCATACCTAACGGATAAGGTAGCCTAACCGTTCTAATAAAATGTAGTTAAGAACAATCCTCCCTGCGCATGGGCCCTGGCTAAATGGGATCGGCATGGTCCCCCCTTAGGGCACCAGAGGCCCAATCAATAAAAGCATAATATTCCGCAGAACACCAGTGGCCGTCAGTAATTATGGGTCATCAATCCCGTATCTCCAGCGGAGCTTCCGGGTCACAAGGGAAAGTGCATCGAAGCCCATACGCTAAGGATTTGTCCTCCCCGTCCAATGCCTACTATGTTGTATCCACAACAGAAAACCTCTATAATCGCTAAGTCAAATTAGCATGCAACCTCTATTAGCGGTTATTCCTATCGTACGGCTTATACGCACCGGTGGCCAGCCAGTCACGCATGTTTGTACTCTACATGCGACACACAACTTCGTGGTACAACGTGTTAAGGCCAAATGAATGCAACACACAAGGTGGTCCCTTAAATCTAGGTTTAATGTATAGAAAACTAATACATAGCAGAAAATATAAATGAACAGTAAGTTCTAACAGGTTATGCCATGTATCACAGTTTATTTTGCATAAAGAAAATAATAAATAATGCATGAAATATGAGCTAAATAAATAAATAGCAAATGGCAAGGTGTCTCGCCTGGTAGGACGCCTGGTGTACTGTAATGATCAATGTGGCACGAACTGCGACTTCGATGTAACAACTATGCAAGGTGACCTCTGATGGTGGCACGGACAGTTCCATTGGGTCCAGAAGGGTCAAATTAGCTAGGGACGAGGTAAAGGGGTCCAAATTTGCGAAGAAGTGGGTACGTATGATTAGGCATGATCAATGATGATGACAAAGAGGAAATTTGACGTAAGTAATTATATATACTATTTTTAGAAAATATTTATGGTACTTGAAAACTATATATTTTTATTAGTTAAAATAAACTTAGCTAAATACTTGAAAATCTAAAAATATTTTTTGGGCAAAACTATAATTTGACTAAAAAATACTACGATACTATTTTTAGAAAAATCTTATTAATAAAGGCCCCAAAACTATTTATAGTAAGGTTTAGTTGGAAATAATATAATATATAAAAGAGGCTACCAGTCCAAGAAACTATTTATTTATATAAAACCTAAAATAGTAAATTAGAAATAATAAGTACTATACTGGCCTAGTTCTATAGCCCAAGTATTTAATATAATATAATCTCATAAAACCCCTTCCAAAGACTAAGCCCATAAATATTTATGAAAATATTAAATCATTTTAGTTATCAAGCAGCGAAATATATATGAAAATGAATATATTAGAGACCATACAACATATATTTTTATTACAAGATAATTCTAGAAAATTATTTAATATCTATATTTATTTTAATATAATTAATAATTAGTGACAATACTCATACTAGTATTAATTTTAACAAATAATAATAATAATAATAATAATAATAATAATAATAATTTAAGTATGATGTTAGCAATAATAATGCAATATAACAAAAAACAAAAATAGTAATAATAATCAATAATAATATTATTAATAATAATCACAAAATATATTAAAAAATTGCAGTATTGATATTGCTGCTCTTCGTTTGGTTTTTATTTGGGGGGAGAGAATGTTAAAAAAAAAGAATGAAAGAAGTATAGAAGGAGAGGAAGAGCGAAGAGCGAAAGAGAGAGAGAGGAACGGAGATGAGCGAGAGAGATCGGGGTCGGAGAAGTGAGGGGCGGAGGAATCGGCGCTCATCAACGCAGGCGGAGGAGGGGTACGCGAGCGCGGCCGTGCGGCATGGTGGGGCAACTGTGCGATGGAGGCGCCGACGGGGCGCACTAGGCCGCTGAGGCCATGCGGGGCAGCCGGGAGAGAGACCTAGGGAGAGAGGGAAAGGCTATGGAGTGGTGCACGGGGGTTGCTCAGGTGGCTATGACGGGAAGCAGTGGTGCGCGCGCGGAGGAAGGCGGCGCACACGCGGGCTACAACCTCAGGTATGGCGATGGCGGTGGTGTATTTTAATTTGGGGTTTGGTGGGTTTTGGTGGTGGCTCCGGCGATGGCCGTGGTGGCGGTGGTGGTTTGGGTGGTGACGTCCGGTGGTGGTGAAGGTGGTGATGTTGGTCGTGATGGAAAAGAGGGGGATGGACTGTACAAAGGATGATGGCGGTGGTCTGATCGGGATGGTCGACGGGGAATGGTGGCTATGGCTGGGCTGCTACGGCTGGTAGGTGGAGGTCGATAGGGGCTGAGGTGGTGATGGCGGAGGGTGTACATTCTGTCGGGGTTCGGTCAGGGCGGGTCGAGCGTGTGGTGGGGTTGTCCGAGCGGTGGTGATAGTGGCGGTGTCGCGGTGGTCAGGAAGGCGACAATGATGGGGGCTGCGGTGAATGGTGGTGGAGGCAGCGGGCTACTGCTCGAGGTCGGGGATGATGATGGCTGGGATGACGGTGTGGTCGTAGGGGACGGAGCCGAGCAGTAGCCATGTGGAATCAGGGGTCGGGTGAAGTGTCCTGCGAGACACGGGATGGGTTAGCGTTCGAGGTTGTCGAACGCGGAAAAGAAGATCATTGTATTTGTAATAAAATAGGAATATATTGAATGGCAAGAGGACGGACACGGACACGATGCACGCTCTGATGTGGTGGTGGAGAATTTTGTGGATGGTAGAATTTTATGGATGAGTACCTCTCCTTATATAGGAGGTGGGAATTTCCAGTTGGATAAGAATTAGGGAGGTTTAAATCTCGTTTTAGACAATTGCCACATTTGTTTTAAAAATAAAATAAAATCCAAATCCAATCCAAATCCAAATCCAAATCCAAATCCAATTAGAATTTATACATAGAAAATTTAGCTAAATTAAATAATTGAATCTTAATTTAAATTACCATAATTAATTAAATATTAAATCAATAAACTTCCAAATTATCTCCTATAAATAATAAAATAATCAATATTAAATATTTTTGAAAATTACAATAAATATTTGGATATTAATAGAAAATATCTTTAAAATACCTTTTTAATAATTAAGATAAATAATAAAATAATTTTGAAAATTTCAAATATATACATGAATTAAATTTCATGTATCTCGTGTGCGACTACCACAAAATATCTATGTATATATTATTTTTGAAATCTACATAAATAAATAAATAAATTTTATCACTGGTGCGACGAAATTTATATACCTTCAAGCAAAATAAACAAGTTAACTATATTATATTGAAATAAAATATATGTTTTCTATATTTTTGATAACAATTATTTATTATTAATAACTGTTATAAATGAAAGGCTTTTATAATTAAAATAACAAAACTTAGAAAATTTTGGCACGATAGCAAGAATAATTATTATATATATTATTTTGAAACTATAAAAAATAGAAAAATGTTTTTCAAATAAAAATGTATGCTCGCACATATTCGCACTCGTCGAGCAATTACGAAAAACGAAATTTCGTGCGCGACGTACAATACAACTACGCGACGTACAATACAAAATAAATAAAAAATTAGTACCAAATTTATAAAAATAGTAGAAATTTAGGGGTTTTACATCCTACCCAACTTAAAAGAATTTCATCTTTGAAATTAAGAATTAGTAGGGGGTGAGGAGGCATAAAGGGTAGCGATGAGGAAAAATCAAGTCACAACGTTCAACCAAAAGATGCATTAGGAAATCGTGAATTTAATAATGGCGAGCATAATCATGGGTTAGCGCAAGAAGGAAAATGAGTAAGGGTTAAAGTTAAAACAAGATAATAGGCAATAAAGAATATTATGGTAAGAGATGTAGGAACGAAATCGTAAAGCACAATACTCTAGAGGGGGGGTGAATAGAGTAGGCAGCGGAATATTGCTAATTAAAAAAAGTTAGCCGCAAGATCACAGAATAATAATCACAAATATAAATAATATAAAGGCAAAGATAAGAAAGCAAACGCAAAGACATCGATGTATACTGGTTTCCCTCTGTTGAGGACTAATCCAGTCGGTAGAACTCTTGCTACCAGTTGAATCCACTAATGGTAAACCGTAAGTTTTCTTACGAAGTCCTTACAACTTCTACAACGCGAGCTTTGATACGAAGAACTCGTCCAACTTCAAATGTGAAGAGATATGCTTCAATCAAGCCTTCTGATTACAATCTCTCAGAAACTTCTAGACCGTATCGCACTGGCAAATCGACTAGAGGATTGTAATTGGCTTGGGATCTGAAATTTAAAGCTCAAGAAAACTCTTTGGAAGACTGAATGCTTTAGATAGAGAGAAGATTGAAAGTGAATGAGTGAGTTGAAATGATCAAAATCCTTCTCTATTTATAGGAGTTCCAAAGACAGTATTCTGACAGAATTCGGGCAGAATTCGATGAGGAAATCTCGGTCAAATCCGCAACTGCAGGAGGACCAAGTTCCAGAGGATTCAAAAATCAAACGGCCACCAACCGAACTCTGGCCGAACTCTGGCCGAGTTCTGTCAGGGTTAGGTTAGGTTTTAAAAATTAGTTTTTGATGATTTTTGAAAACCTTTTTGAAAACCTTTTTGAAAGCTTTTGTTTAAATGAATGTTTTTTAAAACAAAGAATATTTTAAAAGTATTTTGAAAACATTTTGGAATAGCCTATTTGCCAGTACGACTCGGTGTACAACGTATTCCTAGATTCAATAAAATGAAAAATACATTGCTCAAAGGAAATACAGACTCGAACAGGCAGACATAGCTTCGGTCTT
This sequence comes from Iris pallida, assembly GCA_029216955.1. NCBI lineage: Eukaryota > Viridiplantae > Streptophyta > Magnoliopsida > Asparagales > Iridaceae > Iris > Iris pallida. The sequence continues at coordinate 46,748 of JANAVB010027105.1, forward strand.
GAACTGTGTGGATAGCTGTTCTTGTTCATGTCCAAGAGTCTGATACATCTTGACTAGCTTCATATATCAAGACAGAGTTTGATCAATTATTAAAATCAGGTTGACCATATGACCAATGGGCCAACAATCTCCCCCATTTTGATAATTGACAAACTATGAATGATATAACATTAAAGCTTGAAATAAAATCAAAAATTGTTCATGTCCTGTATTTTCTCAAAAGAATGTTAGATCTTTATTTTTTTCTCCTCCGTTGTCACTTAGCAAAATAATTGCAAAAAGAGAAAAACTCCCCCGCAATCATTGCATAAATAACAAACAGTGAAGAAATACAATAAATATTAGAGATCATAATGAATTTAAATAACATCACAGGCATGTATTGTACTCAGGCAGTTTATAACATAACAAAGAATTATATCATAGGCAGTTTATAATAGAGAAGCAAATAAAGAAATGCTAAGTAAATAAACTGATGTGAATCATAAACTACGAATCTCATAAAGATGCAGATAAAGATGTTCAGATGACATCAAATAAAACAAATCCAGTACAAGTCGTCAAAAAGAAATACTGATAATAAAGTCTAAAAAAGAAAAACTTGGAATGTCGGAGAATTTCCAAGTATACAGTAGATAATGTCTAAGTCTCAAAACAACTAACATATCACAACTCCTCCTCCTCCTCATCATCATCATCAGTATGATAACCAGCATGTCCAGAAGGACCAGCTCCAGAGGTACCCGCGCCAGAAGGGTGAGGAGGAGCGCCAGTGTAAAACTCACTGACATAATCACGAGGAGGAGCACGGTCAGAACGGTACCAATCATATGCGTTACCGGGCTGGAAGTAAGCATGAACAGCCTCATCCTCACAGCGGTAACCAGAGAAAGCTGGATCTCTAGGGATGGAACCGACTGAATGTCCAGTCTGGGCGAAACGAAGATCAGCTAAGGAATTTGCAAGCGCCTGATAACGGGTGACGTCGCGGAACTCACATTCGCGGGCCATGTCCGTCATCGAGACGTGCAAATCAGATATGTGCTGGTGGATGCCCTCAAAAGTCATAGCATACTGCTGAGGAGGTGGAGCAGTAGTAGGAGCAGTAGGAGGAGCAGATGCAGTCATACTGCGACGACATAACTTGAGAACCTTGGGCTCAGGGTCTTGAACACAAGTAGATAAATCATTGTCGAAACGCTGAAAGATGCGTGGGAGAATCATCGCATAAGAGAGATTTCTATCTCTTGCACGACAACGTCCCATCATCTGAATAATGGTCTTAGGGGCAGAGAATGGAATTCCCTTAAGAATGTGATACATAGCAGATAATTCAAGAGACGTGACATCATCCTTAGAAGTAAACTTTGGAAGGAGAGTGGAATAAATGATACGGTGCAATTCATAATTAAACAAGTTCAGGTTGTTCGCCTTGAACTTTCCAGAGCGAACTCTATCAGGTGCACAAAGTTCAGCTTTGAAACTTGTAAGTGTCGTGCCTTCGGGGAAATCAAAATCAGTGATATCAACAAGCGGTTCTCCTTCGTTGGGAATACCAAGAATCTCCACTAAGAGGACATCATTAAAGTTGATATCTAATCCTCCAACACGTGTGCTTACATCAAAAGTGCTTAATATGATATTGCAGTAAAACAGTCTAATGGCATTAGTTGCTACGGGAAAACAGAGTTTAACAAAATGCTGTAACCCTAATGCCTCAAAAAAATGATGATGATCAGGAAATACAGTCCACTTGATGGGTGCGCCTGTGCATATGGATCTTATGGAGAAGTCTCCATACCACAGTAAGGCTTGGTCTAGGGTTTGAAAGTAAAACCCGTCGAATGCGCCGTCGCTAGATTGGACTGGAAAAAAGAGGGAATCCGTGGGTGGATTCGAAGATGAACCTTCCTCAGTTGGGTTGGTTGTCTTCTTCCTCTTAAAGGGGTTGAATCCCTTAGGTGCCATTTGTGCAAATAGAAGTAAATATGCACTAATTGAAAAATGGAGAAAGATGGAGTTATACCTCCCGAAATCAAAGTATGTTGAAGAGAACGACGAACTCCGCACGAATCCAAAGTTTGGATTGATTTCACCACTTGGATTAGAAGATAAGGGGTGGTGAAGAACTAGGTTCGGGGCTCCTTCGCGGCTGATGTTGCTGGTTATGATGTAGTTTAGAAGCAATGAGGAAGAAAGGCTCTCGGATTCTGGTATATATAACCTGACACCCTCAACCGAACTCGAGCCAAATTTGGGCCGAAGTCTGTCCGAATTCGCCTGGGTTTGGTTTGGAACACTTTCTTTTTCATTGGCTCATTTCAAATATTTAATTCAAAGATTAGTAATTTCAACCTTCAATTAACATAATTAACATTATTTTATAGATTAAATTTCATTACACATCGACTGTTTTAGATTAGCTGTAGGAGTATTGTCCCAGCTGGTGGAGGTTCACCGGGGAACTCTTAAGTACCGTTTCGCTTCAACCGTAGTTGTGGTGACAGACAGACTCTTTATTAGCTTGTCTCTAACACAGTTTTTGCATATTGAAATATAATTATAAAACAAAATTAATTAATATTATTGACGTCCAAAATTTCTAATTCTCGACGTAAATAATTGAAACGATCTTCCGCTAGAGGTTTTGTGAAAATGTCAGCTAATTGATTCTCAGTATCTATGTACACAAGGTCAATATCTCCATTTTGATGATGATCTCTAAGAAAATGATGTCTAATCTCGATATGTTTAGTACGAGAATGACATACAGGATTCTTAGTCAAATTAATAGTACTTGTGTTATCACAGAAAATGGGAATGTGTATAAAATAAATCATAGTCTTCTCAGCCTCTGTTGTTGATAGGGCTACAGAATTTTGCTTTTTACTAAACCATGAGACTAAAGCCTTGCCTAAGAAATGACATGTGCCACTGGTACTTTTTCTATCAACTTTGCATCCAGTAAAATCTGCATCCGAATAACCAGTAAGGTCAAAGGACTTAGTTTTGGGATACCACAAGGCAACAGAAGAAGTGCCCTTAAGGTATCGAAAGATACGCTTAACTGCGCACAGATGTGATTTCTTTGGATTAGCTTGAAAACGTGCACACAGGCAAACACTAAACATAATATCTGGACGACTAGCAGTTAAATAAAGTAAACTACCGATCATACCTTGATACTTACGTGTGTCGACCGGCTTGCCTTGTTCATCAATATCAAGCTTTATTGAAGTTGCCATCGGAGTGCCAATAGGTTTGACATTGTCCAGATCGAACTTCTTTAGCAAATCTTTTGTATATTTGGCTTGATTTATGAACGTCCCATTGTCAGTTTGTTTGATTTGCAGTCCGAGAAATAATTTCAGCTCTTCCATCATGCTCATCTCAAACTCATTCTGCATACACTTAAAAAATTCTTGACACAGAGATTCATCAGTAGATCCAAATATGATATCTTCTACATAGATTTGTATTAAAAGAAACTTACCATTAAAGGACTTAATAAAAAGTGTAGTGTCAACCTTGCCTTTTAAAAAACCGTTGTCAAGTAGAAAAGAGCTTAGACGATCATACCAAGCACGAGGGGCTTGTTTCAAACCGTACAAAGCTTTCTTCAACTTGAAAACATGATCAGGATTTTTAAAATCTGTGAAACCTGGAGGTTGTGCTACAAAAACTTCTTCTTTAATAAAACCATTTAAAAAAGCACTCTTGACATCCATTTGAAAAAGTTTAAAAATTATGAAAACATGCAAATGCACATAACATGCGAATGGATTCTAATCTCGCAACTGGGGCATAAGTCTCATCGTAGTCGATACCTTCTTCTTGATTGTATCCTTGAGCTACGAGTCGAGCCTTATTACGAGTCACTAAATCATTCTCATTAAGTTTATTTCGGAATACCCAACTGGTGCCAATGACCGGACGATCAATAGGCTTAGAAATAAGTTTCCAAACTTGATTCCGTTCAAATTGGTTTAATTCCTCTTGCATAGCATCTATCCAAAAACTATCACTACATGCTTCATCAATAGTTTTGGATTCTAGCTGTGAAATAAATGCAACACTAGAAACAATATCTCTACTGGATGTACGAGTACTTACACCTTTGGTAATGTCACCTATTACCAAATCCTTTGGATGATCAGCCGTAAATTTTAATCTTTTCGGCAGACTCTGAAGGTAGCTGGTTCCTGGATCTTCTCTAGGATGATCAGCTAGTACCGAGCTTGGTTAAGAATCAGTTGTTGTTGAGCTTGGTACAGTTGGATCTTCATCATTGTCATCGATAGTCATTTGATTTAGTTCATCAAAAGTGACGTTGATTGACTCTTCGATGATCATGGTTCGTTTGTTGAAGACTCTGTATCCTTTGCTCTTGGACGCATAACCTAAAAATATACCTCCATCGGCCTTTTCGTCAAACTTCCCAAATTGTCTTTTGTATTAAGAATAAAGCATTTACAGCCAAATATTCTAAGGTAAGAAACTGATAGAATTCTATCAAACCATAACTCAAATGGAGTCTTCTTCGATTTGGGTCGAATTAGAACTCTATTAAGAACAAAGCAAGCTGTATTGACAGCTTCAGCCCAGAAATATTTGGGTAGACTAAACTGGTTTAACATCACTCTTACCATTTCGGATAGAGTTCTGTTCTTATGTTCCACAACTCTATTTTGTTGTGGAGTCCTAGGGCAGGAGAACTCGTGTACAAAATTGTGTGTGTCACAAAAATGCTCAAACTCTGTATTCTCGAAATCGCCTCCATGATCGCTTCTTATACGAGTGATCATGTAACCTTTTTCATTCTGAACTTTCTTACAAAAGGCGACAAATTCGGATAATGCATCATTCTTGCGTGTCAAGAAGTATACCCACGTGTATCTAGAGAAATCATCTACAATTACAAAAGCATAAAGTTTACCTCCGAGGCTAGCAACTCTGCTAGGACCAAATAAGTCCATATGAAGCAATTGTAGAGGTCTAGTAGTACATACTGCGTTTACTGATTTGAATGTGGATCTGGTAGCTTTGTTCTTTTCACATTGACTGCATACCGAATCCATCATGAATGTAATGTCCGGTAAACCGCGTACTAGCTTCTTTGTGGATAATCTTGATATTGTGTCCATATTTGCGTGACCAAGTCTCATATGCCACAGATGACTCTCATCGCAACATCACCGATACCAATAATATACCCTTTCAAGTTATTATCGAAGGAGACATAGCCTTCCTTCTTTTTCTTCGACAGTGTTGTAAATAATATAGCGTCATCGGTCATATGCCGTGAACAACCGCTGTCGAGGATCCATTTGCTTTTAGCATGTGAAGGGTGTTCCACCTATAAAACAGTTTGTAGATGAAACTTTTGGTACCCATTTCTTGTAGGGTCCTGAAATGTTAGCTTTTGGTATCCAAGCATAAATATTTAAATCAACAAGCTTTCTGATTCTACATGCAGATGAAATATGACCAATGAGGCCACAATAATGACATTTTGCATGTCGAGTATTGAAAGCTGAGTGGTGTGCATGGTTGGTAGGTTTAGGTTTTCTAGTATAGAAGAAAGCATGCCTATAATCCTGTTTGGGCTTAACCTTTTGGGGTAAAGGTTTGATAGGGTTAGGTCTGACAGTGTTTGGCTTGGGAATGTTCCAATTTTTCGGTAAGTGACATGTGTTAGGATAGGAAGCAGCAGGCTCAGGCTGTTTTTCTAACCTAATTTCTAATCTTTTGGAAGTGTCATACAACTTAGTATAATCAAAAGTAAGTGTTTCCATTCTGATTTGTGCACATCGAAGACTTTTCTTCTCTATAGAAAGTTCTTCCTTGAGTTGGTCAATAATTTTGTCTTTCTCTTCAGATGACTTGGTAGTCTCGTGTAATAAGAGCTTTATTGAAGAAAGCTCACCAGACTCACTAACATTATTTCTAACCTCAGCTAGTAGGTCGGTAAGTCTATCTATTTCACCTTTGTACTCTTTGAGTACCTTCTTAGAGGTCTGATACTTGCTACGCAGTTTCCTGTAATCAGTCATCAGTTCACTGAAGGCATCTCCTAATTGCTCAAAGGTGAAGTGATCATAAGTATCAACTACAGGTTCAGTAGGTACCTGATCGGATGCCATAAAGCATACGTTTGCAGCGTCTTCTGATTGTTCGTCTTCTGAGTCGCTGGCTTCACTTTCATGCCATATGCTGGTGTTGGCATACTTCTGTGATGTTAATCTTTTCAGGTTTCCTTTTTCATACATGTTGCTCTTCTTGTTTGATGATGAGTTTGTAGGACAATCCTTCTTCATGGGTCCCTTCTTCTTGCAGCCATAGCAGACAGCTTCATCTTGATACCAGTTGTTGCTGTTGTTTTCTTTGGCTCTCTTCTCATGTCTCATGAATCTCTTGAATTTCCTTGCCAGGAGTGCTTGATCTTCAGCATCAGATTCACTGCTGTCTGAGTCACCTTCAGCAACTTTTCTGTGCTGAGCCTTGAAAGCGATCGTCTTCTCCTTTGGTGCAGGCTCTTCAAAATCTTGTAGCTCCAGTTCATGAGTGAGTAGCTTACCCATAAGTACTTCGAGGGACATAGTTGTGAGGTCGTTCCCTTCAATGATTGCAGTAGCCTTTGGAATCCAGTTCTTGGTAAGTGCTCGCAGGAGTTTGCAAATCTTTTCATGGTTACTGTACTCTTTGCCTAGGGAGGACAAAGGATTTACCATATCCAAGAACCTTTCGAACATCTGAGTAACTGTTTCGTTGGGCTTCATCTTGAACACCTCATACTCTTGAGTAAGTCTGCTGACTTTAGATTCTTTGACTTGAGTCGTGCCTTCATGTGTGACTTCAAGTAGCTTCCATACTTCATTAGCCATTGTGCAGATAGACACCCTGTTAAATTCAGTTCTGTCTAAAGCACAAAAAAGAGCGTTAATAGCACGTGCGTTAAGACTGGCCCTTTTTTTTCTTCCTTTGTATATCTGCTATGGGGTTTTTCAACCAAAACTCCATCAATATTTATACGAGGTGGCTTTTGATAGCCATCAAGAACAATGGACCATAAATCAAAGTCAAGTGATTTCAATAAGAAACTCATCCGTGTTTTCCAATAGGTATAGTTCGTACCATCAAACAGTGGAGGTTTGTTTGTGGCCAGGCCTTCACTTGTGAATTTCACAGTTGCCATGTGTTGTGCTGTGATCTATATAACAGTTAATTAAAATGAATAAATAATTGCACTGTTACCTTTGCTTTACCTGTTATACCTGCTCTGATACCAATTGTAGGAACGAAATCGTAAAACATAATACTCTAGAGGGGGGTGAATAGAGTAGGCAGCGAAATATTGCTAATTAAAAAAAGTTAGCAGCAAGATCACAGAATAATAATCACAAATATAAATAATGTAAAGGCAGAGATAAGAAAGCAAACGCAAAGACAGCGATGTATACTGGTTTCCCTCTGTTGAGGACTAATCCAGTCGGTAGAACTCTTGCTACCAGTTGAATCCACTATTGGTAAATCGCAAGTTTTCTTACGAAGTCCTTGCAACTTCTACAACGCGAGCTTTGATACGAAGAACTCGTCCAACTTCAAATGTAAAGAGGTATTCTTCAATCAAGCCTTCTGATTACAATCTCTCATAAACTTCTAGACCGTACCGCACTGGCAAATCGACTAGAGGATTGTATTTGGCTTGGGATCTGAAATTTAAAGCTCAAAAAAACTCTTTGGAAGACTGAATGCTTTAGATAGAGAGAAGATTGAAAGTGAATGAGTGAGTTGAAATGATCGAAATCCTTCTCTATTTATAGGAGTTCCAAAGAAAGTATTCTGAAAGAATACTTTCTGCAGAATTCGGGCAGAATTCGATGAGGAAATCTCGGTCAAATCCGCAACTGCAGGAGGACCAAGTTCCAGAGGATTCAAAAATCAAACGGCCACCAACCGAACTCTGGCCGAACTCTGGCCGAGTTCTGTCAGGGTTAGGTTAGGTTTTAAAAATTAGTTTTTGATGATTTTTGAAAACCTTTTTGAAAGCTTTTGTTTAAATGAATGTTTTTCAAAACAAAGGATATTTTAAAAGTATTTTGAAAATATTTTGGAATAGCCTATTTGCCAGTACGACTTGGTGTACAACGTATTCCTAGATTCAATAAAATGAAAAATACATTGCTCAAAGGAAATACAGACTCGAACAGGCAAATATAGCTTCGGTCTTGAACTGTGTGGATAGTTGTTCTTGTTCATGTCCAAGAGTCTGATACATTTTGACTAGCTTCATATATCAAGACAGAGTTTGATCAATTATTAAAATCAGGTTGACCATATGACCAATGGGCCAACAAGAGAAACTAAATTAGAGACCTTAAAGTTATGGTTTCTTGAGAGTAGGTTGAGGGCACAATTAAGAGAACGAATTAGATTTCAGTCCTAAATTAAGCAAATTAGAAGGTCATGATAGGGCCCAAAAAAATGACGAGTAGTTTAGGATAATGATATAGCAACATCGAATGATAATGGTCATAATCGATAGGGAGGCTAGAGGAAGTTCTAGTACAACGCATTCGTCCTTCTAAAATAAGTGAAGGCGAAAGCAATAAGGAGTTCAAAGACGATATTATCAAATACGAATACGTGGTTCAAAGACGACCGAATAATTTTAAAGTAATTGTCATGGCAGTCGTAGATGGGATTCTAAGGGCCAAGTTTAATTATATTCTATCCACGTAGAACGATAGTTAAAAGCGAACCAAAGTACACTTGGTTGATCAGACCATTATGCACCGGTTCTGATTAGACAATATGTTAGTGGGAGCTCTTCCAATAACATATGTCGTGAACAAGTTCGATAAATCAATGAACTTGCAAATCTAGATTATATTAGCAATATTAGTCAATATGGTGAAATTATAGGCACGAGAGTTTAAAATGGAGAGGGAGTATAGTAGAACTTCTAAAGGATCTAAGTCATGTCCTGTGATGGTCTACAGTCGTCCTATAGTCTTTTTGTCCAAGTCCTTGGTTGGCTAGACGGGTTAGGGTCCTCTAGATTTTAAAACCTAAGTAAACTTGTGAATATAAGTCACAAGGACAAAGGGATTGCTAGGTCACAAGGCATTCTTCCCAACTTAAAAGAATTAAACTAATGATGTTTTGGGACAAAAGAAATATGTCCAACTAGTAGGGGTCATTTGTCTAGCCTCTAGCAAACACGAAGGGGATATAAGAATTATGATAGGAGGAATCAAGCAAGATGTAGTCGATGAGTCGAACGATGGTTCGAATATGGAATCGAGGAAAGAGGTCAAGTATGTGGATGAGATCCTAGATTTCTAATCCTATACGCAGGCTTGCTTGGTACGGTAAAGTAACCAAACAATTTATCTTGACCTCCATGGGCCACCACAAAAACATGTAATGCCCCAGTCCTAAAATACGTAGGATTAGCAACGTAGATATGCCAGCTGTATTCATACGAAGTACATAGGCCTCGTATGGATACATAAACTGTAAGATGCAGTAAACCACAACTAACTAATCTCATCCACAAAATAAAAATAAAATAAAAGATATCATATAATCAACTATGAAATTGTCATTTGGTACATGTAGTTGGGCGGAAACAAATCCATTACCAACTATGAAAAGAAATACAATACAAAAGAAAGGGTTTGGCGAGCGAAGCGAAGACGATCAAAGTGCAATCATCCTCGAAGAAATAGAGATGATCATGGCCATGGCTAGAACACCTGCGAAAGATAATAGCACACACCTGGCGAGATAATCAGGTCCTCAGAGGGATATAACAAGACACATAATATCATGCCAATATAACTGAATATAAATTGCTCAAATAAATAAGTCAATTGAATTATGATATGGTCTAATACACACCTATTGAACTAGCTTACCATCTCCCTAACCAAACAAGGACAGAAGATGGTAAACTAATTCACGATGACGTATATTTCCATACTATGAATCCAATATGGTATCCGGACCCCAACAAGGTTCAATACCTTCTCATCGAAGTAGTAAGTCACACCTACAACCAAACAAGGATAAGATATGACGAACTAATCCGTGACAAGTTATTGTTCCAAGCCACGGTCAGATACAAGTACCCAAACCAAAAGTACTCATACCTAACGGATAAGTTAGCCTAACTGTTCTAAGTGAAATGTAGTTAGGAACAATCCTTCATGCGCATGGGCCCTGGCTAAATGGGATCGACATGGTCCCCCCTTGGGGCACCAGAGGCCCAATCAATAAGAGCATAATATTCCGTAGAACGCCAGTGGCCGTCAGTAATCATGGATTATCGACCCCGTATCCCCAACGGAGATTCCGGGTCACAAGGGAAAGTACATCGAAGCCCATACGCTAAGGAATTGTCCTCCCCGCCTAATGCCAACTACGTTGTATCCACAACAGAAAACCTCTATAACTGCTAAGTCAAACTAACATGCAACCTCTATTTGCGGTTATTTCTACCGCACGGCTTATACGCACCGGTGGCCAGCCAGTCACCCATGTCCGTATTCTACATGCGACACACAACTTCGTGGTATAACGTACCAAGGCCAAATGAATGCGACACACAAGGTGGTCCTTTAAATCGATGTTTAATGTGTAGAAAACTAATACATAGCAGGAAATATTGTAATGCCCCAGTCCCAAAATACGTAGGACTAGGAACGTAGACATACCAGATGTATTCATACGAAGTACATAGGCCTCGTATGGATACATAAGCTGTAAAATACAGTAGAACCATAACTAATCTCATCCACAAGAATAAAAGGTATCATATAATCAACTATAAATTGTCTTGATATAATATGTTGGGCGGAGACAAATCCACTACCAACAAGTAAAGGAAAAAAAAATACATAAGAAGATAAATGATTTTTGGCGGACGAAGCGAAGACGATCCAAGTGCAATAATCCTCGAGAAATAGCAATGAACACGGCTAGAGCTAAAGCACCTGCGAAAGACAATAGCACACACCTGGGGAGATAACCAGGTCCTCAGAGGGACGTAACAAGACACATAATAGCATGCCATATAAACTGAATAAATATTGCTCAAATAAATAAGTCAATTGAATTTATAACATGGTCCAATACACACATATTGAACGAGCGTACCATCCCCCCAACCAAACAAGGACAGGAGATGGTAAACTAATTCACGGTGACGTATCTTTCCATGCTATGAATCCAATATGGTATCCGAACCCCAACAAGGTTTAATACCTTCTTATCGAAGTAGTAAGTCACACCTACAACCAAATAAGGACAAGATGTGACGAACTAATCCACGACAAGTTATTGTTCCAAGCCACGGTCAGATACAAGTACCTAAACCAAAAGTACTCATACCTAACGGATAGGGTAGCCTACCGTTCTAAGTGAAATGTAGTTAAGAACAATCCTTCCTGCACATGGGCCCTGGCTAAATAGGATCGGCATAGTCCCCCCTTGGGACACTAGAGGCCCAATCAATAAGAGCATGACGTTTCGCAGAATCGCCAATGGCCGTCAGTAATCTTGGGTAAGCTGACCCGCGTCTCCGGCGGAGCTCACGGGTTACAAAAGGAAAAGTGCATCGAAGCCCATACCCTAAGGAATTGTCCTCTCCGCCCAATGCATACTCTGTTGTATCCACAATAGTAACCTCAATAACCGCTAAGTCAAACTAAGCATACAACCTCTATTAGCGGTTATTCCTATCGCACGTCTTGTACGTACTGGTGGCCAGCCAATCACGCACTTTCGTATCCTACATGCGATACACAACTTCGTGTTACAACGTGTCCAGGCTAATGAATGCAACACACAAGGTGGTCCCTTAAATCTTGGTTTAATGTGAGAAAAATAATACATAGCAGGAAATATAAATGAACAGTAAGTTCTAACAGGTTATGCCATGTATCACAGTTTATTTTGCATAAAGAAAATAAATAATGCATAAAATATGAGCTAAAATAAATAAACAGCAAATGGCAAGGTGTCTTGCCTGGTAGTACGCCTGGTGTACTGCGATAATCAAGGTGGCACGAACTGCGACTTCGGTGCAACAACCATGCAAGGTGACCTCAGGTGGTGACACGGTTAGTTCTATTGGGTCCAGAAGGGTCAAATTAGCTTGGGTGGATATAAGGTAGTATAGAATTGGTAAAGGAATGGAAAAGATGGGTTGAATCACGAGATGGAGAAAATCGTAGGAAGTCAAATAATAGAATTGGTTTAAGAAAATGTTTTTATAAAACTTGAAATACAAATTATTAGTCTTTCAATTAAATACAAAAGAAAATCGAAAGTCATTTTTAAAGCAAAAGCTCTAAGTTTGTCAAAATAAGTTTTAGTATGAAACTATATATTTTTATTAGCCGAAAATTAATAAACTAGAAATTTATAGTATAATTTGGTGACTAATTTTTTTGACCAATATATCCTCAGAAAATACAAAATCCAAAAGGAAAACAAATAGACAAGCTAGGGCTTATAAAATAGATTTTGTAAACGTACTATTTTTGGTAAAATCTACCTTTGAGAATATTTGGATTAATATTTTCGTAGAATTTCTAAAAGTAATAATGTTTGCAAAGAAATGGTTTTAGCAATAAGAGCAAAATAATCATGATAAAAATACTATGAAAAATAATAATAAGGAAAAATACTTGTAACCATCTACATAGTAATAATAAAACTAGTAACAATAATTTAAAAATGATGATAGTAATAATAATAGTAATGATAAAGAAAAATAATAATTATAATAATAAACAACACAGAATAATAATAATAATAATAATAATAATAATAAAGATAATAATAATAATAATAAAGATAATAATAAGTTAGAGAGGCTTGAGAACCGTGAACTGTTCCTTGAGAACAGTGAGAAAAAATACAAAGAAGAAGGGGAAGAGAAGAAGAGACAGAAAAAGGAAACGAGAAGGAGGGGATGAGCAGGAGTTCTGTCGGCGGAGGATCGGAGAAGGTCGGGCGAGCGGCTGATGATGGGGACGATCGGAGGAGAGGAAGCTCGGCTTAGGCGGCGGAGGCGGCGGTCATCAGGCCGGGATGGGCGAGCGAGGGTGGAGCCATGTCGGAGGAGGGTTTCGTCGAAGGGGGTCTCGCGCGCACGCGCGGAAGAGGAGGAGGCGAGATTTGGTCGGAGGTGGAGGCGGCGACGGGAATCAGCGACGCGCGCGGCGGAGGATGCTCGCCGCGGGCGGCCGGAAGGGGACGGACGGCTAGGTCGAACTCGGTCGGGGAGAAGGAAAGAGGGTTTTACGGGCGGAGCAAAGGGGAGGCACGGCACCGGAGGCTACAGACGGCGGAGGTTCATCGCTGGGGCTCGCCGGTCGGGCAAGAAGGCAGACGCGGGGGTTCATCGCTAGGGCGGACGCGCTCGCCGGGCGGAGGCGCGGACGCTGCGGTGGTTGGGTGCGGCGCACGCCGGCGGAGTAGGTGGTCTCGCACGCGGGGAGCTGATGGTGGCAGCCACTCGACGGTGCGGTTAGCGGCGGCGAGTGCGGTGGTCCGGTGGAGGGAAGCCCGCACGCGACTGCGCGGTAGGTAAGCTGTGGTGGTGGTCGTGGTTTTGTTATTTTTTTGGGTAGTATTTTGGTGGTCGGGTCTTGGGTTAGCCGAGGTTTGGGATTTCCAGGAAGGAGGTTACGTCGGCGGAGTTGGTCGAAGGTTCGGTGAAGGGTTCGGGGGGGAGATGGTAATAGCAATGTGGTGACGATCACGGCAAGGGTGGCCGGGGCTGTTGTTTGCAACAGTGGTGGTGTTGGATGTGGTGATGGTGGGGATGATGGTGTTTGGGCTGATACGTCGCCGACGGGTGTGGCCGGGACAGAGCTTGGTTTAGGTTTAGGATTAGGGCTAGGGTTTGGATGAGTCGTGTCGGGTGTGTCCGACACGACGGGGACGGAGGTTCGGATCTGTCGGACCCGGGGTGGAGTAATGTATTTGTACAATGAAACACATAGTGGATGGGACACGGACACGGTCACGGACACGGTGCACAGTTTGGATTGTGGAAATTTGTGAAAGAATAATATATTGGAGGAGTACCTGCCTATTTATAGGATGTGGAATTTTCCAATTAGATAAAGTTTAGGATTTGTTTAAACCCAAAATAGATAATTCGTAGTTTAATTTAAAAGCAATCAAATCCAAATCCAAACACATATTCAATTCAAATCTAATTTAAATTCCATCCTTTATTTTAAATTCAATTAAGATAACTCAAATTCCAAATATAGATATTAATTTACTATTTAAAATATATCCATAAATCAAATCAAGATTTAAATTGGTACAATAATTTCAAAATATGTTTTCTAAAAATGCTATAATAATAATTTCGAAAATACACTATTATTTAAAATAACTAATAAATAATTACTAAATATATATATGTATGTACAAATAATGTTTACGTAAATATACTTTTCTAATATACCATTTTATAGGAAAAATAATTTATTATTATAACTGTATAAATGTAAGACTTTTCATAATTAAAATCATAAACTTGAAAATGATAGCTAGAAATAATTATTACATATATTATTTTGAAACCATAAAAATAGAAAAAATATTTTTCTAAAAATATGTACGCTCGCACATATTCGCACTCGTCGAGCAAAAACGAAAAATAAAATTTTGTGCACGACGTACAATACGACTACGCGACGTACAATACAAAAATTTTAAATCAGTACCAAAATCGATAAAAAAAATATAGTAGAAATTTAGGGGTTTTACATCCTACCCAACTTAAAAGAATTTCGTCCTCGAAATTAAGAATTATGAGGGGGGGTGAGAAGACACAAGGGGTATCGATGAGGAACAATCGATAACAAAATCATGCCGTAAGAAATCGCGATCTAGATCATAGAAAAATAATACGGTATGGTCATAATCGATAGGATGGCTTAGAGGAAGTTCTAGTATAACGCCTTCGTCCTTCTAAAATAGGTGAAGGCGAAAGCAATATAGAGTTCGAAGGAGGCGTTTATTGAATACGAATACGTGATTCCAAGGACGATCGAATAATTTCAAAGGAATTGTCAAGGCAGTCGTGGATGGGACTCTAAAGGACAAGTTTAGCTATGTCCCCTTCCACGTAGAATAATAGACAAAAGCGAACCAAAGTGCACTTGGTTGATCAAACCATTATGCACCAGTTCTGATTAGACAATAGGCTAGTGAGCGCTCAATAGCATATGTCATGAACAAACTCAATAAAGAATAAGCTTGCAAAAACTAGGCTACATTAGCATCATTAGTTAAAACGGTAAACACATAGGTACGAGAGATTAAGATTTAAAGAAGGTAGAATGATTCTAAGTCATACAGTTGTCCTATAGTCTCCTTGTCCAAGTCCTTGGTTGGCAAGACGGGTTAGGTCCTCTAGATTCTAGAATCTAAATAAGCTTGCTAATATAGGTCACTAGGTCAAAGGGGTTGCTAGTTCATAAGGTATTCTACCCAACTTAAAGAATTAAACTAATGGTGTTTTGGGACAACTTACTAGTAGGGTCAGTCTCTAGCAAGCACGAAGGGAAGATAAGAATAGGGATGGAAGGAAGCAAGTAAGATGCAATTGATGAGTCAAATGGTAGATAAAATCAAGGAAAGAGGTCAAGTATGTGGATGAGATCCTAGACTTCTAATCCTATACGCAGGCTTGCTTGATACGGTAAAGTAACCAAACAATTTATCTTGACCTGCATGGGCCACCACAAAAATATGTAACGCTCCAGTCCCAAAATATGTAGGACTAGGAACGTAGACATGCCAGCTGTATTCATACGAAGTACATAGGCCTCGTATGGATACATAAGCTGTAAAATGCAGTAGAACCATAACTAATCTCATCCACAAGAATAAAAGGTATCATATAAT
Organism: Iris pallida; assembly: GCA_029216955.1. Taxonomy (NCBI): domain Eukaryota; kingdom Viridiplantae; phylum Streptophyta; class Magnoliopsida; order Asparagales; family Iridaceae; genus Iris; species Iris pallida. The sequence goes on from JANAVB010027105.1 coordinate 62,693, forward strand.
CAACTATGAATTGTCTTGATACAATATGTTGGGCGGAAACAAATCTACTACCAACAAGTAAAGGAAAAAAAATACATAAGAAGATAAATAATTTTTGGCGGACGAAGCGAAGACGATCCAAGTGCAATCATCCTCGAAAAATAACAATGAACACGGCTAGAGCTAAAGCACCTGCGAAAGACAATAGCACACACCTGGGGAGATAACCAGGTCCTCAGAGGGACGTAACAAGACACATAATAGCATGCCATATAAACTGAATAAATATTGCTCAAATAAATAAGTCAATTGAATTTATAACATGGTCCAATACACACCTATTGAACGAGCATACCATCCCCCCAATCAAACAAGGACAGGAGATGGTAAACTAATTCACGGTGACGTATCTTTCCATGCTATGAATCCAATATGGTATCCGGACCCCAACAAGGTTCAATACCTTCTCATCGAAGTAGTAAGTAACACCTACAACCAAACAAGGACAAGATGTGACGAACTAATCCGCGACAAATTATTGTTCCAAGCCACGGTCAGATACAAGTACCTAAACCAAAAGTACATGTACCTAACGGATAGGATAGCCTACTGTTCTAAGTGAAATGTAGTTAAGAACAATCCTTTCTGCACATGGGCCCTGGCTAAATAGGATCGGCATAGTCCCCCCTTGGGGCACTAGAGGCCCAATCAATAAGAGCATGACGTTCCGCAGAATCGCCAGTGGCCGTCAGTAATCTTGGGTAAGCTGACCCGCATCTCCGGCGGAGCTCACGGGTTACAAAAGGGAAAGTGCATCGAAGCCCATAGGCTAAGGAATTGTCCTCCCCGCCCAATGCCTACTCTGTTGTATCCACAACAGTAACCTCTATAACCGCTAAGTCAAACTAAGCATGCAACCTCTATTAGCGGTTATTCCTATCGTACGGCTTGTACGTACTGGTGGCCAGCCAATCACGCACTTTCGTGTCCTACATGCGACACACAACTTCGTGTTACAATATGTCCAGGCCAATGAATGCAACACACAAGGTGGTCCCTTAAATCTAGGTTTAATGTGAGAAAAATAATACATAGCAGGAAATATAAATGAACAGTAAGTTCTAACAGGTTATGCCATGTATCACAATTTATTTTGCATAAAGAAAATAAATAATGCATGAAATATGAGCTAAAATAAATAAACAGCAAATGGCAAGGTGTCTTGCCTGAAAGTACGCCTGGTGTGCTGCGATAATCAAGGTGGCACGAACTACGACTTCTGTGCAACAACCATGCAAGGTGACCTCGGGTGGTGACACGGTTAGTTCCATTGGGTCCAGAAGGGTCAAATTAGCTAGGATGGACATAAGGTAGTATAGAATTGGTAAAGGAATGGAAAAGATGGGTTGAATCACGAGATGGAGAAAATCGTAGGAAGTCAAATAATAGAATTGGTTTAAGAAAATGTTTTTATAAAACTTGAAATACAAATTATTAGTCTTTCAATTAAATACAAAAGAAAATCGAAAGTCATTTTTAAAGCAAAAGCTCTAAGTTTGTCAAAATAAGTTTTAGTAGGAAACTATATATTTTTATTAGCCAAAAATTAATAAACTAGAAATTTATAGTATAATTTGGTGACTACTTTTATTGACCAATATATCCTTAGAAAATACAAAATCCAAAAGGAAAACAAATAGACAAGCTAGGGCTTATAAAATAGATTTTGTCAACGTACTATTTTTGGTAAAATCTACCTTTGAGAATATTTGGATTAATATTTTCGTAGAATTTCTAAAAGTAATAATGTTTGCAAAGAAATGGTTTTAGCAATTAGAGCAAAATAATCATGGTAAAAATACTATGAAAAATAATAATAAGGAAAAATACTTGTAACCATCTACATAGTAATAATAAAACTAGTAACAATAATTTAAAAATGATGATAGTAATAATAATAGTAATGATAACGAAAAATAATAATTATAATAATAAACAACACAGAATAATAATAATAATAATAATAATAACAATAATAAAGATAATAATAATAATAAAGATAATAATAAGTTAGAGAGGCTTGAGAACCGTGAGCTGTTCCTTGAGAATAGTGAAAAAAATACAAAGAAGAAGGGGAAGAGAAGAAGAGACAGAAAAGGAAACGAGAAGGAGGGGATGAGCGGGAGTTCTGTCGGCGGAGGATCGGAGAAGGTCGGGCGAGCGGCTGATGATGGGGACGATCGGAGGAGAGGGAGCTCGGCTTAGGCGGCGGATACGGCGGTCATCAGGCCGGGATGGGCGAGCGAGGGTGGAGCCATGTCGGAGGAGGGTTTCGTCGAAGGGGGTCTCGCGCGCACCCGCGGAAGAGGAGGAGGCAGGATTTGGTCGAAAGTGGAGGCGGTGCCGGGAATCAGCGACGCTCGCGGCGGAGGATGCTCGTCGCGGGCGGCCGGAAGGGGGCGGACGGCTAGGTCGGACTCGGTCGGGGAGAAGGAAAGAGGGTTTTGCGGGCGGAGCAAAGGGGAGGCACGGCGCCGGAGGCTACAGACGGCGGGGGTTCATCGTTGGGGCTCGCCGATCGGACAAGACGGCAGACGCGGGGGTTCGTCGCAGGGGCGGACGCACTCGCGGGGCGGAGGCGCGGACGCTGCGGTGGTTGGGTGCGGCGCACGCCGGCGGAGTAGGTGGTCTCGCGCACGGGGGAACTGATGGTGGCAGCCACTCGGCGGTGCGGTTAGCGGCAGCGAGTGCGGTGGTCCGGTGGAGGGAAGCCCGCGCGAGACTGCGCGGTAGGTAAGCTGTGGTGGTGGTCGTGGTTTTGTTATTTTTTTTGGGTAGTATTTTGGTGGTCGGGTCTTGGGTTAGCCGAGGTTTGGGATTTCCAGGAAGGAGGTTACGTCGGCGGAGTTGGTCGAAGGTTTGGTGAGGGGTTTGAGGGAGAGATGGTAATAGCAGTGTGGTGGCGATCACGGCGAGGGTGGCCGGGGCTGTTGTTTGCAACAGTGGTGTTGTTGGATGTGGTGATGGTGGGGATGATGGTGTTTGGGCTGATACGTCGCCGACGGGTGTGGCCGGGACAGAGCTTGGTTTAGGTTTAGGATTAGGGCTAGGGTTTGGATGAGTCGTGTCGGGTGTGTCCGACATGACGGGGACGGTGGTTCGGATCTGTCAGACCCGGGGTGGAGTAATCTATTTGTACAATAAAACACATAGTGGATGGGATACGGACACGATCACGGACACGGTGTACAGTTTGGATTGTGGAAATTTGTGGAGGAATAATGTATTGGAGGAGTACCTGCCTATTTATAGGATGTGAGAATTCCTAATTACATAAAGTTTAGGATTTGTTTAAACCCAAAATAGATAATTCGTAGTTTAATTTAAAAGCAATCAAATCCAAGTCCAAACACATATTCAATTCAAATCTAATTTAAATTCTATCCTTTATTATAAAATCAATTAAGATAACTCAAATTCCAAATATAGATATTAATTTACTATTTAAAATATATCCATAAATCAAATAAAGATTTAAATTGGTACAATAATTTCAAAATATGTTTTCTAAAAATGCTATAATAATAATTTCGAAAATACACTATTATTTAAAATAACTAATAAATAATTACTAAATATATATATGTATGTACAAAAATATTTACGTAAATATACTTTTCTAATATACCATTTTATAGGAAAAATAATTTATTATTATAACTGTATAAATGTAAGACTTTTCATAATTAAAATCATAAACTTGAAAATGATAGCTAGAAATAATTATTACATATATTATTTTGAAACCATAAAATAGAAAAAATGTTTTTCTAAAAATATGTACGCTCGCACATATTCGCACTCGTCAAGCAAAAACGAAAAATAAAATTTCGTACACGACGTACAATACGACTACGCGACGTACATTACAAAAATTTTAAATCAGTACCAAAATCGATAAAAAATATAGTAGAAATTTAGGGGTTTTACAAATATAAATGAACTGTAAGTTCTAACAGGTTATGCCATGTATCACAGTTTATTTTGCATAAAGAAAATAATGAATAATGCATAAAATATGAGATAAACAAATAAACAGAAAATGGCAAGGTGTCTTGCCTGGTAGGACGCCTGGTGTATTGCAATGATCAATATGGCACGAACTGCGACTTCGGTGTAATAACTATGCAAGGTGACCTCTGATGGTGGCACGGACCGTTCCATTGGGTCCAAAAGGGTCAAATTAGCTAGAGACGAGGTAAAGGGGTCCAAATTCGCGAAGAAGTGGGTACGTATGATTAGGCATGATTAATGATGATGACAAAGAGGAAATTTGACGTAAGTAATTATATATTGTATTTTTAGAAAATATTTATGGTACTTGAAAACTATTTTTTTTAGTTAAAATAAACTTAGCTAAATACTTGAAAATCTAAAAATATTTTTAGGGCAAAACTATAATTTGAGTAGAAAATACTATGGTACTATTTTTAGAAAAATCTTATTAATAAAGGCCCCAAAACTATTTATAGTAAGGTTTAGTTGGAAATAATATAATATATAAAAGAGGCTACCAGTCCAAGAAACTATTTATTTATATAAAACCTAAAATAGAAAATTAGAAGTAATAAGGACTATACTGGCCTAGTTTTATGGCCCAAGTATTTAATATAATATAATCTCATAAAACCCCTTCCAAGGACTAAGCCCATAAATATTTATGAAAATATTAAATCATTTTAGTTCTCAAGCAACGAAATATATACGAAAATGAATATATTAGAGCCCATACAACATATATTTTTATTACAAGATAATTTTAGAAAATTATTTAATATCTATATTTATTTTAATATAATTAATAATTAGTGACAATAATCATACTAGTATTAATTTTAAATAATAATAATAATAATAATAATAATAATAATAATAATAATAATAATAATAATAATTTAAGTATGATGTTTGTAATAATAATACAATATAACAAAAACAAAAATAGTAATAATAATCAATAATAATAATCTTAATAATAATCACAAAATATATTAAATTTTTTTACAGCATTGATATATTGCTGCTCTTCGTTTGGTTTTTATTTGGGGCGAGAGAATGTTAAAAAAAGAAAGAATGAAAGAAGTAAATAAGGAGAGGAAGAGAGAAGAGCGGAAGAGAGAGAGAGGAACGGAGACGAGCGGGAGAGATCGAGGTCATCGGTGTCGGACAAGTGAGGGGCGGAGGACTTGGCGCTCAGCAACGAAGGCGGAGGAGGAGTGCGCGAGCGCGGCCGTACGACATGGTGGGACAACTGTGCGAGGGAGGCGCCGGCGGGGCGCGCTAGGCCGGTGAGGCCAGGCGGGGCGGCCGGGAGAGATACCCAGGGAGAGAGGGAAAGGCTATGGAGCGGTGCACGAGGGTTGCTCAGACGGCTATGGCGGGAAGCGGTGGTGCGCACGCGGAGGGAGGCGGCGTACACACGAGCAACAACCTGAGGTATGGCGATAGCGGTGGTGTATTTTAATTTGGGTTTTGGTGGTAGCTCCGGCGATGGCCGTGGTGGCGGTGGTGGCTTGGGTGGTGACGTCCGGTGGTGTTGAAGGTGGTGATGGTGGTCGAGATGGAAAGGAGGGGGCTGGGCTGGACTGTACAGAAGATGATGGCGGTGGTCTGATCGGGATGGTCGACGGGGAATGGTGGCTATGGCTAGGCTGCTACGGCCGGTAGGTGGAGGTCGATAGGGGCTGAGGTGGTGATGGGGGAGGGTGTGCATTCTGTCAGGATTCGGTCGGGGCTGGTCGAGCGTGTGGTGGGGTTGTCCGAGCGGTGGTGATAGTAGCGGTATCACGGTGGTCAGGGAGGCGACAATGATGGGGGCTGCGGTGAATGATGGTGGAGGCAGCGGGCTACTGCTCGAGGTCGAGGATGATGATGGCTGGGATAACGGTGTGGTCGTAGGAGACGGAGTCGGGCAGTGGCCATGTGGAATCAGGGGTCGGGTGAAGTGTCCTGCGAGACATGGGATGGGTTGGCGTTCGAGGTTGTCGAACGCGGAAAAGAAGATCACTGTATTTGTAATAAAATAGGAATATAATGAATGGTAAGAGGACGGACACGGACACGATGCACGCACTGATGTGGTGGTGGAGAATTTTGTGGATGGTAGAATTTTATGGATGGGTACCTCTCCTTATATAGGAGGTGAGAATTCCCATTTGGATAAGAATTAGGGAGGTTTAAATCCCGTTTTAGATAATTGCCACATTTGTTTTAAAAATAAAATAAAATCCAAATCCAATCCAAATCCAATTAGAATTTATACGTAGAAAATTTAGCTAAATTAAATAATTGAATCTTAATTTAAATTACCATAATTAATTAAATATTAAATCAACAAACTTCCAAATTATCTCTTATAAATAATAAAATAATCAATATTAAATAATTTTGAAAATTGCAATAAATATTTGGATATTAATAGAAAATATCTTTAAAATACCTTTTTAATAATTAAGATAAATAATATAATAATTTTGAAAATTTCAAATATATACATGAATTAAATTCCAGGTATCTCGTATGCGACTAGCAAAAAATATCTATGTATATATTATTTTTAAAATCGGCATAAATAAATAAATAAATTTTGCCACTGGTGTGACGGAATTTATATACCTTCAAGCAAAATAAACAAGTTAACTATATTATATTGAAATAAAATATATGTTTTCTATATTTTCGATAACAATTATTTATTATTAATAACTGTTATAAATGAAAGGCTTTTATAATTAAAATAACAAAACTTAGAAAATTTTGGCAAGATAGCAAGAATAATTATTATATATTATTTTAAAACTATAAAAAATAGAAAAATGTTTTTCAAATAAATATGTATGCTCGCACATATTTGCACTCGTCGAGCAATTACGAAAAATAAAATTTTGCGCACGACGTACAATACAAAATAAATAAAAAATCAGTACCAAATTTATAAAAAATAGTAGAAATTTAGGGATTTTACAGTGGGAGCACATCAAGATGGACTTTATTTCTGGATTGCCGCGTACACCAGGAGGGAAAGGCACGATTTGGGTCATCGTAGACAGGTTGACCAAATCAGCCCTCTTTTTGCCATTTAAAGTGGGTACGTCTACTGAGAGGCTAGCAGAGATGTATACGGGAAATTGTCAGGATATACGGAGTTCCGGTGAGCATTGTCTCGGATCGGGATAGTCGCTTTACTTTCCATTTCTGGCAGAGTCTACAGACTAGTTTGGGCACTCAGCTCAAGTTCAGTACTGTATACCACCCTCAGACGGACGGACA
>JANAVB010027105.1:75000-120446 GCA_029216955.1 Iris pallida
TTGTGATTGCACTGAGATATTATTTATGGAGTTCTGTACTGAGACTTATTTATATTTGTTACTCTCTGTTGAGATTATCTTATCATCTTTTCCATCTTGGTTTGTGATTGAGATTACTTATTATGTTGTTCTCCATTAGGAGCATATTCTAGATTGTGTTAGATGTTGGACCTAGGATAGCGTTCTACCGTCGACATTGCGACGTAGGCTAGACGTACCCACTTTTCGTGCCCTTACACTGGGTGTGGGTCGTGACATCGGCATGCGTCTCCATGCTATCAATATCGGTTCCAAGTATCGAAAAAAATGATGGTCATAACAATATCCACAGTAGAGATGTGGATCACACAAGTCAGGATAGAGAGGACACTCTCGAGACAGACCCTGATGTGAAGATCAAGCAAGGAAACAAAGAAACATGTAAGACAACCCCCGTGTCTGCTCTTTGTCAGCATTCTCGACGCCAATCGTTCGAGAGTCAGAGGGTCCAACATGTGTCCTCTGAAATGTCCAAGTCAATAGCCAACTTTGAGAATCCGAGGTTCCTGTAAACAACCACGTTATTTACCCTCTGAGATTCTTAAGTTAATTGTGTAGGGCAGAGGTTCCTTCAAATAAACTTGTTGTTTACCCTCTATGAATCCCAAGTTAATTGTGTAGAGCATAGTTTCCTGCAAACAAACTTGTTGTTTACCCTCTGTGAATCCCAAAATGCCAATATTGGAAAGTCAGAGGTTTCTGTAAACAAACCATTATTTACCCTCCGAGTATCGCCATATTCTTTTTTTTTTCTTTTTTTTCTTGTTTTAAAAACTTAGGGTTTAGAGGGGGGCGGCTGTGGCAGTGGATGGAGGGAAGGGCGGCTATGGTGGGTCGAGAAAAGGTTAGGGTTAGGGTTTTTCTTTTCTTTTGTGGAGAGAGAGAGAGAGGTGGATAGATTATGGTTCTAATACCATGAAAAATAGAATAATGGGATAATTTTATTGATATTGAGAGACACATATATATAAGAGAGGATAGCCCCTCTCCTATTGTTCTAAGCAATGTGGGACTAAAGTCCACTAACTAATAGTTCTAATATAACACTTAACAACCTTTATTGATATTGAAAATAAGATTACAAGGGCACGAAGCCAAGATTACAAGTCACTCAAGCTCGCTTTCTCTCTGAACACAAACACTCAGCTCTCTCCCTCTCTTGATACAATTACAATCGCTTATGCCTGAAGGCTTACAACTTTGTGGATGTTTCGGAAGACGATGTCTATAAATTATCTCCCGTATCGGTGAAGTCTTCAATGCGGTTGTACGCCTCGAAACGCCAAGGAACTCCATACCTCAGCGCATCCAAATGATCTCCGTCCGACGAGCAAGTACCTATAACCTGCGCATGAAAATTGTTGGATGGTCAGTACAAAACCGTACTGGTGAGTGAGCCCCTCGCCCACCTATACAAAACCAACATGTTCAGTTAGTGAGTGCAACTATTCCTTTGATTGTCTTTCTATTCTTTCTTTAGGATCAATTTGATAACTTAGACTCCTAACCTATTCGTGTTACAACCAACGTGATTGTACCATCAATTCCTTGAGACCGTGCTATAAAATCCAATTGTTCCTCACTGTGCCTAGCGCCTTTAGGGTCTGCTTAGATTAAGGGTTAAAAGAATTAAGTGAGGGAATGTTAATTAAGGGGGAAAAACTCTGCTTGGTTTGAGGGTAGAGGTTTAAGAGGAGGAGTCGTAGAGGGTTAAATGGGGTTTGTTTAACCATCTTTTGTCAATTTTTTCAACCCTCAAATCGGGGGTTAACGAGGGAAAGTGAGAGGTTTTGTTTAAAAAATCATAAATATTCCTTATTTGCCTTATAAAATATTACAACTTTCTTCTCTATTTTTTTTTTGCTTTCAACTTGTTGCTCCAGAGCTTCCTACCTTTGTCTAGGTGCATCATATCTCTTCTCGCTTTCGCATACTTATTACTCATCGTTGATAAGAAAAATGTCCATGATGCATCTGTTGAGTTGGTGAGGAAAAATAATAATTTCTAAGGTTGATAAAAATATAAAAATGAAAAGAAAAATCTATTGATGCATCTGATGATAAGAAAAAAACATTCTAAATTTTTGATGCATTTATTGATTAAAAAATCATTGATGCAATAGAATTTAGTAGAATATTTGACTTATTTATTATTGAGGTGGAGCTACACTTATATAGGAGAGGCTAACCCCTCTCCTTATTATTCTACCCGATGTGGGACTAAAAGCCCATTAATACTCTCAACACTCCCCCTCGAGATGGGCGATAGATATTAATCATCCCCATCTTATTACATAGTTTAGTGTGACTTAATGAATTAAGCCCCTTAGTAAGACAATCTGTAATTTGTTCTTCTGAGCGAACATGATCGAGCTTTAGTATTCCTTTCTCCAGCTTTTCCTTGAAGAAAAACCGATCGATCTCGATGTGCTTCCTTCTGTCATGCTGAACTGGACTGTTAGCTATACTCAGTGCTGCTTGGCTATCACTCAGTAGATGAAATGGTGTTCCTTGGTCTAGCTTCAACTTTGTCAGCAATGCTTTACCCACAATAATTCTGACACTCCCAGAGCCATAGCTCTATATTCTGCTTCAACGGTTGATCGAGCTACCATAGACTGTTTCTTGTTTCTTCATGAGACTAGGTTACCCCCCCCCCCCCCCCCCCCCACAAATACACAATACCCTGAGGTAGACCTTTTGTCATCCATGTAACTTACCTAATCTTCATCAAAGTATCCCTCAACACTAAGGTGTCCATTGTTCTTGAACCATATCCCTCTTCCAGGAGCCCCCTTTAGATATCTCAAAATATGAAAAACTGCATCTATGTGGCCCTTCCTTGGATCGTACATGTAACGACTCACTACACTCACAACAAATGAGATATCAGGGCGAGTGTGACCCAGATAAATCAATCTACCTACAAGTCTCTGATATCTTTCACGATCAACCGGCTCTCCTGCCTCTGTCCCTAATTTATCTTTCTGGTCAATCGGAGTGACTGCCGGACGACATCCCAGCATACCAGTTTCTGTGAGCAAGTCTAGTATATACTTTTTCTGAGAGATGAAGATCCCATCTTTTCGTCGAGCTTCCTCGATCCCAAGAAAATACCTCATCATTCCCAAGTCCATTATTTCAAATTCTTTGGCAAGTTTCTTTTTCAGCTGGGTAATCTCCTCTTCCTCATCACTTGTGATCACTATATCATCCACGTATACCGCAAGTATGGTAATGTGGCCTCTCACATGTTGGAAGAAGATCGTATGATCTGCATTAGTCTGGCTATACCCCATGCCCGTGACAGCTTTTCCGAATCTTTCAAACCATGCCCGAGGAGATTGCTTGAGTCCATACAGTGATTTCTTCAGCTTGCATACTTTTCTGCTGACTGCCTCATGCAAAATCCAGAGGGAGTCTCATGTATACTTCCTCATGTAGATCTCTATAAAAAAAAGGCATTATTCACATCTAATTGATGAAGTTGCCACCCATGATTGGCTGCAAGAGAGACTAGGGTTATTACAGTGCTCATCTTCGCTACAAGAGCAAACGTCTCATCATAGTCGACGCTATAGGACTGAGTGAATCCTTTTGCAACCAAGCTTGCCTTGTATCGCTCCACCTTTCCTTCTGGTGTCTCCTTCACCGTGAAGACCCATTTGCACCCGACTGTCCTTTTTTCCTTCAGATAATAGAATAAGTTCCCATGTCCTATTTTTTTCCAGTACCCCAAGTTCCTCCAACATTGCAGCTTTCTACCTTGGATCTTCCTTCGCTTCCTGCCAACACTTAGGCAAAGAGGTGGTGTCTTACGATGCAATGAATGCTCCATAAGTAGGGGATAGATTAGAGTATGATAGAAAATAAGCAATATCATGTTCATAACCATAACGAATAGGAGATTTTCCTGCATTACTACGAGAAGATCATCTTAAAGGAATATAAGATAGTGGATGAGAGATTATACCATCCGAATCAGAGGGATCCGGTGCGGAAGGCACATCTTCATGAGTTGGGGCAGGGTTAAGTGAGGGACATGCATAGTTGGCACAGTAGGGGCAATAGGCACAGTGGTGGACTGCTGATTTCTTCTTTTGTAGACTTAGAGCTCTGTAGTTCGTTCCTCCCCCTGTTCTGTAGTCTCCTCTACACTGGAGCATCACTTCCTTCCTCCTAATTGTATGCATCATCATCACTTGCCTCACTCTCGCTATCTTTCTTGATTTTCTTGGACTAACTTTCATCATTGGACATGGAACTGACCCAACAACCACGCTTGGGACTATCTCCCCCTTACTTCTAACACCTCCTGTGTTAGGAGTGTCACCAAATGCGGAGCCTTCACCTGAACCATTGTGATAGTATGGTTCCATCTCTCTGAATGTAACATCCATGCTCACGAAGAGTCTTCGCTCTATTGGACTCCAGCAAGAATATCCCTTTTGAGTCCTTGAGTAGCCAATGAAGACACACTTCACTGCCCGAGGGTCCAATTTCCCTACTACAGGTCTATTATCCTTCCCAAAGCATACACAACTAAATACTTTTGGAGGAACAATGTAATTATTCTCACCTGTAAGCATCTCAAATAGTGTCTTCCATCCTAACATCTGAGAGGACATCCTGTTGATAAGGTATGCAACAGTCAATACGGCATATCCCAACAAGTGTTTCAGAATATTTACAGCAAACATCATCGACCTTGCCACTTCTAACAGGTGCATGTTCTTCCATTCCAACACACCATTTTATGCTGGTGTATAGGCACATGAAGTCTGATGATGGCACATGAAGTCTGATGATGTATTCCATTGGCTGATAAGCACTCCTCAATGGCTTTGTTGGTATATTCTGTCCCATTGTCAGACCTCAAAATCTAAACTTTGGCACCATACTGTGTTGAAACCCTACGATGAAAGTCTTAAAAGCATGCAAAGACATCACTCTTACTCTTTATTAGGTATACCCAGGTGACACGAGTATGACAGTCAATAAAAGTGACAAACCATTTAAAACCATTAACAACAGTTGTAGGACAAGGTCCCCATACATCAGAGTGTATCATATCAAAAGCAGCTAAACTTCTATTTTCAGAACTCACATATGAGCTTCTGGTGTGTTTTCCAAGTTCACAAGTATCATAAACCAACTTTTGCTTATTAGCTTTTTGATACATAGATGGAAACATTCGACTAAGTAGACTAAATGAAGAGTGTCCCATGCGCTGATGTTGGAGTAATAAATCTTCTACTACAGTACTTTGCGGCTCCTTCGGTTGTGCTTCATCCACCAGTGCTGCCAGTGTTGTATCCAGTCCACCCTGTCCAAGTACCATAGCCCTTTATGCCAAGTGCCAGTCCCCAACTGTCTTTTTATTCCCTTCTTCTGAAAAATAACCTTCAGAATGTCAAAGAAAACAACACAATTAAGATGAAGAACAACGGCACTTATGGACAACAGATTAACAAGAAAGGATGAAGCATGCAAGACATCAGTAAGACACATCGAAGGGGTGCATTCAACTGTCCCTTTACCCATAATAGGTCTAGCAGTACCATCAGTAGTCTGAATGCTTTCAGGTGTTATCAGGTGAGTATAATCTTGGAACTTATCACGGGCACCCGTAACATGGCAGGATGCCCCATAGTCAATTATCCAATTTATACTTCCTGGTTTATGGGTAGATGCAAGGGAATGAACAGGTATACCTGTGTTTATACTAGCATAGTATGTGATGTTACCCCCGGAAGTGGAATTGGAGTCGATGTCCCAGCAGTATTGGCACGACTGTCGTTGGTTCCAAGCTTCATGTTCCTCCATATTTCTAGCATCTCCCCCTCACTAGGGGTCACATTGGATGACTGATTTTCACCTCCCCCTTCTGCCAGGTTTTCCTTGTACCCCCCGAATAATATCCTCTGGTACCGACAAAGCCTCTTCTACTACCTCGATGTCCTCCACGGCCGCGTCCACGACCGCTGGACTGGCCTCTCATAGGCTTCGTATAGAATCTGATGAAGTATCCTGGGTTTCCACAGTTGTAGCACCCTTCCCCTCCTGAAGGGCTTAGGTTAAAAACTGCTAGAACTGATTTCTATCCCGGAGTGTTAGTGGTACTGGGCATCAGCTTCAACCATGCTTCTTCTTATGCCATAGCAGCAATGGCCTCCTCTAGTGATGGCAGTCCGGTTGTGTGAGTAGAATATTCCTCCTTTATTTGAATGCTAGGTTGAGCCCCTTCAGGAACTTCATCATCCTCTGTCGCGAGATATACTCCATGAACTTCTGGTAATGCTTCACAAATACTGGTTCTACTTGCTCATCTTTTACCCCAATGGGATCATAGTGGTCGAGATCTGACCAATACTTCTTCAGCACAGTCGCATACTCGGAGATGGTGTGAACTTCTTGGACCACCTTATCAAGTTCATCCTGTAGTTGGAAGACTCTCATAGGGTTGCATGTCCCTGAGTACATGTCCTTCAGCGTCATCCAAATATCACCGGCTCCCTCCATTGCCTCCACGTTGCCCGACACTTGGTCGTTCAAGGAGGCTGTCAACCATCCTGCTACAACATTGTTGACGATCTCCCACACAGCAAACTCCCATGAGGAGTGATCTTCAGGTGCCTTGGTTTGGCCATTCACATAGCCCACCAAGCCTCTTGCCTTCAGAGTCCACATCGCCTGACGCAACCACTTCAAATAATTGGAAGTACCCTCTAACTTTACTTCCACTTTCTCCAACTTTGCCATTTTGTATGGTGAAGGATCCACATCTGTGTGTGCAGGATGGGAACTAGTCTCTGTTAGCCTCCTAGAGAAGAGATCGTCCACCAAAGCCTTCATCTCTTTGGCCGTCAGCTTGCCGTAGATCGTCTCCATCATCTTTGTCTTCTCCTCTTCCATCAACAAGATAGATCGAGACCGTCTACACCTTTGGTCACCGTCCTCTCCACGTCTACTATTCCTCCTTCAGTGGTAGCGGCATCTCTGAAAGACACTCCTCATGTCCCATGCCGGGTTGCGATTGGAGGTCGCATGGTCGGACGAGAAGGAGGAGAAGGGCCAGTGGAGGCCAACGTGAAAGGAGAGGGGGTGGGCGACGGTGGGGGGGGGGGGGGGGCGGCGGTGCTGGCGGCGAAGGAGGGGTGGCAGGCGGAGGCCGGACGGTGCTGAGGGGGGAGGGGAAGCGGGGCGGTGGGGGTGGAGAAGGTGGGAAGGGGTTGGGGGTGGCGGGTAGGGTTTTGTAGGGTAGAGTTAGGGTTTTGTGGAGTAGGATTAGGATTTTGTGGAGAGGGATGGCGGCTAGGGTTTGGTGGAGAGATAGGTGGTGGCTCTGACACCAAATAGAATTTAGTAGAATATTTGACTTGTTTATTATTGAGGTGGAGCTACACTTATATAGGAGAGGCTAACCCCCTCTCCCTATTATTCTACCTGATGTGGGACTAAAAGCCCATTAATACTCTCAACACATCCGTCATAAAAAAATTGTTGATAAAAAAAATTATTGATAAGAAAATTATAAGAAAAAACGACGGCATCTTAAGAATTACAATCAGCCATGATGCATTTGTTGATAAAAGTATGTGGTCTAGATGCAATACATTACTCTTTTAATTTATAGGAGTGTAATCTTATAGTGCATCTGATTGGTCCATGACGCAATAAGCGTATTTTGGTAACTATTGTATTTTTATTAATCCTCCTCCCACTCAAAACTCACCGTCCAATCCAAGCAAGTTTATATGTATTGACTCTCCTCCCCCTCACTTAACTTTCCTTCGCTTACCACTTAACTCTGCTTATTTTTAACTTCTCAATCCAAGCAGGCCCTTAATAAATATGGTTGTGAAAAAGATAAAAGTATTTTTGAAAGAAAATTTTGAAATATATAACACTTATAACACCTTTCCCTTACACGCTTCTCATTGAAAAATTGTCTGACATGACAAACCTAAATGTCTAGAAATTAAATTGTAAATCTTTCTCCACTTTTGGCAACAATAAAGAAGTTCCAGTTTCTTCAGAAGTGAGGTGCTGCTTTCAATAATAATAAAATGAAATGGTTTGTAAAAAATCAAAATTCAAAGTAATACTTATAACACCTTCCTCTTTTTGTGGAGGATCTAACAACTCTTACCAACAAGTCGTTAATAACTTAATATGCAATGTACCTTTGTACTGCCTAGTCTTGTTAGTACGTAACTAATACAATTTTTTTTACTAACTTTCACCTATGGGAGAAAGCATTGCGTGAATAGAGGCATAATAAGTCTTTTTGCGACGTAGAACCAGCTTGACCTGTGAAAAACAATCGACTTCTTTGCCATAGTTTTTGAATTGCCTGATAACAAAGTGATACCAAATAGCCAGGAAAGTATTCCCTTCCATCTGACAGTAAAACTGTGCTTAGAAAGTGTTTTCTATTATAAGAAAAAACCAAGTCTGCTCTCTCTCCCTCTCTCCTCTATTTTTGGTAGTCCGGTTCTATTGGTTCCATCCGTTGGAGAATGAGCATACATGGCCGGCTCCTTTGGCCTTAGAAAAGGCATAGTTATTGTGGGCTCCTCTCTAATAAGTGAACCATTCTTCTTAGAAGAGAGAGAGAAACAAATTTTAAGTAACAACTCCACTCTCTCCACTTTGATTCAAAGTAATCAATCTCCATACGATCTTTTCTTCGTGATTTCTGGACAATGCTAAGTTCGGGTCATTCTCTCCGAGTTATATGCGACGACGAGAAGCCGGTAGAAAGGAAATTTTACTCCTAGGAGCATTCAAGAACAGTCTGAACATAGACCTCGAATCAACTCTTAGGACAGTGCGTCTTGCGCGACATCCCCATAGGCCGATAACACTAATTTTTTTTAATTTTATTTGCAGGTTAAAGGATAAGAAATATTGTCAACAATCTAAGAGTTGATTAATTTCTTATAGTCCTATTTATATCAATCTGTTAACACAGTCGTCCAACATATATATATATATATATATATATATATATATATATATATATATAATTTTATTGATAGAGTATTTGTTTACACAAATATATAATTTTTGATACCATTAAAACTTCCTAGACTCACATTAGTGTACTTATATAATTTTTCTACCTAGCATTAATATTTTTTTTAGTGTTTCAATTTGCTAGCATTAAATTGTTTATTAAAATTTCAAATAGAACGAATTTGCTTATATAAATTTCCTTTTATAAATTCGCAATCATCAAGTTGTTAGCATTAATATATGTTCCTTACTAGTTCAGTTTGATAGCATTAAATTGTACTGCTAATTATCTTTCAATCATCAAAGCTGCTTGCTACCATTAAGTACTTTGTTTATTAACAATTTTAATAGAACAACTTTGTTTATATATCTGTTTGCATAAGTTTTCTTTTGTAAACAAAACTTCTGCATATTTTGTTAAACAAGACAATTCTCATAATCTTTCTGTTAACAAAAACTTATTGAACAAGAACATGTCTAAATCTTGTTAATCTACAATAGTGTGTTATATATCGAACATAAGGCAAATACATTTTTTTGATATTAGATATCATTTTGGTTCTCTTTAAACAATTTAGATAAAGAAATAGTTCATTGACATTGTAAATCCCTTTAAATCTAAGTCCTAAAAGTAGAGTTTGTTTGGGTACAAGCCGAAAGGGCCCTTCTGTCAACCGGGCGTAAGTCCCTTTAAATCTAGGAAAATGAAATCTCTAACAACATCATTATATAAGTTAGGGATACGGTTTACTTTGAGAATATATTATCTTTTAATAATAGAATTTCTTCCACTCCCACTAGCTCTTCTCTTGCCCCTTCTACTAGTTCTCATATTCATTCATCTAGTTCACAAAATTAACAAGATATAGAACCTAGAAGAAGTAAAAGAGGCAGGATTGAAAGGAATTTAGGGAAAGGTTTATTCACTTACTTGATAGAAGATGATCCCTCAACTAATAAAGAAGCAATATCTTCTCCCGGAGCTCCTTTCTGGAAAGAAGCCATCAACAATGAGTACAACTCCATCATGGAGAACAGTACTTGGTTTTTAGCAGACCTACCTTTAGGTAGTAAATCCATAGGTTGCAAGTGGATCTTCAAAAAGAAGCTTAGAGCTGACGGTACTATAGAGAAATACAAAGCTAGATTGGTTGCCAAAGATTTCACTCAGAAAAAGGGACTAGTTTATTTTGATACATATTCTCCTGTATTTAGGATTACCTATATCAGAACACTTCTAGATTTAGCATCCATTCATGACATGCCGATCCATTAAATGGATGTAAAGACAGCATTTTTAAATGGAGATTTAGAGAAGTAAATCTATATGGAGCAACCTGAAGGATTTATTGCCAAGGGTCAAGAAAAAAGTTTAGAGATTTGTAAAATCTCTTTATGGCCTAAAACAAGCTCCCAAGCAGTGGCACAACAAATTTGATAAGGTAATTTTTAGAATTTGGTTTCTTGGCAAAAGAGTATGACAAATGCTTATACTCTAAGAATACAAGTGAAAGTTATGCTTGTATGTAGATGACATTCTCATACTAGGATCCGCCCTAGACTTGATAAATAATACTAAAGATTATTTATCTAGAAAGTTTGATATGAAAGATCTAGGAGAAGCCAACTTGATTTCAGGAATGCAAGTGTCGAAAACCAAAGAGGGTTATTCCCTATCCTTAGTACACTCTATTGAGAAAATGCTAAGAAAATTTAAGTATTTTGACAAAAAACATGTCCGTACTCCATATGTTAGTAGTATCATTCTCAAAAAAAAATAAATGTTCTCCTGTAGAACAACATAGATATTCACAGATGATAGTTTCTCTTATGTATATAATAAATACAACCAGACCTGACATTGCTTCTTCTGTTGGAAGACTGAGTAGATATTCTAGTAACCCAAATCGACCACATTGGTCTCAGCATTAGAAAGAGTATTTAGATATCTTAAGAGTACTCTAGATTATAAAGTGTATTATACTAGACACCCAGATATCATAGAAGGTTATTCAGATACAAACTAGGTAACGGATTCACATGATGTAAAATCTACTACTGGATATGTGTTTACTCTAGGCGGAGATGCAATCTCCTAGGGTTCATGTAAACAAACTATCATAGCTAGGAGTATAATGGACTCTAAAATAATAGCTTTGGATACTACATGTACATAAGCTGAATCGCTTAGAAATCTGATTATGCATATACATGTTTCTCATATTCTTGTTCCTACAATTTCTATAAATTGTGATAATGAATCTGTTATTGAACTACTAAAGTATGATTCTATGAATGCTAAGATCAACAGGCACTTGCAGCTGCGTTTCAAGTCAATAAAGAGCATATTAGGCAAATATGTGGTTCTTGACTATATAAAGTCACAAAAGAACCATACAGACCACTTGACGAAGGGTCTGTCTAGGACGTTGATCCTAAAATCATCGAGGGGAATGGGGTTAAGCTCATAAGTAAGTCACCAGCAGTGGAAACCTAACCGAGTCTGACCGGAGATCCCAAGAAGCCGGTTCAATGGGTAGAAACAAGCTGGGCTTCGATGATTAATATGGAACAGTGACCCTGAGATTGAATTCTTAAAACTAATGCCAAAGCGGCTGTACGAGGTTGTACAATGATATCTCTTTCCTATGGTAATATTGTTCTAGTGTGATATGGTTAGGATGAGTTTAACTCTCAATTAGTCTAAGCATGATATGCTGGGTTGATACCTATCACCAACGCTTGAGGACTTACCTATATGAGAGGTCGTAAAGGCCGCAACAATGGGACATGGCAATCCTAGACAACTCTCATGAATATGGAATAAGTGAGCATAGCCAATAAAAAGTGCCACCCTATAGACCCAAGAACCTCTAGCGTACTATGTGTGCTATTTTCTGAATCTGGTTCAAGAAGTCTAATTCAAGGCATAGTCCACGAAGCACTTCTTCAGCCAAAAAAAATAGTCACTAAGTGAGATTCAAGGTTGTAGTCCATCTCATTGAAGCATAGTCATGGTAGTTAAAGGCGTACCTCGGGCACGCCTAAGGCGTACCTCGTAGCAAGGCGTAGCATCTGCTCCTCGCATCTTACTAGGCGAGGCACCTTTCTTCGGTCGCACCCAAGGCGCGCTTTAGGTGCGCCTTTCAGCAAGGTGCAACAAAGAAAAGGCCTGCCTAGGCGCACCATATGTGTTTTATGTTTTTAAAAAAAATTAAGGCGGAGAGAGAGCCCTTAACTCATATAAGTAAGAGGGAGGTAGCCTTTTTCACGGTTGTTAAAGTTGCCTACAGTAGAACTTAAAAAACTAAAATATACTAAAACGTGGTAGGAAAAATACCAATTCTTGTTAGTTTTTTTTAGTTCTATTACTTCTCTGCTAGTTCACTTGATTATGTTTTAACATATTTTGTTGGTTTTAATATGTTATTTAGTTTTATTTCTTACATTAATAATTTAGTTATTTATTTATTTATATTTATATTATATTTTATTTTGTGCCTCGTTTCCTTCGGACGTGCGCCTTAAGTGCGCCTTGCATCTCGGGCGATAATACTTTTGCTCCACTTAGTTGATCGAATAGATCGTCTATGCACGACAAAGGGTACTTGTTCTTCACTGCAACTGCATTCATAGCTCTATAGTCGATATATATGCGCACTGTCCTATCTTTCTTAGGTACAAAAAGAACAGGTACTCTCCATGGTGATGCACTGGCACGAATAAAGCCTTTCTCCAATAAGTCGTCAATCTGTTCTTCATCTCTACCAACTCTTTTCGTGCTAGTCAATATACTCGAGATGAAATGGGCTCGGCTCCCGGAATAAGCTTAATAGAAAACTCGATGTCTCGATCGGGTGGCAGTCCTGGCAAATACTTGGGGAATACATCTTCGAACTCAGAGATGACAGGGTGCTGAGGGGTGTCTTGCATCATCATGTGAGTCCCAAATATGGGTGCATCACAACTCTCTCCTTCTTCCTTAGTAAACTCGAACTCTGTCGCATTCGGTGGTCTAAAGACGATACTCCCCCTATGGCAGTCTATAAGGGCAAAATGCTGGCTCAACCAGTCCATTCGAGAACCACGTCGAATGTCGGCATAGGGAATACAAGAAGACGTGCTTTCATCTCTCTACCACATATCACTACAGGACAAAGTCTACAAATACCACTAACAGGTACAACTCCTCCTCCAGTGAGGATTGTAATATTCTTAGATAAGGGTGTGATGGAAATGCTGTGTCTAGTGGCAAAACTAGTGGCTATGAATGATGAGTGGCTCCTGTGTCAAACAAAGTAACGGCAGGAAATGAAGCAACTAAAACCATACAAGCTATGACCTCTGCCTCTATCTCTATATCCTCAACAGCAAGAGAGAATGCCTGCCTATAATTCTATCCATGGCCCTGAGCTCTGGCCTTCTCGAACTGTGCTGACTGGGGTGGTAATGGTGGGCGAGGTGCTCCTACTGCTGGCCAGGGTGCTGGAAGTGCTGGGGCTATCGGTCTCAGATTCTGCTAGGCATAAACTAAGGACTGCTGCTCCGGACAATCCTTTACCTTGTGTTGCCCTGACCTGCATCTCAAGCATGCTCCAAGTCGAGTTCGACAGTCCTTTATGAGGTGTCCCTGCTTCCTGCAATAGTTGCAGGTGGGCTTCTGATAAGGTATAGGCCTATGCTGGAACTGTCCTGTGGGCCTCCTGATAGGTCCACCCTGAGTAGCTCGGGCTGGTGTAACTGCTGGTGTATGACGTCTCGAGGTCTGCTATTGCTCTTTGCGAAGAATCTCCTGAGCACGAGCTTCTTCCAAGACAGCTGAATGGGAGACTCGAGATTGTGTAGTCATATATGACTTGAGCTCTGGTGCTAGCCCCTGATGGAATCACCTCGCCTTCTCTAACTCTGTTGGGATCAATCCCGTACCAAATCTACTCAAGCGATTGAACTCTGAGTCGTACTCATCAACTGTCATATTTTCTTGCTTCCTATGAAGGAACTGGTCGTATAGACCATCTCGAACATGAATATGGAAGAATCTCTCATAAAATAAAGCATAGAACTGCTTCCAGGTGATCCCAGTACCTAGTCGCCTTTCTTCCGCCTTCCACCGGTAGTGGGCATTATCCTCTAATAGAAGGTATATTTCTGTCATCCAGTCTCGAGCTGGCAACTAGGATGCCTTCAGTAGCTTTTCTGTACTAATAAGCCATTGAGACATCTCTAGTGGCTTCTCCGTTCTTCTGAAGGGCTTGGGGTTCATGTATGTGATGTTCTTGATAGAGCCTTTATAAGGATGCAGAGCCGGTGCTGGTGCTAGTACCGGTGCCAGAGGTGGAGATAGAGGCCTAGCCACTGCTGCTATCATAGTCTGTCTCATGAGCTCAGTCTGCTTCCACTGAGCTTGCATCATGGCATACACGAACTGGGAAGTAGGGCTCCCATCAGTCGATGGTGGAGTCATCTGAGGTCCCGACTATGGTGGAAACTGCTGAGGGAATGGTAGTGGTAGA
Source organism: Iris pallida (assembly GCA_029216955.1). Taxonomy (NCBI): domain Eukaryota; kingdom Viridiplantae; phylum Streptophyta; class Magnoliopsida; order Asparagales; family Iridaceae; genus Iris; species Iris pallida. The sequence goes on from JANAVB010027105.1 coordinate 89,574, forward strand.
GGCAGTGGTACATTCCCTCCCGGTGGCACGATAGTGGTCTACCCAGCCTGGCTGATTGGGGGTGCTGCAATCTCTGGGTGCACCGTCGTCGGAGTCGAATTAGGCTGCGACTGTCCTGGCTGGTACGGTGTCACCGGAGTCATCAGAGGATTCTGTCCCTCCGGGGTAGCCTTTTCAGCAGATATGAGGGCCAAGGCAGAAGAGCATCCGCTTCTTAGATTCATATTGTTGGTACAAAGAAAATAGGATGATATTAGGAAAGGTTAGATATGAGAAAATTCAAGTACTCAAAGAAATTTTGAAAAGATTGGAAGTCAAATGAGGTAGTAGTTCTGGATGAGATACTATTCCTATTCCTATATGCAGGCTTGTTGGGCACAGTCATATAACCCAACAATATTTTCAGACCCACATGGGCTACCACAAAAACATGTAATGCCCCAGTCCCAAAATACTTAGGACCGAGTACGTAGACATGCCAGCAGCACATATACAAAGAATAGTCTAATATATGGAATCCTCGTATACGTACATAAGCTGTAAATATAAAATAATCACAGGCCAGAATATAATCATCTAATCTCATCACAGCTCAATACAGAAGATAATAGAGTCCAAATAATAAATGAGTGTATCAAAGAGATAGTCGGGTGGACATACCCACTCCAAACCGCTGTGAAAAATAGTCTCAAATGATCGGAGTCCAACCTCCGCAAAATAGAAAGAAAAGAGATATAAAAATGTCTACTAAACGTCTTAATATATAAATAGACTAGAACTCAGCAGGAGATGTCTCTTCATCAATGTATGAAGGATCCAGTGCCGCTCCGTACTCCTGCAGAAAATTGTCTAACCCTGGATAGATAACTAGGTCCTCAGAGGGACGTAGCAAGATACAAGAAAACACCATGCCATAAAAACTGTGATATATAATAGAAAAAAAATGGATGCATGCAATAGGGTGCCTACCAGTTCTAGAGTGATAATACAGTTAAGAACAAACCTTTAACGCATGGGCACTCTGGCTACAGGAACTCGGTATGGTCCCACTAGGATACCAGGGACCTCAAAGCATAACATTCATCGAATGTCAGAGGCCAGCAGGATCAGGAATAGAAAAGTGCATACGTGGCCCATACGTTAAGGAACTGTCCTCCCCACCCAATGTCTAGTAGGGTCACATCTATGTCCCATAGGAACCTCTAGTAACTGCCAAGTCCATAGCATGCAATTCTATTGGCAATTACACCTAACTGTCGCACGCCTCATATGTATCGGTGGCCAGCCGACTACGCGAGTACGTGTCCTATATGTGACTCACAACTCGTGTTGATCATGTGTCAAGGCCGTATGAGGTATACCAATACATCATCATAACTGGGTGGTCACTAGGCTAAGTCAATGCAAGAGAATAAAACCAAAAGCAGTAAAATGACTGATGGAGTCGCTTGCACCCAATATGACTTGGACGCACAGTGATATAATGCTAACAATAGATAAGTAATGCTGAATATAAATAACTTAAAATAAGAATAAGTAAATCACAGAGTAAGGTGGCAAGGTATCTTAACTGACGATGCGGGAATGGCAATCCAACAGCAATAAAATCTCAAAATCCATGAATGACTCTGGATGCTAAAATAAATATCAAGAACATTTCCGGTGTAAAAGATATATCTAGAAAATGCCTATCCAAAAGTCCAATTCTGGAACAGGGGCAACATCGTAATTTCAGGTCAAAACGATGTCCGTCGTTGAACCCGTTTTGTACCGAAATACGTGCCAATGTCTAGGGTCTCTAAATTATCAAACTACATGTCTACGATCCGATTTGAGGAGATGAACCCAACCGTATGTCCAAATTTGGATTTCGGCGGACCATGTACAATTTTGCCCGTTGGATCGGGTCGCGGGCCTACCAAATAAGCGTTCCGGTCGTCCTTCTCAGAATCGGACCAAACTTGGCACACATTACCAAAATTTTGATACGGTCATGCTGGCGCAAGTTTCGTCTCGATACGACGAACGTACACGATGTTATGGCCAAGTTTGTAAAAGATCGATACGGGGGTATCTTGACGGATATGCACTGATTTCGTCGCGCACACGCATCGAAATCGAGTTCCGTCGGTTCCCACATGTCGGCAACATTCATACGCGCCTTTCAATGTATATAGTGTGCGACCACGTCTATCAGTTTGTCGGGGCACACGCCGTATCGGTAGGAAATGCTAAAATTTTACAGTTTAAAATCCAGTTTTTCGTCCAAATTCAACATCGGATAACTTCCTCTGTACCTACTAAAATTACAAACTACAAGTTACGTTTTACTCATGTATATATTGTCTTTGACTGTGTGGAATTAGTTTTTCAAAAATCAGCAATAGGTTGGTCGAAATCGATCTTCCAAATAGGGTTCCCGACTGTTCTTAATGCCCTGTTTTTGGGACAGAATTGACTCGACTTTGCATCGAATCTGCTGCCGATCTAGGGGGTGATGTCGATATCCTTCATAAGGGATTCGAAGGGGGTTAGATTGGCTACTACTAGGAATTCGTAGATCGAGCTTTCAAAAAAATATAACGAAGTTATGTGGGCTGAAATATGGGTACCTGGATGATGGCTCAAAACGGAGTCGTTCTGTTCACGGTTGAATTGGCGCAGCGCGGCGGGGTTCCGGTGGCCGACGACTGCTTGCAGGGGCACGAAAAGTGGCGTAGGAACGTTTGGGTTGCTCTAGACTCGGGAGAGGCTCTCTTGATCAGGTTTTTCGATAGGGTTTTGATAAATCTATCGGGGGGTTCGAGTTTTATATACCTTATTTAAAACCAAATTAAATTTGGATTCTCTATCGGGTTTTGATTTGCTTTGAGAGGTTTAAACGATAGAGAATCCCATTAGGATGAATAGAAAAAATTTGAATGGCTTTGGTGTAGGTTTGATGTAGTTTCGAAAAAGCTAACCCAAGCATTTTCTTCTGAGCCTTTCGGCTTGGGCTCTCGCAAGGGGGTACTGTAGCAGCAGCTACTTACCCTTTGCTTTCATTTTATATATATATATATATATATATATATATATATATATATATATATATATATATATATATATATATATTTGCACACACATACACACACACACACAAACACACACACACACACAGATATATATATATATATATATATATATATATATATATATATATATATATATATATATATATATATATATATATATATATATACATTTAACTAGAAAACTAGTGTATTGTTATAGTAATAAATATAACAAAATTAATATTAAAAAAACTAAAATAAAATATGGGGGTTTACAATTTAGTTAGTGAATCTATTCTTGTAGCATCAGGATACAAGATTGTAATGGAAGCCAATAAAGTAGTATTTTCTAAGAATGAGTCTTTCATTGGGAAATGATTTGTAAAAGATGGTATGTTTATTCTTAGTACTATCAATAAAACTTCAAATTTCCCTCTTATTGTTTCTAATGTAGAATCATCAAATATTTGGTACGGTAGATTAGGTCATGTAAATTTAAGTTCTCTTAGAAGGATGATGAACTTAGAACTTATTCCTAGGTCTCCAGTAGATGATAAACACAAGTGTGAGATTTGTGTTCAAGCTAAACATTCTTGACTACCTTTCAAATCAGTAGAAAGGAATTATGACCTTCTAGAATTAGTTCATAGTGATGTGTGTGACTCTAATAGGGTTTTGACTCGAGGCGGTGGAAAATACTTTGTCACTTTTACAGATGATTGTTCAAAGTATTACTATACATATCTTGTCAAAACAAAAGATGAAGTTCTAGATAGATTCAAGATTTACAAATCCGAAGCTGAAAACGAGTTAGAGAAAAAGATTAAGATACTTAGATCTGATCGTGGAGAAGAATATTCCTCAAACGAAATGATTAACTTCTGTAAAGAACACGAAATAATTATTGAGGTGACTGCTCCTTATTCACTACAGTCTAACGGAGTTGCTGAAAGAAAGAATCATACTCTGTTAGACATGGTGAGTGTCATGCTTCTCAGCTCAGGTGCTCCTGATAATTTGTGGGGTGAAGCCTTATTGACAGTCTGCTACATCCTAATTAGGATTCCAAGTAAATCAAAGGATAAGACCCCTTATGAATTATGGAAAGGTAGAACTCTTAGGGTCCATTATCTTAAAGTTTAGGAATGTCTAGTAAAAGAAGAAATTTCTGAACCCAAAAAGAGAAGGATTGGACCTAAGACTGTGGATGTTGTGTTCATAGGTTATACTTTAGATAGCAATGCCAATATATTTCTAGTGACTCGTTCTAAAGTAAATGAAATCTCTAACAACATCATTATAGAAGCTAGAGATTTGGTTTACTTTGAGAATATATTCCATTTTAAGAATAGAATTTCTTCCACTCCCACTAGCTCTTCTCTTGCCTCTTCTACTAGTTCTCATATTCATTCATCTAGTTCACAATATGAACAAAATATATAACCTAGAAGAAGTAAAAGAGGCTGGATTGAAAGGAATTTTGGGAAAGGTTTATTCTCTTACTTGCTAGAGGGTGATCCCTCAACAAATGAAGAAGCAATATCTCCCGATGCTCCTTTCTGGAAAGAATCCATCAATAATGAGTACAACTCAATCATGGAGAACAGTACATGGTTTTCAGCAGACCTACCTTTAGGTAGTAAACCCATAGGTTGCAAGTGGATCTTCAAAAAGAAGCTTAGAGTCGATGGTACTATAAAGAAATATAAAGCTAGATTAGTAGCCAAAGGTTTCACTCAGAAAAGTGACTAAATTATTTTGATACCTATTCTCCTGTAGCTAGGATTGCCTCTTTAAGAACACTTCTAGCTTTAGCATTCATTCGTGACATGCTGCTCCATCAAACGGGTATAAAGACATCATTTTTAAATGAAGATTTAAAGAAAGAAATCTATATGGAGCAACCTGAAGGTTTTATTGCTAAGGGTCAAGAAAAAAAGTTTACAGATTAGTAAAATCTCTTTATGGCCTAAAGCAAGCTTCCAAGAAGTGGCACAAAAAATTTGATAAGGTGATTTTAGAATTTGGTTTCTTGGCAAATGAGTATAACAAATGCTTATACTCTAAAAATACAGGTGAAAGTTGTGTTATTTTATGCTTGTATGTAGATAACATTCTCATAATAGGATCCTCTCTTGACTTGATAAACAATACTAAAGATTATTTATCTAGAAAGTTTGATATGAAAGATCTAGGAGAAGCCAACTTGATTTTGGGAATACAAGTGTCGAAAACCAAAGAGGATTGTTGTCTATTATTAGAAACTTGTGTTCTTTTTGTTTCCTTGGGTTCTTTTTGTTCCCAAAACATGGTTTTTTGGGGCGGTTGTTGTCTATTATCAGAAGGATAAAAAAAACCAAGTCTGCTCTCTCTCTCTCCTCTCTATTTTTGGTAGTCCAGTTCTATTGGTTCCATCCGTTGAAGAATGAGCATACATGGCCAGCTCCTTTGGCCTTAAAAAAGGCATAGTTGTTGTGGGCTCCTCTCTATATAGGTGAACAATTTCTTTTTAGAAGAGATAGAGATACAAATTTTAAGTGATAACTCCACTCTCTCTTATACTCTCACTTCGATTACAAAGCAATCAATTTTCATACGTTCTTTTTTTCGTATTTTCTGGGCAACACTAAATTCGAGTCATTATTTTCGAGTTGTGTGCGACGACGAAAAGCCGGTAGCAAGAAAATTTTACCACTAGGAGCATTCGAGAACAGTCTGCACATAGACCTCGAATCAACTCTTAGGACAGTGCGTCCTGCGCAGCTTCCCCAGAGGCCGGTAATGCTAAATTTTATTTAATTTTATATACAGGTTGAAGGATAAAAAATATTTTGTCAACAGAAAGTTCAAAACACTCATTTCCTAACTACTATAAGCGTTAGGAAAAAAAATTCTAACGCTTTTTTACTGTTGTTAGTAGGCGCGGGGAATTTTCTTAACAGTAAAACAGTTAGAATTTTTTTCCTAACGGTAAAAAACCATTGGTACATGAAATTTTCTAACGGTAAAAAACCGTTGATAAATATAATTTCCTAACGGTAAAAAATTGTTGGTAATCATTAAATCCTAACACTTATAACCACCGGCAAATGTACAATTCTAACGCTTATAACCGTTGTAACCCTTAAGATTACCAACAATTTTTAGCCGTTAGAAATAAATAAAAAAATATAATAATAAATGATGGCTATTTTGAGCCTTAGCATTCCTGTTCCACTTATAAGATACATACAAATCAAATTCATATATAACAAAAAATTGTAATACTAGAAAATTAACAAGTTTCATTTACAAGTTAAATATCAAGCTACCATTCATATTTAAATCCAAAAAGTGCATCAAAAATGTCTATATATGTTTCCAAGTTGAATATTAATTATCCACATTTAAAGAAAAAAGTGATATGGTCATACAAAACAAGCCAATTCCAAAATACATGGGGCTTTAGGTATTCAAAAACCACCCGATTACAAAACAACCAAAACAAAGAGGCAATAGGAGTGATGCAATCATAACAATTCTAGAGATTCTAGGCTTCTCCTGGTTCAGTGAATTCTCCAATACAATGTATGCATCATTGGCCTGACTTGTGTTCGATTCAAATCCTCAAGTAGTGTTGGTACAGATAGCCTCAATCTCTATCGTATCATCTACATGAGAAACATGCAAGCATGATTAGATAAAAATACCTAGTATACCAGAAGGGTTCATGGAAATTGGGAACCTAAATCAGCTCATTACCATGACAAGAGAAATCCACATCAAGAAAAGAAGCCCGTTTGACACTAGCGAAGTCGCCAACATCAGAAAAAAGAATATTCTTTAGCTTGCATTCAAATTATTAGTATCAGCCACAAACTATACATTGTTTCCTCCAGATTACTCTACAGAATCTTGGAATGGAATTGGATCGTTCTCTAGGCTTTGGACAATTATTAACATTGGATCAATTAGAATTTATATCGAATACATGCTTATTTCCTATAAAATCAAAAATAAATAAGTGAACATAATCCAAGATATAGTGAACATAATTCAAAAGTAGGGAGGAATAAGAATGGGTTACGTAGAAGTCCTCAAATGCCTAAGATACCAAAAAAGCTACACACATATGCTAGTAAGCCTAAGAAATGCTGGCATGAGTTGATGCCACATTATAATGATAACTAGACCTTATACTACTGAAACTGATGTCTTCACTAGACTAATGTTTAGCTAATGTTTATCATTAAGGGAAAGGTCAAGCGAGCGATTCACAAGATATAGAGAGAAAGAGAGACCACTACTTGACAAGTTCGCTACCAATCAAATCAGTAGCTAATAGGAAGAAAATAATGAAGCAGATCCAAAGACAACCATACTACCAAACAACTTACTTAGCTCTTATAATCATATGTTGTGGAATTGGTCCCAAAAACCTCTCCTTCAGTGCCAAGTGCTCTAAGTTCTCATGAGTTAGAAATAGTGCTCCCCCTAGAAAAAAAAATTCAAAAGTGTTCAAAATTTTGTGGTGAAGCAAAAAAAAATACAAAGTTTTTCATAAGATATTTAGACTCACGTAGCAAAGATCAACAAGAATGCAACCAATGCTCTACAAGTCATAAAGGATGTAATTCCAACCAACACCTGCCATGGGTCATTTGCATATTGACAATATATAAAATTAACACTTCATAGAAATATATCATTCAATAATATAACAATCCCTTATAAAGCCATACCAGCTAAAAAAATACTGAGAACATGCAGTAACCTTTCTAAACAATCGAAGCATCATTAAAAGTCAATATTTATTTAGAAAAGCCACAAAAGATTGCACCACAATGATATAAACATTATCAAAGTACATGTTGTAACATGAATCCATCTCTAGCAGGGACGTCCTTGTAGGCTCAAGGACAAGATCCACTACAACAAAAAGGCCTATTAATAACGCTCGACAAAACGCATTGATGACGCCTGATACCTAAGCGTTATCAAAGTTCGAAATACCTTTTTTCTATGACGGTTTGGGCTACTTCTGGACTTTTTATAACGTTTATAAAATAAAACGTTATTAATATTTTAGAGCGGTGGCAAACTCGTAATATTTTTTAAGTTCAATTTTTGGCAAAATCCTTGCTACACCCTGCGCTTCAACAAAAATTTTCCTCTCCCCCAAAACTGTTATGGTCTTCTCCTTCTCTTCCTTTCTTCTCCCTCCTCTCCCCCGACTCCAAAATCCTAACCATAGATCCAAAACCCTAACTCTAGTTCAGCAACACCCTCCTCTCCTCCTTTTCTTCTCCTTCCTTTCCTCCAACTCCAAACCCTAACCCTAGATCCAAAACCCTAAACCTAGTTAGAAAGGGAGAAGAAGATGGGGAGGGAGCTAGAGGCCCAACCCTTTCCATCTTCGGCAGAGGAGACCAGTCCACAGTCGACAAGATCCGTCCCCTCTTCGCCTCCACCATGGTCGGCCTTGTTGAGGGATTCGTCGACTTCGTCACATGGAGAGAGCGCCGCCGTCAACAAGACCAACCGGAGGGTCGATTCAGAACTCTTGTATCTTTTATTCAAGCATCATCTTCCAACTCTTGTATCATTTATTCTTATATTTACTTATATATTCAAGAGAGAGGAAGTTCAGGGATGCAATGGCTCAGTGATGCGTTGGTGGTGGCGATGGTGGGAAAGTTGGATCATGGACATATCACTACTTCTTGGCTCAGTACCTCAAGGTTCCTTTTTTTTCTTCTTCAATCTGCACCATCCTTCTTATGTTCGATAAAATGCCCATGCCATGTGTTTTTTCTTTGGGATTATTTTCTCTACATGCCATGTTTTTTTCTTCTGGCCTTCTTTTTTCGTTTGAGGAAACATCTATTTTGTTGAATAAAAAGTGGATTTAAAAGTCAGAATAGCTGTGTAAATGATCCAGACCCGGGTGCTTGGTTGCCCTCATATTATTGGTTGCTACTTTGCTTCTTCGTTAGCTAGTGACACTAGCTAAGAATATTCTGAATCCCCTTCAACATTTTGTTGTGAACGTTGAGGTTTTTTTTTACTAATTTTTTTATCTAACTGACAAAAATTGTTGTGTGCTTTTTATGCTTAAATGATGACAATATTTTCCCATCTTCTTGTATATGCTATACATCAAACATTAAAAAGACATCAGCTATGAAACTGGAATCCAAATTAGAAATCGATTTTTAGTTAGCAAATGTTTAGACATATCATATTATTGTCGATACTATTCTCCAGAATGCTGAGTGCCCATCCTTGAGTATCTTATTAAATTTATCTATGACCAGTGTTGAGTATGGTAGTGCAGATTGTCTGGCTAATGGTGTTATGTTATTGATACAGGTGGACTAATTATGTACTTTTTGCCATAAAATTGTGTACTTTTTTTTGCCATGAGACATAACTGATAGACTGGCTATGGGGTTATTTTATTAATTTAAAATTTTAATAGTAAAATTGTTTATTCTTGCAGTCTTCAAATCACACAGATCGAGAACGAAAACATAAAACCACAAATGTTGCAAAGCAAGAGGACAGTGAGAATGAGAAGTACGACATGAATAAGATATTGGAGGATATCCAGTACTTGGGTAAATGCCACCATCTTAACTTCTTATTACTCAATTTGTAATCCTTTTATATAATTCGTGTTTTGACAGTTATCATATTTACATATTTCTCTTGCCTAACTAGTTCTCTGTGAACTTATGAGAAAGCTCATTTGACATATTGGTCCTTTTGTTGAAACAAGTGTTTTCCCTTATCACCAAGAAATGTTTAAAATATGAGAAATGATATATATGAGAAACCAAACGAGGTTTCTCATCCTTTTGTTGAAACAAGTGTTTTCCTTTATTTGATATTTTTGCTAAATGCTTTCTCCATTTAATTTTATCCATCAGGTTTTGGTTGAAAAAATGGGACTTCCTGCTGGGTGTAAACCTTCATCTTTGGAAGCTGGCCAAATATTGTGTAAGTTAAAATATCTTGTACTCATTAGTCATTGTAGTTATTAGAGTACTAATACCAATAGACCAATGAGAATGCAAGTGTTATATTTTCGTTATTAAATTGCAGGGTGCTGCCATTGGTAGAATGAAATTGCACAAAGGATTACGACTCTAGAGTTTGATCGCATTCGTAAGTCAATGGGAGTTATATTGTAAAATCAAAATCAGGAAGTAACTCCTTACTTGTAAAGGTACTTTCTGACCCCTCCATTTCCTCTTAATTACTATTTGGATAATTACCTATTTACTTTCCTACCTTTTTGGAGCTGTAGGAGTAATATTTGGCAACATGGTGGTATATTTTTTAATCAAGTAGATCCATTAATGCTTTAACTTGGGTTGGAATAGAGGCAATCCTATCTTGCTGTATTAAAAGTGGACATACTCGGCAAATCTAATTTTAAAGCAGGTGACCACTTAACCGGCGCATGTTGTCCTTATTAGTTTTCTTAGCAGGTCATGTGTAGTGTAGTATCCTGTTGCATCTAATTTTATTGGTTTGCAATGTTTGTAACTTTTTCTTATATTTAAAAGATGTCCATAGTTCACGACACGTTATCATGGTCATGAATCTACTGTTCATTGCCAACGAGTCTTCTTAATCTGGTTTTCTCTTATTTCGACTTTGGCTTATTTTGCAGTGGAACCATATAACAAATAGAGTTTGGTGGCAAGATTTTCCTTGTAGAAAAGCTCCAGATTACTCATCCTATTTTTGAACAGTTGAAGATTCAAAATCTGATTTTGCAGCACATCTAGCTAGCTTTATTGCATATCTTATCAGTGATGTACCCAGCCAAGCATACTGGATCGAGTTGGCAAAGTATGATTTTGGAATTGCTACATGCCATTTGGACGCTTCAATACCTGGGATGCACGTACAGAGTTCTTGTTATGCCAAAACTAACCATTTTCTATCTGTAAGTGGTTGTATGTTCCCTTTAATCATAATTTTTTGTCTTTCAAGTATTTGCTATAAGTGACCAATTGATCCTGCATATAAAATTTCTAGCTCTTCCCATACATTATACAACTCATGGGAGTCTGCTCAACCTGGATGAAGGTCCCCCAAAAAACCACCTAAATTCTCTTGTGTTTATGTCTATTTATATAATATTCTGAAGCTATTTCAATTTTTCTATAAAATTTTAAAGATGTATTTTTGGCCTTCTTTTTTCCATTCTTGCATAGAAAGGAAATAATAAGATGTAATGAAGTGAAAGTTGTTGAACCTTGTTATTTGGGACACCAATATAAAGTTTTATTTTTCATATTATATTACAAAGTATATTGAATCTTGTTTTTATCTTTTTCAGGGTTTTGCTACATGTTCTGTGGACAGTTTTGATGTGGGCAAGTTTTGATGTGGACAATTTTGGTAGTTATAAATATATATATGTATTTGGATATTCTATTTTGAGAATGTAATGAAGATGTTGATATGTACTCTATTTTGAAAAATGTAATAAAGATGGTGATATATAATGTTAAGTTTTTGTAATGTAATATATAATGTACAGTATAGAGCGTTATAAATATGCTAATTTGAATAGTATAAAGTGTTATAAATGTGCTGCATTGAGCCTATACATATTATCTATTCATAATGTTTAAAAAATGTCCTGAATTATGTACTATATATTAACTATTCATAATGCTTTTATAGAAACTATCTGTCACTCCCCATTCCCGGAATGCGTATTTTTATACAAGAATGCGTATTTTTATACATGTGCAACTCATGTATATTTATTTAGTATTTATCATGTATTATCCTGTATTTAAATTTCTTTAAATTCATGTTAATTAATTTTCTGCATTTTATTTCCTGCAATTTTATTCCTGTATTTATTTCTGCATTTTATTTCCTGCTTTTAACCTCTGCTTTGCTTTCGGGTTGTTTGGTTGGACCCGACCCAATAACCCCACCTACCACCCTTCCCTATTTAAAGCTTCCATCCCCTTCTCTCTCCTCATTACTCTCCTTCACCATTACTTCTTCTTCTTCCTCTCATCACTTCTCCACCTACCAGCAGTAGCAGCAGGCAAGTGCAATCTTGCTTCTTGCTTGGAGAACCATTTTTATGGTTCATTATTCTTCCTCTCATGATCCTGAGAGAGTTTAGTACTTAGTATTTTTTATTTTGTTGGCTTGTTTCTCCCAGATCTAAGTTTTTGTGTTCCCGGTTGTTCATGGGTTTTGATCTCCCAACCTGGAGGGTATTCTCGGGTGTCCATGGGTTCTGAACCATGGGAACTTCATTTCTGACTTGGGACGAAGGTTCCTGAGTCACGCACACGTTATTACGTGTCTGCGTGGATTTTCAGTCACGCACGTTATTACGTGTCTGCGTGGATTTTCAATCACGCACACGTTATTACGTGTCTGCGTGGATTTTCAGTCACGCACACGTCTTTACGTGTCTGCGTGAATTTTGAGTCACGCTCACGTTCTTACGTGTCTGCGTGTATTTTCAGTCACGCTCACGTTCTTACGTGTCTGCGTGTAATTTCAGTCACGCTCACGTCCTTGCATGCGTGCGTGAATTTTTAGTCACGCACATCTTTGCGTGCGTGAATTTTTAGTCACGCACATTTCTGCGAGCGTGCGTGAATTTCTTGTCCCGCTTTTCACGCTCACTTTTCACGCTCACGTTATGAGTGCGTGCATCACTTTTCACGCTCACATTGTGCGTGTGTGAATTTCCCTTGCGTGAATTACTTTTCACACTCACTCCTACTAGACTTGGCGTGACTTGTTGGCCTTAGTCTAGACTCGTTGGCGTGACTTTTGGCCTTAGCATAGACTTGTTGGCGTAACTTCCTGACCTGGGTGTTTTTATTTGTTCTATAACTTATTCATTTAATGGTGGCATGATAATTCTTCTATTATATCCTTACGTCTCTTGGCATGAACTTGATAAATCATGATATGTTAATATTGTCAATACAGATTGTTATGTGGAATGTGTCATCCATGGATACCCAGTATGACTAGAACTTAACTCTGATGGAGTTATAGGCTCGACCCAATGTAATACTATTTGATTTTCATGCCTTGTCACCATTGATAATGATTGTGACATTGACTAATAATTAATCATGCGTTCCTAGTTGGAACTAAGAGACTGGCTAGTCGCCTTATTGAATTGAATGAATGAGACACGTTCATGTAATGAACTATTGCAATCGATTAGCCGATCCCGAATATTGGCATACAGGCACATGCAGGTTTCAAATTATTTATTTATTTATTTATTTATTTAGTTATTTATTTATCTTATAAAACAGCATGTGTACTTTATGGTCAAGGCATGGTTACTCCGTGGTTAGATTTGATTGTTGCATTACGCTATGTAAGACCTACAACATAGCCGTACGAGTATCGTTGTAGAGTTGCGCATATCGTACCCCGTACAAAAGTACTCATTTGAATGACCATGATCCACGGCATGGGAGTTCGCTTAACATAGAGGCTTTAAGTTAAATAAAATAATGATGGCATGGAGAGAATGGATTCCCGAGTTCTTACATGGCAGTCCTCTTGGGACTAGTAGTGCCCGACAGGCCGACTGGTTCCCACAGATACTGTAAATCTGTCACACGGGCAGGGAACGGTATCTGCTTATATTATTAAATTGTACATGCTATATTAACGGCGGGCATCCCGTTGGGACTCGTCTAATTACATGATTGGCACAATTGATTGACTGGATAGACTAGCCTTGCTCGTACATAGTAAGAACTGAGGAATCCCTATTTGCATAATTCTAGGATAACTTGGGACTCACAATAGCAAGCCGTAGAAATTGATTGGCCGTTTAAATTAATTTGTTTGTGTATTGTACCTACTCTGTTACCTAACTGAGATGATCAGAATGTCAGGACATGACGGGCCAACTTCTGTCCTTTGGTTGGGAGAATGGTTCGAAGTGTCGTGATGTTATGTGAATCCTAGTGGAAAGCAGAGATCTATTATTATATTCTCTTACTTACTGGTTTAATCTTTCATATCGTCCTTCCTTGTGGTACTTGCTATTAGATGTCTAACCTCTCTGGTTTTGCATGGCCAGATTTAGAGCCAGTTCTCGAGGATCCAGCTTACTTCTACCTCCAAGATGGTCAATACTAGGGGAATGATCGCAGGAGGACTCGAGTGGGTCCCTTTCTTCACCACTCGTTTTGCTATTCACTTTATACTTAGCCGTTTGGCACCGACATGTTAGTCGGATTGTCTTGCACTTACTTTCACATGATTGTAACTAAGTCAGACTGCAGCTGATAACAATTGTGTATATGTTACTATACCATCTGGCTATGTTTTGTAAAGCCAGATCTCAAGAACATTTTGACTGAGCGTTTGGGACGCCTTACTGCTTTATCTTACATGTTCTCTACATTTTTGTTTCCTTGTTCGAATGATTGAGACAATAGATGTGAAGTGACCATAGAAAGACTTTTATGTAGTATGCACCCCCTCGTCTGGTTAGACAGCATTGATCGTATTATACGGAATTCATCTAACCGTAATACGTAGCTGGCTGAGTCATTCCTCCGCTCTCCAGTATTCTGGTTCTGGGGCGTGACAAGGTTTTAGTGGTGGCCCATGCAGGTCTGATTTCAGACTTGTGGGGTGTTTTGATTTATAGGATGTCTCAATCACGCGTGTTTCCCCCTTGATCTCATGATTCGTTATTCTCAATCCCTGCTTGACATTCCAGTATCCTTTGACTTCATTGATCCTTCATGTCCGGTTGTTTGATTGTTCTCTTGTCCCTTTTCTTAGGGGCACTTCGTCCGCATCGGTCAGAGCTGGACAACAACAGGGGCAACATGGACAACCTGACCATGCTGATCAGTAATAAGGGCCGGTACTAACTCAGGAGGCTACCCAGGAAGAAATGATAGTAGAAGCAGCAGTTGGATCGCAGTATCCGGATGTTCCACCACCACCAACAGTTCCACCTACCCAAGTGGACACCCCAGCCCTTCTGGAGATCATGAGAGGAATGATGGCTACTCAGCAACATCAGATGTTGGCCCAGCAGCGCATGCACACTCAGCTACAAGAGCAGAATGTGTTGTTCAACCAAGGATTGCAGACGGCTTTGGAAAGAGGAGTGAGGACTGATTCAGGAGCATCAGCCAGGTTTTGCAAGTACAACCCCCGCCGTTTCGAGGGCACGGAGGATGCCATCTCAGCAGATGCATGGCTTAAGGATATTGAGGCTATTCTGACAGCAGCTAAGGTACCGGCAGAAGAACGTGTGGATCTAGTGAAGTTGTTACTTCAGGATCTCGTGCGTGATTGGTGGGAATCAGAGGAAGTGGGCATCAGACGTCCTGTGGCTTGGGACGATTTCACTGCAAGATTCAAGACCAAGTACTATGGAGTTGTGGCACGGTTTGAGCTACAACAGAAGTTTATCAACCTCAGGCAGGCCGGCAAGACTGTAGATGCTTATGCAGCAGAGTTCTGCAGATTGAGTAGGTTCGCCCCAGAGATGGTAGCAACAGAGAGCCAGAGGGCCATGAGGTTTCAGCAAGGGTTTCATCTTGAACTCTTGCAATTGATAGAGGGACACAATTACCAAACTTTTGACGAAGTATTGACGGCAACTCGAAGGCATGAGATCACCATTCAGAGGCTTGCAACAAGGACTGGGGGTCAGAAGAGGTCCCACAGTCAGATTGAAGGAGGAGGGGGAGCAGCGCCCCGAACAACAGCACCATCCACTGGCATTCGTATCCATGATGTGGCGATACGAGGACCAGCACCACCACCCAGGCAGCAGCAATAGCAACAGAGGAAGAACCAGCAACCCCCGGCGGGCTGCACTTATTATGGAAAGATGGGGCACACTAGAGATGTGTGTCGGACATTGAATGGACTGTGTCTGATATGTGGAAATCCAGACCATCGGGTTACCACATGTCCCATGAATTCGAGGTCAGGAGGACCAGGGCAACAGTTTCCTGCTCTGCCAGTACCAGGGGCAGGGCAGTATCGAGGACTAGCAGTGGCAGTAAGGCCGTTGGCACAGCGTCCGTTTATACCGCAGGCTCAGATGTTTCGGCAGAAGGGGCCGCCGATGCAGCAACACCAGCATAGACCACCCCAGCATCATCAAGGAAGGGGCCAGCAACAGCATCAGGCTAGGCCGCAGCATAAAAATCAGCAAGGAGGTCGAGAGCAAGCATTCACTCTATCCTTGGAGGAGGCATTGGCATCGGAAGATGTTGTGGCAGGTAACATTCCCGTCGCCTCATATCCCGTAGTAGCATTGTTTGATTCGGGAGCATCCCATTCATTTATATCTGCACAATTTGCGACACGACTAGGAATGGAGTTCGAGGCATTGCCAAGGAGGATGAATATACTCACTGGTAATGGGCTCGTAGGAGTTAGTAGAGTTATTTTAGCCTGTAGAGTTGTAGTTTACGGGCATTCCTTACCCGCCCGGTTGATAGAATTTCCTGTTGGAAATTTTGACGTTATCTTAGGCATGGACTGGCTAAAAGACAGTCATGCGACAATATATTATCGTAGAGGGAGTGTATCTTTTGATATTCCAGGCATGGAGCAGTTCACCTTAGTCAGATCAGAGGCAACTCAGCGAGAGCAGGGAGTAATAACGGCAATGGAAGAAGTTTAGATTCCAAAGGTAGTTGAAGAATTTCTAGACGTATTTCCTGAAGAACTTCCAGGTCTACCACCAGTTAGAGATATTGAGTTCAGTATAGAATTGGCACCTGGAACTAAACCGATATCAGATCGAGTTTACAGAATGGCGGATTCAGAGCAGGCCAAGGTATATCAGCACATAGAGGAACTGAAGGAGAAGAAGTTCATCCAAGCTAGCGTGTCACCATGGGCAGCACCAGTGGTACTTGTGGAAAAGAAGGATGGGTCATCCAGATTGTGCATTGACTACAGGAAGCTTAACGCGGCAACAGTAAAGAACAAGTACCCACTACCCAGGATCGACGACTTATTTGATCAGTTGAGCAAAGCTAGAGTTTTCTCCAAGATAGATCTTCGTTCAGGGTACCATCAGGTGAGGGTTCGGAAGGAAGATATTTCCAAGACAGCATTTAGGTCGAAGTATGGGCATTATGAGTTCTTAGTAATGCCGTTTGGTTTGACCAATGCTCCAGCAATATTCATGGATTTGATGAATCGCATCTTTATGCCATACTTAGACCAGTTTGTCGTTGTGTTTCTTGACGACATTCTCGTATATTCTGCCAGTGAAGAGGAGCATGAAGACCACCTCAGGAAAGTGTTGCAGGTTCTGAGAGAGAACCAGTTGTATGCCAAGCTCAGCAAGTATGAATTTTGGTCGGATCACATTTTATTTTTGGGTCATATCATATCAGGAGCTAGAGTAGCAGTAGATCCCAAGAAGGTAGAAGCAGTAGAAAGTTGGCCAGTACCCAAGACCGTAGCAGATATGCGGAGTTTCTTGGGATTGGCAGGATATTACAGAAGGTTTGTGTCAGACTTTACAAGGCTTTCAGCACCCATGACCCGCTTGACCCGGAAGGATGTACCATTCGTTTGGTCGGCAGAATGTCAGGCATCATTTGAGACTTTGAAGCAGAAGTTGATATCAGCACCTATTCTTACATTGCCAGTTGGACCCGGAGGTTTTACAGTATATTGTGATGCGTCAGGTAAAGGACTTGGATGTGTCCTTATGCAGCATGGGAAGGTGATAGCATATGCATCTAGGCAGCTTCGGGACCACGAGAAGAATTACCCAACTCATGATTTGGAGTTAGCGGCAGTAGTAGTGTTTGCTCTGAAGCTATGGAGGCATTACTTATATGGTGACCGAGTGGACATGTACACAGACCATAAAAGTCTGAAGTACATCTTTACTCAGAAGGAGCTGAACATGAGGCAGAGAAGATGACTGGAGTTGATCAAGGATTATGACGTAGAGCTTCAGTATCATCCAGGCAAGGCGAATGTAGTAGCAGACGCTCTCAGCAGGAGAGGCGGCGCATTTATGTTGACAACGCAGAGGCATATCTTAGAAGACCTTCAGGAGATGGGCATCGAAGTTATACTTCCTAGTGATGTAGGAGTTCTAACAAGTCTACAAGTTCAATCCGACTTGGTAGGCAGAATCAAGGCAGCTCAGGCACAGGACCCAAGGATTCAGAAGCTTAGGGTAGAATGTGAGTCAGGACTCAGGAAGGAGATAAGAATTCATGAAGATGGTACACTT
Organism: Iris pallida; assembly: GCA_029216955.1. NCBI lineage: Eukaryota > Viridiplantae > Streptophyta > Magnoliopsida > Asparagales > Iridaceae > Iris > Iris pallida. The sequence goes on from JANAVB010027105.1 coordinate 107,883, forward strand.
AGGTTTGGATCACGTCTATGTGTGCCTAGTGGAGATATCAGACAGGAAGTTATGGCAGAAGCTCACAGTTCTCAGTATTCTATTCACCCAGGAGGGACCAAGATGTACCGAGATATCAAGCAGCATTTCTGGTGGAACGGGATGAAGAGGGAGACAGCTAGATTTGTTTTCCGTTGCTTGGTATGTTAGCAAGTGAAGGCAGAACAGCAGAGGCCAGCTGGGTTATTATAACCGCTTCCTATTCCGAAATGGAAATGGGAGCATATTACAATGGACTTTGTGACCGGTTTACCGAGACCACCAAGTGGTAAGGATGCTATTTGGGTGATAGTGGACCGACTTACAAAGGTAGCACACTTTCTTCCTTTCAGAGTAGGGCAATCTACAGAAAAGTTGGCAGAGTTATATATGCAACAGATAGTCAGGCAGCATGGAGTTCCTGTCAGTATTGTGTCGGATCGAGATACCCATTTTATATCACATTTCTGGAATAGCTTACATCATAGTCTGGGTACCAAGTTAAGATTTAGCACGGCTTACCATCCGCAGACGGATGGGCAATCAGAAAGAACGATTCAGACTTTAGAAGACATGTTGCGAGCTTGCACTCTAGATTTTGGAGGGTCTTGGGAGAGTCACATGCACTTAGTCGAGTTCTCGTACAACAATAGTTATCAAGCCAGTATCCAGATGGCGCCATTCGAAGCATTATACGGTAAGAAGTGCAGGTCATCGCTTGCATGGGATGATATCGGGGAGAGGAAGATGTTAGGCCCGGAAATGATTGTTCAGACGGTTGAAGTGGTTAAGGGAATTAGAGAGCGACTTCGAGTTGCGCAGGACCGGCATCGTCATTGGGCGGACCAGCATCGTAGGCTGTTAGAGTTCTCTGTTGGGGATCACGTATTCTTGCGGATCTCACCTACTCGTGGGGTCATTAGATTTGGCGTTCGCGGGAAATTGAGTCCGCAGTACGTGGGCCCATTTGTTATTCTTGATCGGATAGGCGATGTTGCTTATCGTTTATCCCTCCCACCTTCGTTACGAGAGGTGCATGACGTGTTTCATGTATCTCAATTACGTAGGTATGTCTCAGACCCAAGCCATGTCCTCGATCATTCGGAGCTGGTTGTTGGTACCAACCTGTCTTACGAGGAACAGCTTGTGTCCATTTTGGACCGAAGAGAGAAGATACTCAAGAACCGAACAATTAGTCTTGTCCGTGTTGCTTGGGGTCATCACTCCTTGGGAGAGTCAACGTGGGAACGTGAGGATGATATCCGATCACGGTATCCACACCTGTTTGACTCACAAGGTATATCTCTTTCTGTATACCTTGATTGCCCTGATTCTTCATGCTTGTCACCTTATGGGTAGAGCTACTTGATATCATGGATTGATGAATTTACATATATAGTACTTGCTTTTGATATGGTAAAATGATTGTTTGCTCACTAGAATTGCTTGTATTAGTTTAGCTCCGATATTTCTACCTGCTTGGATTTGAAATTCCGAGGACGGAATTTTTCTAAGGTGGGTAGAGATGTCACTCCCAGTTCCCGGAATGCGTATTTTTATACAAAAATGCATATTTTTATACATGTGCAACTCATGTATATTTATTTAGTATTTATCATGTATTATCCTGTATTTAAATTTCTTTAAATTCATGTTAATTAATTTTCTGGATTTATTTCCTGCAATTTTATTCCTGTATTTATTTCTGCATTTTATTTCCTGCTTTTAACCTCTGCTTTGCTTTCGGGTTGTTTGGTTGGACCCGACCCAATAACCCCACCTACCACCCTTCCCTATTTAAAGCTTCCATCCCCTTCCCTCTCCTCATTACTCTCCTTCACCATTACTTCTTCTTATTCCTCTCATCACTTCTCCACCTACCAGCAGTAGAAGCAGGAAAGTGCAATCTTGCTTCTTGCTTGGAGAACCATTTTTATGGTTCATTATTCTTCCTCTCATGATCCTGAGAGAGTTTAGTACTTAGTATTTTTGATTTCGTTGGCTTGTTTCTTCCAGATCTAAGTTTTTGTGTTCTCGGTTGTTCATGGGTTTTGATCTCCCAACCTGGCGGGTATTCTCGGTTGTCCATGGGTTCTGAACCATGGGAACTTCATTTCTGACTTGGAACGAAGGTTCCTGAGTCACGCACACGTTATTACGTGTCTGCGTGGATTTTCAGTCATGCACACGTTATTACGTGTCTGCGTGGATTTTCAGTCACGCACACGTTATTACGTGTCTGCGTGGATTTTCAGTCACGCACACGTTATTACGTGTCTGCGTGGATTTTCAGTCACGCACACGTCTTTACGTGTCTGCGTGAATTTTGAGTCACGCTCACGTTCTTACGTGTCTGCGTGTATTTTCAGTCACGCTCACGTTTTTACGTGTCTGCGTGTAATTTCAGTCACGCTCACGTCCTTGCATGCGTGCGTGAATTTTTAGTCACGCACATCTTTGCGTGCGTAAATTTTTAGTCACGCACATTTCTGCGAGCGTACGTGAATTTCTTATCCCGCTTTTCACGCTCACTTTTCACGCTCACGTTATGAGTGCGTGCATCACTTTTCACGCTCACGCTGTGCGTGTGTGAATTTTCCTTGCGTGAATTACTTTTCACGCTCACTCCTACTAGACTTGGCGTGACTTGTTGGCCTTAGTCTAGACTCGTTGGCGTGACTTTTGGCCTTAGCATAGACTTGTTGGCGTGACTTCCTAACCTGGGTATTTTTATTTGTTCTATAACTTATTCATTTAATGGTGGCATGATAATTCTTCTATTATATCCTTACGCCTCTTGGCATGAACTTGATAAATCATGATATGTTAATATTGTTAATACAGATTGTTATGTGGAATGTGTCATCCATGGATACCCAGTATGACTAAAACTTAACTCTGATGGAGTTATAGGCTCGACCCCATGTAATACTATTTGATTTTCATGCCTTGTCACCATTGATAATGATTGTGACATTGACTAATAATTGATCATGCATTCCTAGTTGGAACTAAGAGACTGGCTAGTCGTCTTATTGAATTGAATGAATGAGACACGTTCATGTAATGAACTATTGCAATCGATTAGCCGATCCCGAATATTGGCATACAGGCACATGCAGGTTTCAAATTATTTATTTATTTATTTAGTTATTTATTTATCTTACAAAATAGCATGTGTACTTTATGGTCAAGGCATGGTTACTCCGTGGTTAGATTTGATTGTTGTATTACGCTATTTAAGACCCTCAACATAGCTGCACGGGCATCGTTGTAGAGTTGCGCATATCGTATCCTGTACAAAAGTACTCATTTGAATGACCATGATCTACGGCATGGGAGTTCGCTTAACATAGAGACTTTAAGTTAAATAAAATAATGATGGCATGGAGAGAATGGATTCCCGAGTTCTTACATGGCAGCCCTCTTGGGACTAGTAGTGCCCGACAGGCCGGCTGGTTCCTACAGATACTATAAATCTGTCACACGGGCAGGGAACGGTATCTGCTTATATTATTAAATTGTACATGCAATATTAACGGCGGGCGTCCCGCTGGGACTCGTCTAATTACATGATTGGCGCAATTGATTGACTGGATAGACTAGCCTTGCTCGCACATAGTAAGAACTGAAGAATCCCTATTTGCATAATTCCAGGATAACTTGGGACTCACAATAGCAAGCCATAGAAATTGATTGGCCGTTTAAATTAATTTGTTTGTGTATTGTACCTACTCTGTTACCTAACTGAGATGATCAGAATGTCAGGACATGACGGGCCAACTTCTGTCCTTTTTGGTTGGGAGGTTGGTTCGAAGGGTCGTGATGTTATGTGAATCCTAGTGGAAAACAGAGATCTATTATATTCTCTTACTTACTGGTTTAATCCTTCATATCGTCCTTCCTTGTGGTACTTGCTATTAGAGGTCTAACCTCTCTGGTTTTGCATGGCCAGATTTAGAGCCAGTTCTCGAGGATCCAGCTTACTTCTACCTCCAAGATGGTCAATACTAGGGGAATGATCGCAGGAGGACTCGAGTGGGTCCCTTTCTTCACCGCTCATTTTGCTATTCACTTTATACTTAGCCATTTGGCACCGACATGTTAGTCGGATTGTCTTGCACTTACTTTTACATGATGGTAACTAAGTCAGACTGTAGCTGATAACAATTGTGTATATGTTACTATACCATCTAGCTATGTTTTGTAAAGCCAGATCTCAAAAACATTTTGACTGAGCGTTTGGGACGCCTTACTGCTTTATCTTACATGTTCTCTATATTTCTGTTTTCTTGTTCGAATGATTGAGACAATAGATGTGAAGTGACCATAGAAAGACTTTTATGTAGTATGCACCCCCTCGTCTGGTTAGACAGCATTGATCGTATTATACGGTATTCATCTACCCGTAATACGTAGCTGGTTGAGTCATTCCCCCTCTCTCCAGTATTCTGGTTCTGGGACGTGATACTATCCATGGCAGTTTTTTATGACGCTTTTAAAAAACATTTATAACACCCGTTTTCATAACGCTTGCTTTGAAGAAAAAAATGCCATGGTTTGTCATTAATGACGCTTTTTAGCCGTTATTAAAAGGGTTTTTTGTTGTAGTGAGAATATGTATACGGCTTTTGATAATCACTAAGATTTAAGTTGCAAAACTACCAATCATATAATACAATAGAGTTAACGGAACAGGTTCATCACCAGAAAAGGTATCATAACATAGGAATGACAATGGCCATAAACAATGCAAACTGGAAGAAAGTTTACTGAATACCTTACGACTTGGAAATTTTACATATTCATGAGACACGAAGAATGTTTTCTGGCTTGAGATCAGTGTGAATAAAGCGTAAAGCATGCATATCTACGGTAAAGAAATAAAGGAAAAAATTATCACAACTTCAATTTCATAATGGAAAAAGGCCGTCATCGGTATCAGTAAGATTGGTTAGGAAAGATAAAAAGGAGAAAATAAAAATAAACCAACGATAAACACACATGCCACAGATTCCAACAGCTGGCGTCAAAATTCCCGGATAAGAATATGATCAACCGGCAATTGGTTGTATCTATTTCTCTTTAAAAAAAATCATATAAGAGTGATGTATCTTTGTTCCGAGAAGCTTCACAAATATTTGGAAATACATGGAATCTCACTTCAAAATGGAGTAATTCCTATGGAAGTACACAAAAGTATTACTTAGATGCCATTTTGATACATACATTCAATAAGAAGCAAAATTTTAGTAGTAGAACAAGGTTATTCTACTACCACTAACTATGGCTACTAAAGAAGCATGACATTCTATGACTCAGTTACCATAAAGCTTAGTAAGTATAAGTTATGATAAGTATAGTTTACAATCATGAATAATTGCAGTACATTGTATGTGGAAATATTATAAAAAATCAACATATTTTTCCAACTGCAACAGAGTATCACTTGGCAATATGTCCATGAGGATGTGCTTAAAGAATGGTAGCTCAAATATTTAAACAAGCACAATCAAGCATAGCTCGAGTTTCTTGAATTTATGAAGCAGAGATTGAACATGAGCTACATCTGTCCGTGCCTGTCATGACACCTTAGAAGAACTTAAGTATAAAAGAACCTTCATAAACAAAATTCTAGATTAACGTATATTCGCCCTTGATAAAAGGTTTCTGCCTAGCTACTTAAATAACATCACGACCCTTACTAACGAGGAAATGCATCTATATAATATATATGCCATTGAGGAGGATCCCAGTGTATCTGCCGAGTTGATAAAGATTGAGAACCACTCCTACAACAATATAATTAGCAATAGAAAAAATTAATGCCACAATCCTTAACATGACAGGTGTGCACAAGTTAGTACAGGTAGACCTCCAATATGCGCATTTGAACAAAATACATATCCAGGTATGCAAATATAACAATCAAAGGATTGATCAAGTGAAATAAAATGTCAAATTATATGAAACACAGGAATAAAATGTTAAAGTTTGTTCCTTGTAAAATATTAGACTTGGTAGTGCATTTAAACCAAATTTTTTTTCCGAATTAACGCTAGACTACTTCCCCAGTCTAGTATTAAGCACCACAATACGAGATAGTAGTTCTTCCGAAGGAAGCATGGCATTCTTATGCTTTCCATTACATTTCAAGTGAATACAACATGGCATATAAACAACATAGGTTTCCCTATTTAGACCTACCTAGTGCACTTCCATTTACCAAAAGAATTAGCATGTCCACCATTTCACGTGCATACATTATATCCACACAGACACAGGAGAAGCAAATCATACTCCAATAATTAACATGATCATGTATTGTTAATTGTTACATTTTCAAAGAACTCATATACAGAAATCATTAAGTGCATTCCCTCCACCCGATCTGTCACAACTATTACATAGCTCAATTGAGAACTTGAACTAAATCACTAATATAGTAATTAAGAAAATTTTACTGAAATTCTATGAGTAAATAAAGAAAAGGTAAACTACAAAGTATTCAGGACACTTGTTCTTTTTCTTGATCAACTATATTAATCAAATAATCTTCACCAGAAATTGAACATCTAGTGGAATAATACTACAAACCTCTGATACTTGTTCCTTTTCTCGATTCTCAACTCTTTTTATGCAATAATACTACAAATCTCTGATACTACACATTTCCTCTCTTTTTTCCTATTTGGTTGATCAAAAGAATAGGGCTGACTCGGGACCTCAATATTTATTCAGGCCAGATCTGGTTTCTTGCTAGTAAAGCCTGTCCGAAAAGTACTCCTAATTCTTACGCTTACTAAAATTTCTAAATTCCTTAAGCTTTTCGAATAGAGTCGGAATTTTTTACCCCTAAAATCTTATTTGCCCTAAAATTGTGAGGAGCGGAGAGAGAGAACGAAGGAGGGGAAGAGAGAGATTACCTATCACTTGGACGAATAGGAGGCAGTCGTGTTCGCTAGACGCCGCCTGTATAGAGGAAAGGAGCCAAGGAGAGGAACCTCTCTTAGGGCTCGGGAGGAAAGAAGGATGGGAAATGAGGGATTGGAAAAGTGTAACCCTCAATAACACTTAGTCTCTCACGTGAAACTCACATGCTTGGTAGATTTTTATCTTATTAACTTTCCTAACGGTTTTAAGTGTTACCAAATAATTAGTATGTGTTACTAATATAAATTTTATTTATTTTATTTATACTAACAGTTTTGGTGTAGTGCTCCTTGCTTTGATTATCTTAATAAAAAGGCCTTCTCAAAATCTTCTCTTACAAATACTTCCAATAAGGAAAATCAAGAATCATAAGTGCATAGTGGTGTCCTGCCTTAGATAAAGGAGGAAGAAAATGGAACTGTAACTGGAATAATTAAATAAGGATATTGATGGCAACCAAGTCATAAATCGTGATCAAAATTCTGCCAAATCTTACCATCAATAATAATAGACCCTGCAACTTTCTGTCGTTCTGTGTTCGTAAAAGACAATTGTGGTGAGTGATCAAAGTAAATCCTGCATGGAAAAGAGAAAAAACATCAATGGGAAGTTCAAAATTAAAGAAATCAAGGTATAGGAGCTGTCCTAATATCTCAATTAACAAGAGACGAATCATGCATCTTTAGTTTCGTGATTTTGATCACACTTAGAAAATATGTCCTAGAAAATATTATATGTAACCACTAAACATCCATCTTTGTTTGAGTGGGACTTGACCATCAGCTCGCTACCTGACAAAGTTCGAATTTATGGGAAGGTAGTGGCATATTAAATGAATACAAATCTGACTACTGTCATGAACTACTCGAACATGTCTCTGACATGGTTGGTCATGTGCCTCTACCACCTACATATTGTCACATCCACTTCTTTGATCTTATGCTTCTACGGACCTAAATATTATGACAATTTCCTACTTGATTCCACCAACCAGTAGAGCACTAACACTCGCAAGCGACCTTATCAATTAATGACGAAACAATCTGTCTTCCAGTAAGCCATCTATCAGTTTATATAATCTGCTGAAAAACATAAATTATGTAAACTCACTAATGTTAATAGTACAACTAATTTGATAGAAAGCCTGAATTTTGGCCACAAAATGTAAAAGCATAAAAATCGGTCAACATGCGCGCGGTTCTCGTACTAAATTTGTAATGAAATTATAACCAAAATGCTTCCAGATATATACAATTCACATAAAACTACGAACATGCAACTAAAAGTCTAAAACAACAATTATATTCCATACACTGTCTGGAATTTTTAGACTCCAAAAAACAGCTTCAAAATAGTGATTATGAATATTGATAATGATATTTGGCCCACATATTACACAATGCCGCATAAAATTTTCACAGGGTAGTGTTTACCGACTTGGTGATGTTCCAATCCACGAACCACGAGCACAGCGACACTCCAATATTTGGTGCTGTGTCATGTAGCAGTGTCCATATCGTTGCGTTTAACTACAAAACATGACCAATAGCTTACATAGCCAAAATTTCCGTGGAAAATCAAAGCGGGACAATATGTTTCTGATCGCAACAAAGATAACAAGCTCACTAACCGGCGAGGGAAGCCCAGGCGCAGCTGGGTCTCGACGAAGAGCACAGAGTCCTAGGAGTCCTGTTGAAATATTTTCAATTTTCTTCCTTTTAAATATCTGCAACAAAAATAAAATAATAAATTGTTACCGACCTCCGAAAAAGTCGCGCACGTAGTATTGCCCTAAAAGTTAATTTGGATCTATGTGCAGACTTTGTCCGAATGTTCCTAGTGGTAAAATTTCCGCTCCGCCGGAATCTTCTTGCCGCACACGACGCGGAAAGAATGACCCTCGACTTAGTTCTGCCCAGAGCAAGACGAAGAAGAACGGAATTTGGAGGGTACAAGAACTTTAGATAGCTTTCGCAAGGAGTTTTTCAGTGTGTCCAGAGAAGAGAAAACTTTGGATATATATAGGCTGTGCAACGGACAAGAAAATTAAAACAATTTAATCAGCAATTAAATCGAACGTTACAACACATGAAAAACATGTGGTTCATTGAACCTGGACAAAAATTCAGAATCTAAATGTTACAAAATTAATGGATAATTAATGGTCAAAAATTAAATGACGAAGAGCAATAAGATTTTTAGGGCCTCAGTCCGAATCCGAAGAGGAAATCGAATCGACATTCGGCGTCCGAAGATGTGGGCATGTACCCGCACCCGTTGCGCGCACCGTACCGAACCGAACCAAGTCGAGCCGGACCGGACGGCGGCGGCGGAGGCGCGCGTGTGGCCCATAGGGCCACACTCACAATACTTCAATGAAGCAAAGGAGGGAAATGACAATATACACAAGTTATCCACTTTGTCCAACCGATGTGGGACTATTCATAGGGGAGTTGGTTTTTGCTTGAAAAGGACAGCAGCACCAACAATCCCCCCTAAAAAAAACCAAGTTTCGAACAAGAGAAGAATAAGATTAGAGAAGTCTGGACAGTTGAATACTATGCGTAAATGAGATGGACTACAACCTTGAATCTCACGTAGTGAATATTGTCTTTGTCTGAAGAATAGCTTGATGGACTACGCCTTGAATCGGTCTTTTTATATCAGATTCAGAAATTAACACATAGTACGCCAGAGGTATAGGTCTATCGGATGGCGCGTTTAGTTGGCCACGCGCACTTTTATATATTCATAAGAGTTGTCCAGGATTGTCATGTCTTATAGTCGCGGCCTTCACGACCTCTTATATAGGTAAATCCTCAAGAGTTGGTGACAGGAGGCAACCCTGCATATTATACTTGGACTTATTAAGAGTTAAAATTCACCCTAACCAAATCATACAGGAACACTGTCACCATAGGGATGGGGTATCAATGTACACATGTACAACCTCTTGGACTTTTATTTTAAGAGAATTTAATCTCAAGGTCAGTGTTCCATAATAGTCACCTAGTCCAGCATATTTCTACCCATTGAGTTGGCTTCTTGGGATCTCCAGTTAGACTCGATTCGGTTGCCACTGCTAGTGGCTAAACTATGGGCTTAACTCCTCCCCCCTCGATGATTCTAGGATCAATGTCCTAGACAGACCCTTCGTCAAGTGGTCTGCAAGGTTCTTTTCTGACTTTATATAGTCAAGAACCACATATTTGTCTAATAGGCTCTTTATCGATTTGAAGCGCAGCTGCAGGTGCCTGTTCATCTTAGCATTCACAGAATCATGCTTTAGTAGTTCTATAACAAATTTGTTATCACAGTTTATAGAAATTGTAGGAACATGATGAACAAAAATAGGTATATGCATAATAAGATTTCTAAGTCATTTGGCTTCTGTACAGGTAGTGTTCAAAGCTATCATTTCAGAGTCCATTGTACTCCTGGCAATGATAGTTTGTTTACATGATCCCCAGGAGATTGCAGCTCCTGCTAGGGTAAAATATATCTAGTAGTGGATTTCACATCATGTGAATCAATTACCCAATTTGTATCTAAGTAACCTTCTATGATATCAGGGTGTCTAGTATAATGAAGTTTATAATCTAGAGTATCCTTAAGATATCTAAATACTCTGTCCAATACAGTCCAATGTGCCTGATTTGGGTTACTAGTATATCTACTTAGTCTCCCAATTGCAAAAGCAATATCAAGTCTGGTCCTGTTATGTAAATAAGGGACCCTATCATTTGTGAATATCTATGTTGTTCTATAGAAAATCTTTCATTCTTCTTGAGAACAACATTACTGTCATAAGGAGTAAGGGCATGTTTTTTTTTTTTATCAAAGTACTCAAACTTTATTAGCATTTTCTCAATTGAGTGTGCTAAAGATATAGTATAGCCCTCTTTGCATTTGGACACTTGCATTCCTAGGATCATGTTTGCTTCACCTAGGTCTTTCATATCAAACTGGTTAGATAAATAATTTTTAGTGTTATTAATCAATTCCCGTGAATATCCTAGAATAAGAATATCATCAATATACAAACATAAGATGACACAACTTCCATTTGTATTTTAGAATACAAACATTTGTCATATTCATTTGGCACAAAACCAAATTCTATAATGTCTTTGTCAAATTTGTTTTGTCATTGATTAGGAGCTTGCTTTAAGCCATAAAGAGATTTCACTAATCTACAAACCTTCTTTTCTTGACCTTTAGCAATGAAACCTTCAGATTACTCCATATATATTTCTTTCTCTAAATCTCTATTTAGAAATATTGTCTTTACATCCATTTGATGGATCAACATATCATGAATGAAATCTAAGGCTAGAAGGGTTTTAATAGAAGTAATCCTAGCTACAGGAGATTAGGTATCAAAGTAATCTAATCTCTTTTTCTGGGTAAAACCTTTGGCTACTAGTCTAGCCGTGTATTTCTCTATGGTACCATCGGCTCTAAGTTTCTTTTTGAAGGTCCACTTACAACCTATGGGTTTACTACCTAAAGGTAGGTCTGCTAAAAACTAAGTACTATTCTCCATAATGGAGTTGTACTCATTATTAATAGCTTCTTTCCAGAAAGGGGCATCAGGAGAGGATATGGCTTCTTCATAAGTTAAGGGATCACCCTCTATCAAAAATGTGAAGAATTCTTCTCCTAAATCCTTTTCAGTCCTTTCTCTTTTACTCCTTCTAGGTTCTATTTCTTGTTATGATTGAGAACTTGATATTTGAATATGAGAACAAGTAAATGGAGTAGAGAAGGGTTGGAGGAAAAAGATGAAGTTCTATCCTTAAAGGAAAATATATTCTCAAAGTAAACTGCATCTCTAGCTTCTATAATTGTGTTATTAGAGATTTCATTTACTTAAGAATGGGTTACAAGAAATCTATTGGCATTGCTATCGAGGGCATATCCTATGAACACAGCATCTACAGTCTTAGGTCCAATATTCCTCTTCTTGAGTTCAGGAATCCCTACCTTAGATAGAATCCCCAAACTTTAAGGTAATTAGTCCTAGGGTTTGGCATTTCCATAACTCATATGGTGTCTTCATTAGTCTTATTGGTTATCCTATCAAGGATATAACATGCTGACAATAAGATTTTTTCCAAAGATTATCAGGGGAACCTAAGTTTAGAAGCATGGCATTAACCAGGTCTAACAAAGTACAGTTCTTCCTTTTAGCAACTCCGCTGGACTGTGGAGAATAAGGAGCAGTAACCTCATGAATAATTTTATGTTCTTCATAGAAGTTTTCATTTCATTTGAGGTATACTCTCCACCATGATCTGATCTAAAAATCTTGATCTTTCTATCTAACTGGTTCTCAGCTTCAGATTGATAGGCTTTGAATCTGTCTAGAACTTCATCTTTGGTCTTAAGAATGTCACGATCCGCACCCTGTGTCACGACCAGCATCCGGTATTTGGGCATGAGCCGTGGGTACGTCCAGCCTACGCCACAGTATCGGCGGTAGAACGCTGTCTAGTCATCTCCATAGTTTACAAATACAACCACACAGTTTATATTCATTTTCACAAAGTAGATCAAATTATAGAGAGGTCAAATATAATATGAGATCTATAAATAGTTTGGAGAGATAGA